>WOXC01009522.1:0-385429 GCA_011680675.1 Gymnobelideus leadbeateri | reverse complement strand
AAACCATATGATTATCTCAATAGATGCAGGAAAGACATTTGACAAAGTACAACATCCATTCCTATTAAAAACACTAGAAAGTATAAAAAGAAATGGAGCCTTCCTTAAAATAATTGCTAGCATCTATTTAAAACCATCAACAAGTATTATATGCAATGGGGATAAACTAGAAGCCTTTCCAATAAGATCAGGAGTGAAACAAGGGTGTCCACTATCACCCCTCTTATTCAATCTAGTACTAGAAACACTAGCAGTAGCAATTAGAGAAGAAAAAGAAATCAAAGGAATCAAATTAGGCAAAGAAGTGACCAAGCTATCACTCTTTGCAGATGATATGATGATATACTTAGAGAACCCTAGAGAATAGGTAAAAAAACTACTTGAGACAATAAATAAATTTGGCAAAGTTGAAGGATATAAAATAAACCCACATAAATCCTCAGCATTCCTGTACATCTCTAATGAAACTCAACAGCAAGAGATAGAAAGAGAAATCCCATTTAAAGTCACTGTAGACATTATAAAATATTTGGGAATCTACTTGCCAAAACAAACCCAGAATCTATATGATCACAACTACAAAACACTTCTCACACAAATAAAAACAGATCTAAATAGTTGGAAAAATATCAATTGCTCGTGGCTGGGTCGAGCTAATATAATAAAAATGACAATTTTACCCAAACTAAACTATATATTTAGTGCTGTTCCAATCAATTTACCAAAAAACTACTTTGTAGAGTTAGACAAAATAATAAGAAAATTTATTTGGAAAAACAAACGGTCTAGAATATCAAGGGAATTAATGAAAAGAAATGCTAGGGAAGGTGGACTAGCTATGCCAGATCTTCATCTGTATTATACAGCAGCAGTCATCAAAACTGCTTGGTACTGGCAGAGGTGTAGAGTAGTGGATCAATGGAATAGATTAGGTGCAGGAGACCCAGCAGTTAATGAATATAGCAATCTATTGTTCGATAAACCCAAAGACCCCAGTTTTTGGGATAAGAATGCACTATTTGACAAAAACTGCTGGGAAAACTGGAATACAGTATGGCAGAAAGTGGGCATAGATCACTATCTAACACCATATACCAAAATCAAGTCTAAATGGGTGCATGATCTAGGTGTAAAGGATGATACTGTAAGCAATTTGGGAAAGCAAGGAATAGTTTACCTGACAGATCTGTGGAGAGGGGAAGATTTTAGGACCAAACAAGAATTAGAGAGCATTATAAAATGCAAAATGGGTAATTTTGATTACATTAAATTGAAAAGCTTCTGCACAAACAAAGCCAATGTAACCAAGATCAAGAGGGAGGTGGGAAACTGGGAAAGAATTTTTACAACTTGTGTCTCTGATAAAGGACTCATTTCTAAAATATAGAGACTGAGCCAAATCTATATGAATACAAGTCATTCCCCAATTGAGAAATGGTCAAAGGATATGAATAGGAAGTTTTCAGAGAAAGAAATTAAAGATATCTATAAGCATATGAAGAAATGCTCTAAATCACTATTAATTAGAGAAATGCAAATCAAAACAACTCTGAGATACCACATCTCTCCAGTCAGGTTGGCTAAGATGACAAAACAAGAAAGTGACAAATGCTGGAGAGGATGTGGGCAAATTGGAATGCTAATACATTGCTGGTGGAGTTGTGAACTTATCCAACCATTCTGGAGAGCAATCTGGAATTATGCCCAAAGGATTATAAATAATTTCATACCCTTTGACCCAGCCATACCACTTCTAGGGTTATATCCCAAAGAGATCATAGAAGTGGGAGGAAGACCCATATGTACAAAAATATTTTTAGCAGCCCTTTTTGTGGTTGCAAAGAATTGGAAACTAAAGGGGTGCCCATCAATTGGGGAATGGCTAAACAAGTTGTGGTATATGAATGTAATGGAATTTTATTGTGCTATAAGAAATGAGGAGGTGACAGATTTCATAATTACCTGGAGAGACTTATACAAACTGATGCTGAACGAGAAGAGTAGAATCAGAAGAAATTTGTATACAATCACAGACATACCATATCTGTGATGACCAACTATGACAGACTGGACTCTTTTCAGCAATGCAGTGATATAAGTTAATCCCGAATGACTCAAGAAAGTGAGAAATGTGCCATCCAGAGATATAACTAGAAAGAACTGAGCCTGAATCCTGATGGAAGCAAACTAAATGATCTTGTTCTTCTCATTGTTTGGTTTTATTTCTTCCTTACCATCTTCCATCCCACCTAGTACAATATGCCTTTGTAATTGGAATAATGTCTAATATGAATGCATTTGCACACCCTATACTGAACTATATGCTGTCATGAGGGGAGGGGGGAGGGAAGTAAAGGAAATTTGAAAATCAAGGAACTATGGAATTGAATCTTGTTAACTGAAACTAAACTAATAAATTAATTTAAAAAAAAAAAGTAATCCAAAGTCAGATTGCTGTGCTTGCTTTGTTTCCTTTGCTTTCTCCTGTTGTCACTCAATTATTTGACTTTTGAGCTTTTTGCCACAATAGAACTCTGCTTCCAGAGAGAAGAGCTTTGTCCCAAATTTCTGGGGTTTCCTCAGCTGCTGGATTTATTAGTTGACTGCCTTTTCAGAAGCCTCCACTGGCTGTGGCACTCTGGTCAAACACTCCAGGACCTCCCCCCAAGACAGCAATGCAGATCCAACCAGGTTAAAGCAAGAGTGATTACCCCTCAGACTGGTTGCTTGGTCCCCCTACAATCTGCAGGCCAAGAGCTCTGAAGCAGCCACACGGCAGCAGCCACCATGCCTCAGCCGCTTCTACTTCCAGCGGCAGAAACTGAATCACAGTCCCAGACTCCCTGTTCCCAAAGTCTATGCTGACCTGTCACTTTGTCTTTGGCATTTATGGGTTGATAATTGTAGAAATGCCACAGCTACTGGTGATCCATTCTCCCAACCTCCCTCTAGCTGGGGCTGGTCGGCCACCCTGAGCCTAAAACTGCAGGCTTACTCAGGGCTGGGCTCGGTTCCCAGCACACTGTGATGGACCCTTCCTGCCAGTCTGCCAGGCTGCCTTCAATGGGAGATTTGCTTCTCTCTGTCATTTTGTGAATTCTGTAGCCCTAAAGTTTGTATAGAGTCATTCTTTATAGGTTTTTGAGATGGTTATGGGGTGAGCACAGGGAATTTTCCTGCTTCTGTGCTGCAATTTTGGCTCCTCCCCTTGATGTTTTATCTTTTAATTGAAGTATGCCACTGAAAAGGAGTCTTGTCCAGATTTGAAGTTTATCCTGGGTTTCATTTCAGGTGTTTTTGGCCAAAGAATGTATACCATGGACATAAAATAAAGTGCCCTGACCCAGTTGCTCTATGCAATAGTGTGGTGGGTTATTCATATATCATTTTTATAGGTATTTTGCTCTTCTAGTTATTGGAAACATTTAATATTGAGTTCAGGATACTGATTTAGGACACATTGAAGAGTTGTGTAATCATCCTTACTAATCCAATTTTAAATTGTGTTGTCTAGATATTATGGCTCATACTTCTAGGAAATGTCTAGCTTTACCTCAGTTAATATTATGTCTTTTTTATTTTTTAGGCCTTTTTATTTTGTAAGCTGAATAAATGTATTTATTTTTATTGAATGGGTCTTCAAAAACCATTTTATTTATCTGGCTGCCCATTTGAAACTCCTCAATTATCACAACACGTTTTCTTATATCCAAAGGGCTATATTTAGGTACTTTTGGATTTCATCTTTATCGTGCATATAGTGAGAGAAAACAGCATGTTGAAATTCCTGTATTTTTCCATTTAGACCCCACAGGAAATTTTTGTTGGAATGTTCAGAAATAAATTGGAGTATAACCACTTTTTGAAAGCAAACTAATTATGCATTGATCTGAACTTAGCCTGCTAAATTACTAATTTAAATGTGAAATTAACATATAGTGGTTAGAAATCAAAGTTATATTATACTGAGCAATTGTAATAGACTAGCATTTCCAAAACTTTGCTCAAGGGAAACATGGTGGTCTATGTGATAAGAAAAGAGTTTCTATAATAAAATATCTCCATTAGTAGTTGATTTCTCCTCTAAAATAGAGTCAGCATGGCATAGTAGATTTAGTGATAGTCTTATAGTGAAGAAAGAACAGAGATGTAACTGTGGGCAACCTGGTCTCTGGGTTTCAGTTTCTTAATCTGTGCAATGGAGGTAGACATACCTCTAGATGTCTACCTCCATTGCACAGATTAAGATTATTTTGCACCAGCTTAATGAGGAAGTTCACACATGGGATAGATAAATAAAAAATAATAAAATAAATATAATTTTAAATAATAAAAAATAACAAAATAATAAATGATAATGTAAAAAAAAAAAGAAAGTTCATTTTTAGGGCATGTGAAAAACCCTGGAAGTTTTCAGAATGTAATAGCAAAAGGTTATAAAACTAGTTCTAATGATTATGCTTATGACTTTATGCTAGATGATATGGTCCATGATAAAGCCTAGAAGACCTTAGAAGGTAGTGGTAAAGCAGATGGTAAGAAGTGGCCTTCCATCTCCCTGCAGGAAATGGACATTATGATTTATCTCTTATCCAAACTGAGTGAGTTGTCAAATAGCTAGGTTCTTGTTTGCCTGGGCTATGGATGGAGTGAGGGGGAAGGCAGAGAGAGAAGCATATCTCCCCAGTGGTTTTGGGACTTCTGCCCCCTAGTAATTTCACATAGGTTCCAGGTGGTCTGGGAAAGGGGGAGTGAGCAAAGGAGGAAGGCACAAGGAGACAAGCCAAACAAGAACTAAATAAAAAACACTATTTAAAGTACTTAAAAAACCTTTATTGTGTTTTTAATGTCAGTCAGTTTTCTTATCAATTTCCAATCAGCAACACTAGAATATGGATGTAACAAAAAAGTTAATGGTGTTATTGTTTTATTAGAAATCTGCTTAGTTTTATGTATTTTACCCCCCCAGTTTTCTCACCCTAATTTGTCACATGGGTCTTTCTTATCCTCAGAACTCCTAGAACAGTATTTTGAAACTAATTTAAGCACACCAAAGTCCTATGATCAAATTAGTTTGGAATTATTGCTACTGATTATCTGGGAGTATTATAGTATATCATTAAGTATAGCTTTCTATTAATAGTCATTAATGAGTCTATACAGGCATTGAGAACCACCACAGAATTTGTAGACTGGAAAGGACTTTATTCACCACCTAGTCCCACATACACACAATAGTCATCTTTAATGTACACAACCAACAATTGGTCCTCTATCCTCTACTTACAAACCTCCAAAAATGGGTAACAACCACCATTCAGAACATCCCAGTATAATTCTGGATATCTCTAATTATTAGGAAGGGTTTTTTGTTTCTTTCTTTGTTTGTTTGCTGTCATTAGACCCAATTTGGACTCTTTGTAACTTCTACTCACTATTTGTGGTTCTTCAATCTGTAACCAAATGGAACAAGTCCCTCTTCTACATGATAGAGCTTCCAATACTTAAACTATTCTCTTTTCCCAGCTAAATATATCTGTCTCCTCGAATGGCAATACCTTACACCATCCTGTTTGCCTTCCCTTGGAAATACTCTATAGCTTAACAATGTTCTTCTTAAATTGTGATGCCCACAACTGGTCCCAGTATATTCCAGATGAAGTATGACTCAGACAAGGTATAGTGAGCCTGTGACCTCATTATTCCTAAAAGTTAGATCTCTCTTAATGCAGCTCATGTTTACATTCAATTATTTTGTTTGCCACATCAGAGTGATGACTCATATTGAAACTAAAAACTCTCAGAACTGTTTCAGAACAACTGCTGTCTACTCATACCTCCCCCATTTTATAATTATAAGGTGATATTTTGGTACCCATATTCAAGACTTTACATTTGTCCTTATTGAATTTCATCTTATTGGATTCATTCCAAGGTTTTAGGGCATCAAGATCCTTTTTGGATACTGACTCTGGCTCTAGTTTTTCAACTATTCTCTTCCAACTTTGTGTCATCTGTACATTTAATGAGTATATCATCCATAAAAATGTTCACTTTTTCAGCAATTATTAAATTCCAACTTTATTCAATGCCCTTTGCTAAAATACAAGTATGATAGCCTGACCTTGTATTATTCTTCTCCACATATTCTATATGCCAACTAAATTTAATTACTTGGCATCTCTAAATATTCCCTGCATTTTAAAACCTCTGTGGTGCTGCCCACATTGTTACTTACATGAAGAATGTCCTTCCCACTCCTTTTTGACTACTAAGTTAGCTTTGAAAGCACAATTCAAATTTGCCTTCTTCCAGGAAGTCTTCTTTGATCTCCTCTCATCAGTAAATACCTTTGTACCCTCACACATCACCAAGTACTTGGTACTTCTAGGCACTTATTTCATTTTCTCTCGTAGTTATTCGCCTACATGGAAGATCCTGCTACTAGTCTATGAGATGCATGTAGGCAATACCTGTGTGTATTTTCTCTTTGCCTATTATTCACTCATTCACACCATCACAGAATTTGAGTTGGAAAGTACCTCAGGACTCATTTACCCCCAGTCTAACTTTCTCAGTGATGTCATCTGGCATTACTGAAGAGCTCAAATCAGAATGAAACCCATAATTGTCTATGTTGCTGTGGATAAAGCAGTGGGCCAGAAATCAGGAAGACCTGAGTTCAAATGTGACCTCAGATGCCTACTAGCTGTGCCACCCTGGACAAATAAGTCACTTCACCTCTGTTTGCCTTAGTTTCCTCATCTGTATAATAGCATTGACTTCCTGAGAATATTCATATTTATATAATAGTTGAGAAGATCAAATGAGTTAATAATTGTAAAGTGCTTAGAATACAATGTCTGGCACATATTAAGTTATAAATATTAGCTAGCATATTATCCTTATTCCCACTTTTGGGTGGCTTTAATTTTTCAAAAATGCTTTTTAAAACTTATTTTGTGTTTTTTTTCTTTTCGCTGAACACACAACTTAAATTTGCCTCTTCACAATTTCCACCCATGGCTGCTAGTTCTGCAATCTGAAACCTAACAGAAATCTAATCCAGTAGCATCAAACTCAAGGGGAAATGAGTTAAGTGTACATAAAGACCCCTGCCGGCAACTTATTAACTTAGAAAACTACATATTAACATTATCCATGTTCTAGTTTATTTTTCATATATATATATATATATATACATATATGTGCATGTATATATGTATCTCTATACAGTATCTGTATATATTTTGAGGGGGTGTATACACACACACACACACACACATATTTCCCAGTTCCATTTTAATCTGGCTCAGTTCACACTAGGGAGGCTCCAACACTGCCCACTGGCCACTTGGTTGACATCTTTAGTCTAATATGTGTTAAGCTTGTCAGCCTTTCCAATACTTGAAGAGAGTTATCATGCCCCTCTGAGTCTTCTCCAACTTAAACATACCTAGTTTCATCAACTGATCTTCATATGAAATGGATTTAAGAACTCTCATTATTCCAATTATCCTATTCTTGATGCCCTACATCTTAATAATATCTCCCCTTGAAGAGCAATAGCTTAATAATGTCCCCTTTAAACGACAACTTCCAGATCTGGACAAAGTATTAAATATGTGTTTTGACTACCACTGAGTACAGAGGGACTCTCAGTCCCTTAGAATCAAGCAGAATGTCTGGATATATGAAGAAGCCCATCACTATTATATTTTCCCTTTGTTCTCAGTTTACAACCTCCTCTCTGAATTCCTCACATATCTGTTTCTTCTTTCTGTGCAGCTGATCTGATGACTACAAAATCCCTTCTGATTCTACCTCATTTAATCTTTACTCAAATGCTCTTCACTGTGGTGACTCCTGAACTCCTTCACATTATCATACCTCCTATATCTGTGTTGGTCCTTCTTTTTACAGTACCCAGAGCTATGTTATTAGTCCAAAGTTTCATCCTGATAAATAAATCTCAGTGATATCTATGAGGTCAAATGTGCCTCTTGTTTTATGAACTCTAATTCCCTTTTTTTGCTCTCTAAACTTTGGGTATTTGTGTAAAAGAATTTGAGTCCATGGGTTTCTTCACTAGTTCCTTTCTTGGATTTTTTTTCTCATGAGAAGTTTTGAGTACCTCTTTACTCATATACTATGAATATTTGCCAAGCTAAGACACTAAAGAGTGTACCTACAATAAGAGATACATTCTTTAGTGTCTTAGCTTGGCAGATATTCATAGGCCACTTTAATTTTCCTTAATCCTTTTTCTTAATTTAAAATATTTCTGGATAGATTTGAAATATTCTTTCATCTTCTCCCTATCTCTTATCTATTATACATTTAGCTGCCAAATTGCTAGCTGGAAAACCCTGGTCAGGGGCGGCTAGGTGGCGCAGTGAGTCAGCCCTGGAGTCAGAAGGACCTGAGCTCGGATCTGGCCTTAGACACTTAATGCACACACAAACAAAAACCTAGCAGTGTGGCCTTGGGTAAGTTACTTAACCCCAATTGCCCTCCAAAAGCAAAAAAAAAAAAAAAAAAGCCTTGGTCTAACCACGACCCTCCTCTGTCAAAGAACCTTCACCGTGTCCCTTTTTCCTCTAAAATAAAATACCAACTCTTCTGTTTGGCATTTAAAGTCCTTCACAATCTGACTCCAAACTATCATTCCAGATTCATTTTATATTACTCTATTTCATACATTCTTCATTCCAGTGACACTACCTAACAGTTGATCTTTCAGGAGAATAGTTAACTGGTAGGGATCTGTAGAGCTCATTTGCCATTTGGTGTATTCTACATAATATTTCTTTTCTCTATGCCTTTTCCCAGCCTTTCCCAATCCTGCAATGATCTCCTGTTTCAAACAACCCTGTCAGAATCCCCTCCTTCCTTCAAGGATTGAAGGATTGATCAGGCAATATATTTGTGTGTGTCTGTGTGTCTGTTTGTTTGTACCACCTCTCCCTCCCTCCAAACCTTACCCCATAGAATGTAATCTTTTGGAGGGCAAGGGTTATTTTGCATTTTTGTTTTGCATGTCCCAGTGCCAAGGATAGTGACTTGCACATAGTAGGTATTTTAAATTTTTTAATGAATGAAGCTGATCAGCATATTTATGTATTACCAACAATGTCCAACAGCAAGATGTAGAGAAATTTCATGGAAAATAATTGTAGAAAATATCAAATAATTCAGAGTCCATCTGCTAAGACAAACTCAGGAATTGTACAAACACAATTACAAGACATTTTTCACACAAATAAAACCAGATCTAAATAACTGGAAAAGTATTAATTACTCATGGGTAGGCTGAGCCACTATAGTAAAAATAACTATTCTCCTAAAATTAATTTTCTAATTATAATTATATTATTATTTCCTATGTTATACCTATATCATTATTTCCTTAGTGCTGTACCGATCAAATTACTGAAAGTTATTTTATAGAGCTAGAATAAATAAGAACAAAATTCATCTGGAAGAACAAAAGGCCAAGAATATAAAGGGAATTATTTTTTTTAAGTGAAGGAAGGAAATCTAGTTGTACCCCATCTCAAACTGTATATCACAAAATAATCATCAGTCTGGTACTGACTAAGAGACAAGAGTGGTGAATCAGTGAAATGGCTTGAATATACCATCCTCAGTAGGTGATGACCATAGAAATCCAACAATAGAGGGAGTAGATAGCGTGCTACACTTGGAGTCATGAAGGTCTGAGTTCATATCCTGCCTCAGATACTTACTAGCTAAATGGAGCTGGGCAAGTGATATAACTCTCTCAAACTCAGCCCCTCTCCCTTCCCCCCCCCAGAAAATGGGAATCATAACAGCACTTAATTTACAAAGTTGTTATTAGGATCACATGAGATAATATATGTGAACTGCTTTGCAAAAATCTCCAAAGAGATTTATAAATGCTAGTTATTGTCATTGTTATGACTGTCATTGTCATCGTTGATAAAACTGAAACTAAAACACAAGTCTTCTGGGTTCAAGTCCAATCCTAACTTTACTGCACCATGATAGCCATACTTCTCCCTAAATTCAATTGAAGTTATGGTCTGTGCTATTACATACCTTAAAACAGAAGTTCTTTACATGGATTCCATGAACTTTAAAACAAAAAAAAAATGTTTTGATAAGTGAATTTTAATATAATTGGTTTCCTTTGTAAGGCTATATACTATTTTTTTCATCCATTTAAAAACATTATTCTGAGAATGGGTTTGTAGTTTTCACCAGATTGCCAAGAGTTCATGACAAAAAATATTTAAGATACTTTTCCAGCAATCTTACTGGAGGAATGTTAGATGTATAGGGACTAGATCATACAAGAACATAAATAAATATAATAAAAATTAAGATATACTAAGTACTTAAATCAATGTAATGGAAATGTAAATTTAAAGACCTTCCCTGGCCCTAGGCCCTTTGATAAGCTTAAGAGACTATGAGAAGCTTCCTTGATTTGAAAATATACTCTGCCCCCTAATAGGCTGAATGTGGTCACATGGAGCCTGTGGCAGGAGGCTTGGTTTTCAGGGATGCCCACACCTTGATGCTGTGTGATTGAGCAGTGGGTCAAGAGGGTGGTTACATACTCAGACCCAGGGGAAGGCTATATAATCCCTGATGTGAGGCTTTGCTTTAGGGCTCACTTTGAGAAGTGTGTGATTTGACTAGATGAGACTCTGGGTAGCCATTGAGAGCCCCCCAGCTTTTAAAACCCAGGTGTTGATGCTTCCCTCTCTGGTAACTGTGATTTGGTGTGGATGTAATCATTGGACAGTTTGGAAGCCTGTCTGCTTGATCTGTTTCTCTGTCTTGTAACTTCTGTCTGTATGCTCTGAAGATTGGGGTGCTGACATTTTTTTTTGAATCATTAAAGTAAGCTTGTTAACCCATTTTGAGTTGTTTTCCTTTAGAAAAGCAGATCTAAGAACCTGTGTTAGCAGCCACCCTGGGGATGCTGGGATGTTTGCCGCTAGAATCAGATGAAGGAGAAATCATTTTTAAAACACATGGGCTATATGGCTAGGTAATACATACTTCAAAAAAAGAATATAGTTATTTATATCAAATAGGGGCCTTTCAATAAAGGAAGAAAATATTTCCCCACATTCCTCACCTACACTGCATGGTATCAAACCAATCTAAATGACACTACCTAACAGTTGATCTTTCAGGAGAATAGTTAACTGATAGGGACTGTAGCTCTGAAATAAGGATTCCATGGAAAGCACAGTGTTGATAAGTTGAAGTTTTATCTTTCAACCATCACTTCAAAGTTCTCCTTTAAAGCTTTGAATCTATGTACTATCTTCTTGTCCTCATATCTTGAACAGAAGTGAGATGTGGGCACTGGGAAGCTAGGAAACAAGAAGATTTCCATGGACATGATTCCATACCTGATAACATCTGTAACTGTAATTTGGTTTTTGGCAAGGATTCTCAGATAAAATAAACTTGCCAGAAAAAATAAAGTCAGTCATGGCAGCATTGTCTAGAAAATTGGATAGAACCTCATGAGTCAGTATTACCAATACATACCTTTGAATATATAAAGTAAATTGTTATGGACAACTCTCCATGAATTGGAATTAGACATGGAGAAACCAGGGCATTCCTTCCTAGAAGAATGTACAGATCTCAAAAGACACAGTTCACTTGGGAAATTCTGATAGAAGTGACAAAATATTCCTGTAACATATGTACTTATAAATATGATTCACCTGCACTTAGCAAAGGGCAAAAGTGTTTGCTGCATGGAAATGGAAGAAAAAAGATGACTTTTGTTCTAATGAAGGAGTAAACCCAAATCACAAGAGGTGAGATGTTTGGTGCCACCAAGAACTATGAACTGTTCTCTTGTAATATGGATAATGGAATTTTAGTCTATGGAAAAATTTATGACTTTTATCTAATGCAACATATTGCTACACATAAATATAATTATACAGAATATATTCACAAGTGCAAAAAAGCAGCCAGGAAAAAGTGTCTGTGAGCCTGTTTTATGAGTTCTTCCCTGTCTGCATAGTAATTTTACTCACAAGTCTGAACAAAACTCACACTGTTAATATCTGTTATGTAATAATGCAAAATGTCTCATTTACATAGTCAATTGCATTAAGTTAAAATGTGAAAGGCTCCCCCAGGTTGGCGAATATTGAGATATAAGTTTTGTAGGGTTGCACTGAGATTGATTTTGCAATCTTTGAAAAAGAATACATTTAAATGGTCATGAAAAACCATGAAAAGGCAATATGACAAAAGCTAAGGATAGGATGCAATCACAATCCAATAGACTCAGGACTGAGTCTGCAGTTGGGAGATCTAGGTTCAGAGGGTGACTCTGTTTATGTGACCTTGGAAAGTCACTTGACCTCTCTCTGCGTCTCAGTTCCATCTTATATAAAATGCAGAAAATGACTTTTAAAGTGAGACAGTATAGTATAAATGACAGAAAGTTGATTTTGGAGTCTAAAAGACCTGCATCAAAGTCCTCTTTGATACATACTAACTTCATGACCCTTCATTACTAAATTCCTTGAGATGATAAAATGACGAATATATGCCTCTCTGCATTGGCACAAGAAATGTCCTCATCCCATTGGACTGGGAGGTTCTTATGCCAATGAAGAGTCAGTTACAGTTACAAAACAAAAGATAACAAAACAATAAAATTATTTGTTTTACCCACCACTAAAGAATTTTATCAAAATGAAATTAGTTATTGTAGGAAGTGTTTTGGAAATATTGAAACCCTACTACGCAGGTATGAACTCTTATTTTTATGAAGTTATTATTGTGCCAGTAGATAGAACTGAAGTTGTGCTTATTTATTCAACAAGCATTTATTTAGGACCTACTATGTGCCAGTCAGTATGCGGGGGATTAAAAACAAAGACTATTCTATTTTGGGAAACACCATGGACACAAATAAAGAAATAAATAATAGACAAATATAAGTACAATATAATTTCAGGGGGAAGAAGGGAAGAGGAAAGAGTAGGGAGTTACCCACTATGATCCATGGCACTGAAGTCCAAAGAATGAAGGAGAGCTGGTCTTGTCCTTTACTCTAAATGGAGATTCCAGTAAGAATTCACCAGTAGGAGATGGGGGCCAAAGGGGTGAAGAGAGAAGGGGGCTGTTCCAGAGTTAAAGTCTATAGAATGAGAAAGAAAACCAAAGGTAGTGTGTCACAGGGGAAGGAGATAGGGTATGACGATATGTATCCAGTACCAAAGAAGATGCCCAGGTTTGTCGGATTTTCTGGAGGAGTGTCAGAAGATAGAAAGAATGTAAAGATGGATGGACCAACATAAAGGGACATTTGCTAATAATCAAGTTCACTAGGGAATAATGGAAGAGAAGCCTAGAACTGAAACAAGATTGGTATAGCTAAGATGAATGAAAAGAGAATCAGGAATGGTAGTAGGGGAATGGGGTGTGTGGTTTGGTTTAGATAAATATTAGACTGGAAGAAGATAAGACTCAAGTTCCCTAGGCCCAGAAGGCTGATATGGTACCAAACCATATAATTCCATTCATCTCCCATCTCCATGCCTTTCCCTAAGGCTCTAATTCTCTCTTTTCTCACCTCCATCTCTTTGAACTCCCCCTTCCTTCAAGATGCCTTTCCTGGTCCATTCTCTCCCATCCCAGCTTTTAGAGCTTTCCCTTCAAAATTTGCTTTCCATCTATACTATATGTGTATTAATTCATATGTGTATATATACTCAGACATGTATAAATATAAATACATACATATATATTCACTTAGTCATTCATTTGTATATGTATTTGTATTTATGTTGGGTCCCCCACTAGACTATAACTTTCTTAAGGGCAGGCATTGTTTTGTTTTGTTTTTTTAACATTTGTATACCAAACTTTAGCATAATGCATGATATATAAAAAGCACCTATTAACTGATTCTTGATTGCCCACCACAAAGACCCTCCCTCTAGGTGGAGAGTGCAAGGCTTCTCTCAGAATCTCCATTTAAAGTTGATATCCAGTCCTTCTATCTCTTCATTTCCCACAAGCATGTATGCCTCATGATTTCTCTCTCAAGTTCCCATAAGAGCTACCTTTTCCCCCTTCCCCTGTTGTCTTCCCCATTAGAATGTAAGTTCAGTAAGGGCAGAACTATCTCTACTTTTGTTTGTATTTGTATTCTTAGCACTCAGCCCAGTGCCTGGTATGTAGTAGGTGCTTTACTTGTCTAAGATTGTTGACTGTTGTTGAAGGTTGACTGATAGATTAACTGGTGCTCTTCTCCTCAAGAGTGATTGTGATTACTTGACTGATTGATTGTTTGATTCTTTGCCCAGTCCCAGCTAGTTGGTAATGAAGAGCTATAAAGTTATTTCAATAACTAGGAAGAAAAGCAATAGACTCCAGGGGTTGGGAGAGATTGGGGACCATCTCAGTATGATCTAAGAAGATGGTTACTTTGATGAAAGATCATATGACAATTACCTGTACTTTCCAGTGTTAACTTTAATAGGGACCCCACCTAATCTTTTATTGGTGATTCCCAGTATCTGCTTTGTTTCCATCTGCAAATTATTATGAATACTGCCTTGCTGGTGTGTTTTCTTCTGAACTTATTTCTCTATTATATATTTTAAATGTTTAACTGATACTCTTTCATTTCTATTCTTCTTTCTTCATATCCTTTCCTGTCATCTTTACTATCCTCTATCCCAAGTAAGTCTTCCCTAGAAACAAATAAGTATTATGGTTAAGTCTGAGAATATGTGTCTTACTCCATACCAGCAGTCCATAAACTCTATGACAAGAGGTAAGAGACATAATTCTCCATTACACTTATCCTGTTGTGTTTGTATTGGTCTTAGTTCATAAGTTACTCCAAAATGTTTCCCTTTACAACATGTTGGTCATTGTCAATACAGTTTTTCTGGTTCTGCTCACTTCACTTTGGATAAGTTGTTAGCAATGTTCTCAGAATTTTTGGAAATTGTGACGTTATGGTGAAGTGCTATTCCATTACTACCCCATATTCAAGTTTGCTCAGTCATTTCCTGGTTGATGAGTACTTCCTTGTTTTCTATTTCTTTGCTACAACATAAAAAGAGTTGTTAAACATCTAATGATAAAAATAATAATAGCTAACAATTATTTTTCACTTATTATGTGTCCTCCAATCTATGAAGTTCTTTACAATAATTATTATCTAATTTGATCCTCACAACAACCCTAGGAGACAGGTACTATCATCATTTCTATTTTATATTTCAGAAGACCTAGGTAATCAGAAGGTAAGTAACTTGCCCAGGGTAACATAGCTAATAAAATCTGAGGTTGGATTCGCACTTAGTTTTTTTTTCACTCCAGGTCCAGGGTTCTGTTTACCTTGTGACCTAGCTGTCCAATATATTTGTACATATCAATTTTTAAATTTATTTTTATTAATATATTAATTAAATTAATTTATTTGGATTTAATTTACTTTTTGGGTTATAGGCTTAAAATGTTATTATTGGGACAAAGAGAGGGCCTAGACAGTTTTGTTCTGTGTTGTTTTAGAGTAGGGACATGCTTACAATTTAGGGTTGGACCACTTCACAACATCATGATCGATTCACTAATATACTTTCATTCCCACGTCCCCTTCACCAACTGTTTTTGTTCTTTTTGTTATCATTGCTACTCCAATTGAGATGAAGGGGAATTTCAGAGTTGTTATAATTTGCATTTCTCTAATCATAATGATTTAGATTGGTTATCCATATGGATGTTGATAACTTGTATTTCTTCCCTTGACTATGCTTACATCAGAAAAAGTCCTTTGGTCTTAGATATTTGTACTGATTTTCTATACCTTTTGGGTACCCTCATATCCATATTATCAGGATTATTATTTTAAAATGTGTCTTGCAAAGTAAATTTATATGCTTATTGGGAACTTTATTCTTTTAATCTTTCAAAATGCATCTGCTTTCATCAGTGTGTTGACTCTCTCCACTAAGACAGACTAAAAGTGCCTCCAGGTCTCAATACACAATTTCATAAGTTCCTGTGGCCAAAGCAATTCATCATCTATTGGACAAGACTCTAGGGATGGACTATTCTAAATTAAACCAAGTGGTCTGCTTTTGTCAAATATCCAGTCTGTCACTGGGTTCCAAGTCAAACAAAGCTTTCCCTGCTTTCTAGGGTCTTTCAGGGTCAATGGCACATCACAATGAGATGTTGAAGTAGGATTTTGGTAGAAATTAAAGAAAAAGTAAATGTATATATTTCTCAGTAGAAAATCAATAGAGTCCATTTGGTAATGTATCATTGCCTGAGTCTGCAGGTCCATTTAGTGCATTAACACAATATTTATACTTTGATGGACCTACAATACTCTTCACAATGAGGGTATTCCCTTTAAGCTATAGAAATAACAAACTATTATTGTCCTCTTATACTGTGCAACTCTCATCAATTTCCTTTCATGAATCCTCTTCAGTGCTTCAACAATATGCCACAGGTCTTGATGCAGTTCTCTTGACATTGAGTGGGTGCCAATGTATCGATTTTCCCTCACTCATACTATGTAGCTTCCCACATTCTTTTCTGGTTACTTATCTTTCAAATGATATCCTTTCTAACAACACACTTTCTGATGGTACCGTATATGCTTCTTCTTCCATGCATCTCCATAGTCCTTTGAGTGATGCTCAATTTGAATTCTTCAAACGCATGTTCTATTTCTAACAGATACACTGCATCATTGGCAGAATATTGTGCTCATAAAATGAAGAACATGTGTGTGGATAGATAGATAGATAGATAGATAGATAGATAGATAGATAGATAGAATTTTTTTTTAATGAGAAGTATAATTTCCTCCGCAATCCCTTCTGCTTTGTGTCTTGAAATGTGTATCAACGCGTTTCTGTTGGGACAAGGCTCATGTAGAGAAGGCTGGGTATAGAGGTGAAGCAAGGCTGGAGCTGAGGCTTAGATACTCAACACCATTCATGAAAGAGAGTCTCCAGTGAAGGAGCAATGGTGGTGACAGTGAAGTTCAATTTTATTACACTGTTATTAGTACTATAGGGAATTCAAGGTTAAGAAAAGAAAATCCCTCCTCACCAAATTATCTTTGCATAAAATTTGAGTCACTAGTTGATCACTCCAAGGTAACAAAGCTGCTTTTAATATTGATGCCTTCACATGCTGATTTTTCCCTCTTCCTGTATCAGTCGAGTTAAAATGTTTCTATTATAATATAGCTTTTGTTTTAGAACTGCCTGTCCTGCCTACCTAATCAGATTTCCACCCACTCTCTTCCTCATAAGCACAGCTTCTGGAGCCTCGCTTCTCTCTGTCTGACTTCCCAGGGCAGCAGTGGAATGTTTTGGTAGGAAATGACTCAGTAAATTGCCAAGGAGAAAGCATCCTCAAACATGACAGGGAGGAATATGCATTTTTCCCCAAAATGTAGGGATTCCCTGCCTAGAGGGGATGTTCAAAGGTGGGAGTTGCATTCAAATAAAAAGAGGCTAATGATGAGAAGACTTAGCTAGTGAAAAACTGTGATTCATAGGATCCTAGATTTAGAACTGAGAAGAGCTTAGAGGTCATTAAGTCAAACCATTTAATGTTAAAAAAGAAAAATTTCAGGCTTAGTAAGGTGATTTCCCCAAAGTCAAGCATCTAGTAAGTAAGCATCAGAGGTGATGTATGAAAATATGGTTTGGGGGTTGGGTTTTTTTTTTGGGGGGGACTCCACATCTAACAGTCAAACCATTATAATGTGATTGAAGAGGGTTTCTCAATTACAAATATGGCAGGCAATTAAATAGCATCATTTACTTAGAATATCTACCCCACATATGGATTTGATAAACTGAGAGAACTACTTTGTAAATTTTAAAGCTTTATTCAAATTTATTTGTAGCACAACCATTGGGGCTAACTTTCCCAATTCTCCCTCATTTCAACTGTCTTGACCCACAGACACAGTTGCTCAATATTTCTATCAGGATTCTTGGGGTACCCTTGAGAGTGAGGATTTCTAACACCATTGCTCATGAACTCTCTCCAGTGTTATCCTTTTAACAGTCATGCCAGCCAGGCTGAATTATGTTTACAAAAGATATTTACTAAACAAGGAGTAACCACAGTAGGTACAAAACATTGTTCCCAAACTGGGAGGTGAAAAGTGTACTTTGCCTTTGCTCAGGAAAGATCCCTAGGAATGATGAACTCAACCATACAGTCCAAAGGCTTTAAGACACACATGTAGAACACATATGTGGCAGAGGAATACTCAAACATCCCAGTTATTTGGAAGACTTTTTCTCCTTCCATCTAGTACTTATGATACTCCCTTTATGGGTTACCTTTCTATAACATTCTGAAGTTTGATGCCTTCTAGAGTCCATAGAAGGCAATCTCTCCATCACAACAGATCATACTTCTAATGCAGCTTTTTACTCCTGTAAATGACTGTGTCTATGTTTATCTCTATGTGCCTTTTCTCTCTCTCTCTCTCTCTCTCTCTCTCTCTCTCTCTCTCTCTCTCTCTCTCTCTCTTTCTCTCTCTCTCTTTCTTCCTCCCTCTCTCTTTTCTTCTCTGTCTCTGTCTCTGTCTCTGTCTCTGTCTCTCTCTCTTCTTATTTGAATGCATTGTCTTGAGCCAGACTCACAAAAATGAGTGACTCAAAAGTACATCTAATAAGAAAGGGTCTTATCAACATGGTTTATGTCAACCAGCACATGCTATCTGGAGCGATGAAAGCAAATGGTCATTTTAAGTTAGTATACCTATAGCAAGTTGAGACTGTCTCCCAATATCCCAATGATGTGACTGGAGCCAAGGCCTATGTGAATGGGATTCTCATGTCTTGCTCCCTGTAGCAGGGGTGGCTGAGAGAATCAGCCTCCAAATGAAATGAGAATTTCTCTTCCTTGAGGGGGCTGGAACAGGGAAATGAGAAAAAATATTTCATTTTATATTAGTGGTTGTTAATTCTTTCTTCTTTGTTACTCTACATTCTTTCCTTTCCTTTCCTTTTCTTTTTTTTTAAACATTACCTTTTTGGTGTAAATGACTAGGGGAAAAACAACAACAACAACAACAAAGTCATCAGTCTATAAAAATTCACTAATATACCAGGCAGTATGCTTAGCACTGATGATAAAAAAAAAAAAAAGGCAAAAGACAGTCCTTTCCCTTTGTCTGGAAGGAATAAGACAGACAATATTTGAAGTCTATCCTTGGAGTTTGGGAAGTAAGGGCTAAATAATAGGTGATTGATAGCCTTATATTATTTTAATTTAATTATTTATTTATTATCAATTATTTCTGATTTATCTCTCATATAGTTTGTTCATAGCAGTTTGCATGTTACCTCCCTCATTAGAATGTGAGCACCTTGAGGGCAGGTACTATCTTTTGCCTTTCTTTTCACCATTGTTCAGCCTGGCACATAGTAATCATTTAATGAATGTTTATTGCCTGATTGACTGGCATGATCTTTACTGTCAAGAGAATGAATCTGTTAGATGAATATTAGCATATGTCTTATGTGATCTATGATTTATAGATTGTGAAATTATAGATTGTGAAAATCTATTTTGATTCAAGAGAGAGAGAAAAAGTTCACATCATAGAGAAGTTAGTTTATTAATGGTACAGTAAAGAACAGTGTAAAGCCCTGTACTAGTCTGTGACATAGTTACCAGGGTTTCCTTTGCCTTGATTAGATATGTCACAGCACAAGCACTCAATTACATTATCAGCAAAACTCTATTATGTGTCAGGCATGATGTAAAAAGCACTAAGACTTACAAATTCAAGAACCAGCTTTGATTAGTGTTGCCAGAATTTGAGACAGAAATGAGTGGCTCTGGGAAAATAGGAATCACATCCTTTTGTTCCTTAGCAAGCCAAGGATCCTTTTCAATCAATCTAGGTTGTGAAATGCAAAACCCAGACAATTTCTCAGAAACCTACATAAGCATTCACCTTCCTCTTCAATGTGTCCATTCCTCTGCTCACCCCTCTTGCTAGGATGACCAGACAGCTTCACCTTTAAGTCTTTCTTTTACATACTTAGGAACTCAGGCTATTGATGTAGTTCCCAAAAGGTAAGTGCTTGGCAAAATGCCCATTCTTGGTTCTTGTTATTGTCATTTTTATAGAATTTTGTGAGGGAATGGAGGGAGGAGGGTCTGAAGGACTGTATCAGTGATGGATCTCAGGAAGCTTAGAACAGAGCAAGGAAGTCCTCCCCTGTGATGAAGCCAATCAATTTCCAAAACCCTGTGAAACACTTTTTCATTGATCACTAAGCCCGGTCGATAAGAAAAAGACTTTAGGAGAGATTATAGCTATCACAAAATGATTCTGGAAATTGCTTTCTCTCTCCTTCCAGTGAATTGTTGTGCATTGTTTTTTGTTTTGTTTTTTTTTTTAATCTGTTTATCAAAACACTGCACATGCTGTGGTGTAATGGGTTTTCAGGAAACAATCTACAAATGGGAAACAGAATGTCTCAACAAGAAGCCCAACAAATCCTCTGACATTTTAACCATTGTTCACTGGGGAAGAGATGGGGTGGAGGTAGGGGTGGGAAGAGGAGGCCTTGATAAACTGTGGTACCATTAACTTTAATCAAGGAGTCTCTCTCTCCCTGCAAATGGAGTATGTGTAACATTAGGTTATTTTTAGAGTTATATTGTCACACATATTTCATGCTTTTGCAGCATATAGTTACTAATTTTCCTCACTGCTTTCCTAATAAGCTTGCCTTTCAATAAGTGGCATGTGTTTTAAAATTTATTTAGGACACCCATCTTCAAAAAAAAAAATAAAGTAGCCTTACCTTGCATTGAGGATCCAAATTCCATCATGTATCATTACCATCAAATAATTTTTAAAGGCCTGTGATATCATTTATTTGTATCTCATGCTAAGGTTTTTTTATGCACAGTAATAAGGACAATTGGTTAAATGTAAGAATTCATACAAGCAAGAATTATAAAAATTCAGACTTTTTTTTCTCCCCTGAAGCTTTCTGTAAGGGTGGATCAGCGGTTTTACTAATTTAAGGTGCAACCCATAACTCCTAGTGCTTTGCTTTACATGGAATGGGTGTGCAATAAACTCTGTCCCTCTACATATTTATCATTAATCAGGGTAATATGACAGAATATGTTATTATCCAAATCAAGGCAAGGAAGGCAGTCTAGTGACCTCAGATAGAACATGATAATGAATCTTAAATAACAATACTTAACAATAACTAGCATTTGTGTAGCACTTTAAGGTTTGAAAAATGCCTTACAAATATTATCTCAAATTATCATTCCAAAATCCTAAGAAGTAGGTTCTAGTATTATCCCCATTTTATAGAGCAGGAAAGTGATTATGTAACTTGCTCAGTGATTTACTACTGACAGCTAGTAAGTTCCTGAGGTAACTTCATATCCAATATAGTCCCTAGCTACAGTTGGAAAACATCTTTTCCTGATGATTCTCTTTTTCTTCTCATTTGTGTTTTACTAGGGACTGGGGCTGTTACATACTCTTGGAACAAAAGTAACAAAGTCTACTGTCTATTCTGGAAGTAATAGTGCAATAGAATCTTGAATATATAATATATGTAGCAGGGACTGACTTATTCTTTTTTTTTTAATTTTTTTTTTCTTTTTGGAGGGCAATTGGGGTTAAGTAACTTGCCCAGGGTCACACGGCTAGGTTTTTGTGTGTGCATTAGGTGTCTGAGGCCAGATCTGAACTCAGGTCCTTCTGACTCCAGGGCCGACACTCTACTCACTGCACCACCTAGCCACCCCAAGGGACTGACTTATTCTTAAAAAAAAAAAAAAAATTAACCCTTCAGCTCCCCTAGAAGAGCAAAAATTCCCTCTTACTTTTCCCTTGACCCTAAGGTCTCATCAGTTCTTTCATTAACCTTGTTACACTGCTCTGGACTTTCCTCAGCTCGTTGAGACTCTTCTTAAAATATGGTACCCACACTAAAAACCACACTACAATTGTGATATGACCAGGGCAAAATACCATAAGACTCTTGATTCCCAAGATACTGATTTACCTCTCCTTACTATGAATTCCTATAACAATCATTATCTCCACAGTTCACTCTAGTAATTGATCAGGTAGTATTTCAGAGAGATCTAATGTGAATAAAATCAATATGATTTTAAACTAAAGTTCAGTGGAGGGGGGAAAAAGAAACAAAGTGGTCCAAATAAGCCTGATGTTACACAGTGAATAGAAAGTATAACATGGGAAGAATATCAGTAGAAGGACTGAGGCCTTGATAGAAGACCACAACCAAGCTGAGGCATAGAAATAAGCTCCAAGGGTTCAGATGCACCATGTACAAAGTATGAATATATATATATATATATATATATATATATATATATGAATTAAGAAGAGACATGTAAAATAAAGGAGTAAAATTTGAGTTTGTCAGTGATACTTGGTGAATGGGACTTATTACTACAATATGACTCCAAATGAGTAACCATTATTCAAAACAAATATGATGGATAACAGGGAAAAGTCTTGATTTCTAGTGAATGTATTCCAAAGGTTTCAGAGAAAGTATATGTAGAATATGTTGGACTAAAATTTTATAGGGAAGGTTAGATCAATAGGAATTGGAAATCTAAAGAATGAAGTGTGATGTTATAAACAAAAACTGTTACATTAAAGATGAAAGAGGAGTTGTGTAAAGAGAACAATGTGGATATAGAGGGGAATTTATAGACTAGCAGAATAAAAAAGATGCATGTAAAGAACATACAAGAAAGATGAGGTAATAGCACAAATACAAAAGATAGAACAGACCTTTCCACCCCACTTAATATATTTTATTTTTTCCAATTACATGCAAAGATAGTTTTCAACATTCACATTTACAAGATTTTGAGTTCCAATTTTTTTCTGGATCCCTCCTCACACATCCCCAAGATGACATTCAATTTGATATAAGCTATATATATATATATATATATATATATATATATATATATAAGCATGTTAAACATATTTCTACATTAGTTATGTTGTGAAAGAAGAATCAGCACAGACCTTTAAAAGCAGTGTTAGCAGCACTAAAGCTTAAAAAGAATTGAGGATGGATGTTAATATTAATAATCATAAAAAGGCACTTTTAAAAATTTATTTGGGGAAGCAGAAGACCAAAAAATGGATAGGAACAAGAAAAACAACCAAATATACAAAATTACTTACAGCTGCTTTTTTGTGGTGGCCAAGAACTGGAAATTGAGAGGATGCCTATCAGTTGGGGAATAGCTAAACAAGTTGTGGTATTTGAATGTAATGGAATACTACTACACTATAAGAAATGAACAGGCAGAAGTCAGAAAAACCTGGAAAGACTTACATGAACTGAAGCTGAGTGAAGTGAGCAGAACCAGGAGAACATTGTAGACAGTAACAGTCACAGTGTGTGATGACTAACTTTGATAGACTTAGCTCTTCTCAGCAATGCAAGGACCTAAAACAATTGCAAAGGATTCATGATGGAAAATGCTATCCACATCCAGAGAAAGAACTATAGAATCTGAATTCAAATGAAGCAGACTATTTTTTAAAATTTGTTTATTTATTTTTAGTTTTCAACCTTCATTTCCACAAGATTTTGAGTTTCAAATTTTCTCCCCGTCTTTCCCCTGCCTCCACCCCAAGAGAGCAAGCCTACTGAATACCCCTTCCACCAATCTGTTCTCTCTTATTTCCTCCTCCATAGTAGGGCAAGATGGATTTCTTATGTTATTTCCCAGTTGCATATAAAAAACAATTTTTTAACATTTATTTTTAAAACTTTGATTTACAGATTCTTTCCCTTCTTCCTTCCTCACCTAACCCTCCTGGGAAGACAAACAATTCAATATAGGTTGTACATGTGTAGTTACACAAAACATTTCCAGTAGTTATACTGTGAAAGTTATATTTCACTCTATCCTATCCTGCCTTCCACTTACTCTATTTTTTCCTTTCACCCTGTCCCTTTTCAAAAGTGATTGTTTCTAACTACATTCTCCCCCAGTCTGTCCTCCCTTCTATTATTCCCCCTCTCACCCCCTTTCCCCCTACTTTCCTGTAGGGTAAGTTACACAATTGAGTGTGTATCTTATTGCCTCAAGCCAAATTCAATGAGAGTAAGGCTGACCAATTGCATTTCACCTTCCTGCTCTTCCCCTCCCTTGTAACAGTTTTCTCTTGCCTCTTTTATGAGATAATTTACTCTATTCTATCTCTCCCTTTCTCCATCTCCCAATTTATTTCTCTCTGACCTCTTAATTTTATTTTTTAGATATCCCCTCATATTCAACTGATCCTGTGCCCTCTGTCTATGCATACATTTATATACATATGCATACCCTCACATATATATTTATATGCATATACCCCCCTACATCTATATGTGTATATATTGCTTTCAAATATCCTCATAATGAGAAAAGTCTCATGAGTTACAATAATTGTTTTTCCATGTAGGAATGTAAATAGTCCAAATAAAATAAGGTATTTATGATTTCTTTTTCCTGTTTACCTTCTTATGCTTCTCTTACTTCTTGTATTTGAAAGTCAAATTTTCGGTTCAGCTCTGCTTTTTTCATCAAGAATGCTTGAAAATCCTCTATTGAATTGAATGGCCATATTTTTCCCTGAAGCATTATACTCAGTTTTGCTGGGTAGGTGATTCTTGGTTTTAATCCTAGCTCCTTTGACCTCTAGAATATCATATTCTAAGCCCTTTTATTCCTTAATGTAGAAGCTGCTAGATCTTGTGTTATCTTGATTGTGTTTCCACAATATTAAAATAGTTTCTTCCTGAGTGCTTGTAAAAGTTACCTTGACCGGGGAACCCTGGAATTTGGCTATAATATTGCTAGGAGTTTTCTATTTGACATCTTTTCCAAGAGGCAATAAGCAAATTCTTTCAATTTCTATTTTTCCCTCTGGTTCTAGAATATCAGGGCAATTTTCCTTGAGAATTTCTTGAAAGATGATGTCTAGGCTCTTTCTTTTTTTCATGGCTTTCAGGTAGTCCAATAATTTTTAAATTATCTCTCCTGGATCTATTTTCTAGGTCAGTGCTTTTTCCAATAAGATATTTCACTGTCTTTAATTTTTTCATTTGTTTGGATTTGTTTTAAAGTTTCTTGATTTCTAATAAAGTCGTTAGCTTCCATTTGCTGCAATCTAATTTTGAAGGAATTATTTTCTTCAGTAAGCTTTTGAAAATTCCTTTTCCATCTGGTCAATTCTGGTTTTCAAGGCATTCTTTTCCCCATTGGCTTTTTGGACCTCTTTTGCCATTTGAGTTAGGCTATTTTTAAGGTGTTATTTTCTTCATTCAGGCTTTTGCCTCATTTTTTTTTCATTATTTCCTTGCATAATTCTCATTTGTCTTCCCAATTTTTCCTCCACTTCTCTTACTTGATTTTCAAAATCCTTCTTGAGCTCCTCTATGACCTGTAACCAATTCATATTTTTTTCTTGGAAGCTTTTGATGCAGGAGTTTTGACTTTGTTCTTTTCTACTGATTCCATGTTTTGATCCTCTTTGTCCCCAAAAGAGGATTCTATTGTCTGTTTGCACTTCCTTGGTTTGCTCATCTTGACAGTGAATTACTTGACTTTTGAGCTCTTTGCCATGGTAGAACTCTGCTTCCAGAGTGGAGAGAGCTGTGTCCCAAATTGCTGGGGTTTTCACAAATATTGTCAGAGTTGTGAGGAAGGCACTCTCTCTACAACCACCACAAGTTCTGGCACAGTAGCATTCCTCACCCCAGTACCACCACCTAAGAATGGAACCCAGATACAGGTAGGTCAAAGCAAGAGCAATTACCCTCTGGACAGTCATTTGGTCCCCTTACAAGTTGCAGGGGGATGCCACCCCTCACACCTGAGGCAGGGGCCAGACCACACTCTTCTCTCAACCTGGATTACGGGGCTCCCCACTCTTTTACTTTCTCTTTGTCATTTATGGGTTGAGAAATCTGGAAACTGCCACAACTGCTGGTGATTCACTTTCCTGAAGTTTGCTCTGGCCATTCTGGGTCATGAGCCAGGGCTGGTACAGCTCACATGGGACTGTGCTGAACTCCTAGCCCGGTGTTATAGACCCTTCCTGTCAGCCTGCCAGGATGCCTTTAGTGTGAGATTTTTTTCTCTCTGTCATTTTGTGGGTTTTGTAGCTCTACAATTTGTTCAGAGTTATTCTTTTCAAGGTATTAGAAGTGGTGGGCATGGGAGCTTGAGAAAGTTCCTGCTTTTATTCCGCCATCTTGGCTCCTCCCTAAAGCAGACTATTTTTTCATTTTTCTTCTCTATTCTTGTAGTTCCTCCCATTTATTCTAATTCTTCTATACAACGTGACTAATGTGAAAACATGTTTAATAGGAATGTTTATGTAGAGCCTCTATCAAATTACATGCTGTCTTGGGGAGGTGGAGGGGAGAGAGGAGGAGAAAATTTAAAACTTATGGAAGTGAATGTTGAAAACTAAAAATAAATAAATTAACTTTAAAAGTGAGGAGAGAGGGCGGCTAGGTGGTACAGTGAATAGAGCACTGGCCCTGGAGTCAGGAGGACCTGAGTTCAAATCTGGCCTCAGACACTTAACACTTATTAACCGTGCCCTGCCTTCCCCCCTCCAAAAAGAAAAAAAATGGTGGGGGGGATTCGAGGGGGATAGGACCATGACTGAGAATGGATAGAAAAATGTGATGAATAAAGAGAGAAGGTAGGAATAATCAGGCTTTGCTTTGCTTCTATTTTTTCTACTAAGGAGAATTAACTTTGAAGTTGAAAAAAATAGAAAAGAAATAATTGATAAGAAATTGGGATCTAAAGCAAGTTATCAAGGTGGAGTGGAAAAGAGCACTGAATTTGAAAACTAGCTCTGCTAGATACTATTTGTGTGACCCTAAGTAAGTCAGTTGAATGTTTTGGGCCTTAGTTATATCACCTATAAAATGAAGGGAAGTGTATTAGATTTCTAACTTCTTTAGAACTTGCTAGACTCATGTGGTCAAGGCCATTCTATAGTGAGGCTGTAGCCTCATGAGAATTAGAGGTCTTAGGACACAACCAAGTGATGAAGAACACTCATGTGGACATCGATGAGAGATAAACCAGACTCAGGAAAAGGGGAATATTGTATTGAGGCTCTTGCTCCTTGGATGGGGAGTTGTCATAAGTTAGGTTTTTAATACCAAAAGCACCAAGGCCTGAGGTGTGGTTTCCCAACCCAGGTCATGGGGAGAAAAAGTAAAGAAAACAGAGACTATCCTAAGGGGACAGGAGGCTGCTACATAATTATGACCTAATTGAGGAGATGGCAATAGGGCAACTAACTGCCCTTAAGGAGTTCAGGTTCATATCCTTAGATGATGCTACCCCAGAAAACTAATATAATTAACTAATGCCATTGCTAACTTACTGTCACTGATGTTTGATCAATGGATTATGTTATTATTTCTTAATATGTAATGTTGGATGGTTTACTATACAGGTAGATTAAAAATATATATATTTTTATTTTTTGTTAGCTGAATAAAAGCATTAAGATATTAATGCTTCCTCTCTGAACTTACTGAAAGGATGTGCTGGTCTACTTGCAGTGGTAGATAGCACAACAAAGATGATATTCACCTCATTTAATTTCTACATGTCTGTGATATACCCTAGATCTCTATATTTTGAAGAATTTTTCTTGCATGTAACTTGAAGATTATGTGTATTTGGTATGGTGACATTTGTCAAAATTGTGTGTGTGTGTGTGTGTGTGTGTGTGTGTATCTGTTTTTTCTGGATTAATACTATTTCTAGGTGATTTTAGTCAACAGTTTGGACTGTGATATGGTGCGGATGATGATGATTCTCTCCATCTTAGATGTAGTTCAAATAAAAATGGGTCTTGGAATCAAAGCATGATTGTGTTTAATCTAATACTTGTTGCTGGGAAAGGTGATCTTAGTGGATCACTTGAACTTGGGATCTCTAAACTGAAGATGATAAGGTAAACCTGGCACCAATATGGTGATCTTTTACAATTTGCAAGTAAACTGGATGCCTAAGGGGGAATGAGAAATGGAAAATGTCTAAGCTTCTGTACAGATAAGCCCATAAGTGACTATTGTAATCTCTGCTTGGAAGAAATAAGACCCAGTTTTTAGAAAGAGATCTTGCTTCTGCTCTTTTGTGTTTAATGTTTAGCAGACAGATTAATAAAATGATGACTTTTGCTTATTAAATACAAATGTTGGGATGTGAGCTTATATTCTCCAGATTCACTAAGAGCATCTTTTGGCCATGTCCATTTGTAGATAGGAAGATGAGAATGCCATGGTTTGCATTTTGCTCTCATATGATTTTGATTTCTCCTTCTAGGTTTATATTTTCAGTTGTACGTTATGAGTATTCAGTATCATTTTATCTACTAAATAAGAAAACATTATTCTTTTTTTTTTTAAGCAATTGGGGTTAAGTAACTTGCTCAAGGTTACACGGCTAGTCATTATTTATGTGTGGGTGCTCATTTTCTGAGGCCGGATTCGATCTGGGGTCATCCCAACTCCGAGGCCGGTGCTCTTACTCACTGCGCCACCTAGACACCCCTTTTAGGGCAATTGGGGTTAAATAACTTGCCCAAGGTCACACGGCTAGGTTTTTGTTTGTGTGGGTTAAGTGTCGGAGGCCGGATCCGAACTCAGGTCCTTCTGACTCCAGGGCCGGCGCTCTACTCACTGCGCCACGTAGCTGCCCCGAGAAAACATTATTCTTAATTTTTTATGTTGATATTTTATTTGGGTAGATATGGGCAATGGTTTCATTTGTGACAAAGCTCCCATTCCCATACAGTTTTACATGGTTAATTCAATGAAGATATTTTGGAGTTTGCATGTATAGTATACAGACTTATGTATCAATTTATGAAGTATAGCAAGCTTCTGGCCACTTGATTTTATCTCTCTGGGTACTCATCAGGTGCTAAATTTTTGCAACGTATACTGCTATGGCAGTTTCTATTGTTTCCTTCTAAAATCATTTCAGCCAATAAATCTGAGCTCCTTCAAGATCAATTCCTTGTAGTATCTGGTGCCAATGACTTCATATTGCATAGCTATCATAAAACCCATCCATTTCTTTAACAAATCTCCATGAATAAGATATCGATTTGCTTGATGCTTCTTTGATATATATTGTTGTTTCAGTTCATGTAGTTTTGGCTTTACAGAAGACCTTTATCATAATTATCTTCATGATGATCTCATATATGTATATAACATCAAAACTTATAATTAAAGTCTTTTTGTTGTTATCATGCAAACACATCTCCATTTTATTCAGATGCCTAGAAACAGAGACCTTGAAAAGCCATCAAATCCATCCTATCATCTCCATGAAGGTTACATTCAAGATATTCTATTTGGTGGCAAAGTGCTAATTTTAAGACAATTAAAAAAGATAATTCCATTAAAAAGGCAAGATCATTAACACAAGAATGTTCTACAATGATTCCAATGTCCCATGGTGGGAATTCCCTCCACCAATGCAGATTATACCCCTCTGCACCCTCACACCCCCATGATACAGCAGTCCTAAACATGTTCCTGATGCACATGTGGGTCAATTGACCTAGCCAGGTTCCGCAACTGCTGTCAAAGACAAGATTTGAACTTAGGTCTTACTGAACCTAAATAAGCACTTTATTCATTATACATGTGTTTTCCCAATTAGAATGTAAGCTGTTTGAGTTTAGAGACTGTCCGTCCTTTCATATTTGTCTCCCCAATATTTATCACAGTGCTTTGTACCTAGTCAACACTTAATGTTTTTTCATTCACTCATTCTTTGGTTCATTCATCCATGATATCATGCTTCTTAATGACATATCATTTTTAAAAATGATTTAAAGATGTGAAAGGGTTAAACCTAATTTCAGCAGCTAACAGGAAATACCATTAACAATGGGGCTATTTAAAAAATAGGACTATTTAAGAGTTATGAATCCAGGGCAAGTCAATTGCAAAGGACAGCAATGATTGATGGGGTTGAGACCGTGAGAAAGGGGAAGAAGTTCTGCAGAGTGAACATACAGTCAAATCAGGCAATCTTTGTTCCCTGCTATTCTTCCAGGGCCTGCTTTTAACAATAACTCATTCAACATAGGCTATAGACAGAGCCTTCATCGTGTCAAGGCTCAAGGGTGGCAATAGAAATTGGAGGAGCATTTTTACATCCCCAAAAAATGCCTGCCCCATGTCTTCAAGTCCTTCAGATGTGACCCAAGATATGTTATTTGTTCCTTAAATAAAAAAGATTTAACACTTTTCTACCTTATACATATTTGATGAAGATTTTTTCATGTTTATATGCATCCATAAATAAATCCATAAATAATTTTATCATACTATATAACCCAAATGAAAGGTTATCCATAAACACCAAGTATTATTACCCTATTAATCTAAAGTCTGGATGCCTTAAAGATATTTTCAATTTGATGCAAAAGAAGTACTTATAACTGAATGCTCAGTGGGATATCCTGATTTAATTAAAATTGCTGATTAATTGAAGGTTGTGCAAAAAAAAGTACTTGACTTGTTTAAAATCATACTCAAGCATTATATTTCCTTTTAATGTATTAGCAAGTGAAGGTTACTTTAGTGTTTCAAGAATACCTGATTTCATTGGTATAAATATTTCCTTTGATGCCTTAGAGAATCATTTTAACTGTTTGTTCATTGTTTATTCATTTACATATTTATCTTACTTTTATAGTAAGAAACTTAGAAGACTAGAGGAGTATTTCTATATAATGAATAGACAACAAACATAAATTTAAGGGGAGCAGAGCCAAGATGGTGGAGAAAAGGTAGCCTAAGTGTTCCCCAAGACCCTTCCAAACACCTTTAAATAATGCCATAAAACAAAACCTGGAGCAGTAGAATCCACAAAAAGATGGGATGAAATAATTTTCAAGACAGCTTAAAAGGTCAACAGGAAAGGTTTATCACACCTGGGTGAGAGTGGCTCATAGTCCAGCACAGACTACACCAGCACATCCCTGCCCCCAGTGAACCAGAAGCAGGACTTGGGAGCCACTGAATCAGTAGTGGCAGCTGCTGCTTCCAGAGCTCTCAGTCCACAGAAGACAAGGAGATTAAACAACTGGTCAGAAGGAGATTAAAGGGGTGCCTTTCCTAGTGCTAAGTCAGGACTCTTTTTCTTTGCCCATAGTCAAATTGAGGTCATAGTCCTGGGTGGCAGTCCAGAGTGAGAAGGAGTACTAACATACCAGGACTTGTGGCCACAGTGGAGTGGGGACACTTGTCACAGTTCCAGGAAAGATAAGAGTGCTTATGATCACTCATAGACCAGAGCACAGGGCAGGAGAGTAATAAACACCTCTCCTTAGATCATACCACAGTGGAAGAAGTGAAGATTTATAGGTCCCTAGAAGTATCTCTGAAAACAGCTACACAAAACCCCTTTAGCTTGGGACAGTGAGTCCTCCCCCTCAAAGCAGAGCCCTATTTTAACAAAGTTAAAAGTCAAGAAATAGATTGGAAAAAAGAGCAAAAATATTTTGGACCACAGAAAGTCACTCTGGTGACAAGGAAGATTAAAACACATACTCAGAAGAAGATAGCAAAGTCAAAACTCCTACATCTAAAACCTCCAAGAAATATATCAATTGGTCTCAGGCCATTGAAGAGCTCAGAAAGGATTTTGAAAATCAAGTAATAAAGAGGAAAAAATTGGGAAGAGAATGAAAATAATGCAGGAAAATCATAAAAAATGAGTCAACAGCTTGGTAAAGGAGACACAAAAAATATTGAAGAAAATGACACCTTAAAAAACAGACTAGGAGGGGCAGCTAGGTGGTGCAGTGAATAGAGCATCGGCCCTGGAGTCAGAAGGACCTGAGTTCGGATCCGGCCTCTGACACTTAATCCACATAAACAAAAACCTAGCCCTGTAACCTTGGGCAAGTTACTTAACCCCAATTGCCCTAAAGGGGCGGCTAGGTGGTGCAGTGAGTAAGAGCTCCGGCCTTGGAGTTGGGATGACCCGAGATCAGATCCGGCCTCAGAAAATGAGCACCCACACATAAATAATGACTAGCCATGTAACCTTGAGCAAGTTACTTAACCCCAATTGCTTTCAAAAAAAAAAAAAAACAGACTTGGACAAATGGTAAAAAGAAGTATAAAAAACCAATGAGGAGAAGAATATTTTAAGAAACAGAACTGAATAAATGGAAAAGGGGGCACAAAAATTCAATGAAGAAAAAAATTGTCAAGAAGCAGAACTAGCCAAATGGGAAAAGAGGCCTAAAAGTTCAATAAGGAAAATGATTCCTAAAAATAAAAATTAAGAATTTTGCAAATGGAAGATAATATCTATATGAGAAATAAAGAAATAAAACAAAGCCAAAAGAATGAAAATAATAGAACAATGTGAAATATCTCATTGGAAAAACAACCGACCTGGAGAATAAAACCAGCAGAGATTTTTTTAAACTATGGATTACCTGAAAAAATATTATAAGAGGGAAAGAGGGTGAGAGAGAGAGAGAGAGAGAGAGAGAGAGAGAGAGAGAGAGAGAGAGAGAGAGAGAGAAATAGATATCATCTTTCAAGAAATCATTAAGGAAAGCTGCCCTGATATTTTAGAACCAGAAGGTAAAAAAAAAAAAAATGGAAAGAATCCACTCATCACCTCCTAATAGAGATCCCAAACTAAAACTCCCAGAACTATTATAGCCAAATTCCAGAACTCCCAGGTCAAGGAAAAAATACTGTAGTCAGAAAGAAATAATTCAAGTATTGTGGAGGCACAGTCAGGGTGACAAGGTTTAGCAGCTTCTACATTAAAGGATTATATGGTTGGAATGTGATATTTCAAAGGCCAAAGGAGCTAGAATTACAACCAAAAATCATCTACCCAGCAAAACTGAGTACAATCCTTCAGGGAAAATAATGAACATTCAGTGACAGAGGACTTTCAAGCATTCTTAATGAAAAGACCAGAGCTGAATAGAAAATTTGATTTTCAAATACAAGACTCAAAAAAAGCATATAAAGGTAAATAGGAAAGAGAAATCATGAGACTTAATAAGGTTAAACTGTTTACATTCCTACATGAGAAGATTATTTTTGTCACTCATAAGACCTTTCTCATTATTAATGCAGTTAGGATTTGATATAGAAAGAGGATACAGGTGTGAGTGGAATATGAAGGGATGATATCTAAACAATAAAATTAAGGGGTAATATAGGCATGTAATGGGAGAAAGGAAAAGGGAGAGGTAGAATGGGGTAAATTATCTCACATAAAGGGGCAAAAAATGCTTTTATAGTGGAGGAGAAGGGGGAGGGGAGGGGATAATCAGAATCAAGGACAGAGTGAAAGGAGAGAAAGAAAATAAAATAAGTCAGTGATAAGCGGGGATGGAATGGAGGGAAATAAAGTTAGCAACAGTAACTACAAAAAAATTGGAATTAGGTTTCTCTGATAAAGGCCTCATTTCTCAAACATATAAAGAAATGAATCAAATTCATAAAAAATAGGAGCCAATATCCATTTGATAAATGATCAAAAGATATGAAATTTTCAGATGAAGTAATCAAAGCTACCTAAAACCAAAGCTACCTATAAACACATTGAAAAATAATTCACTATTAATTAGAGAAATACAAATTAAAACAATTTTGAGGTATTACCTCATATCTATTAGATTAATTAATAGGGCAGAAAAGGGAAACTATGAATGTTGGAGGGGGTGTGGAAAAAATGAGACATTAATTCATTGTTGGTGAAGTTGTGAACTTATTCAACCATTCTGTAGAGGAATTTAGAACTATGTCCAAAGGATTTTAAAAGCCTTTGACCTAACAATACTGCTACTTCATTTGTATCCCAAAAGAGTTTAAAAATAGGAAAAGGACATATATAGCTCTTTTCTGGTGTCAGAAAATTGGAAATTGAGGTGATGCCCATCAACTGGGGAATGGCTGAACAAGTTGTGGTATATGATTTTGATGGAACACATTTATGCTATAAGCAATGGTGAGCAGCAAGCTTTCAGAAAATACCTGGAAAGATTAACATGAGCTGATGCAAAGTGAAATGTACAGTTTACAAAGTGACAGCAATGCTGTGAGATGATCAACTGTGAATGACTTAGCTATTCTCAGCAATACAATGATCCAAGACAACTCTGAAAGACTTCTGATGAAAAATGCTATCCACCCCCAGAGAAAGAACTGATGATGTCTGCATACAGATTGAGGCATAATTCTTTTTACTTTCTTTATTTCTCTTGAAGGCTTCTATTTTTTTTACCTATGTTTCTTTCTTTACATCACTAACATAGAAATGTTTTATGTGACCAAATATGTATAACCTATACTGAATTGCAGCCTTCTCAATGGGGGTGGAGTGATAAGGGAAGAGGTGAGAGAATTTGGAACTCAATTTTTTTTCCCCAAATGCTTTATTAACTTCTGGTTTACACCATTACTTTCCATCAGATTTTGAGTTACAATTTTTTCCCCATTTTTCCCCACCACTCCAGAATAACAGTTATACAGGATATCCCCTCAACCAATCTGCTCTCTCCCATCTCTTCTCCCATGCCCCCTTCAACTTTTCCAGTAGGGCAAGGTGAATCCCCAAACCCCATTGCTGCACATTTTATCTCCCAATTATACGCAAAATAATATTAATCATAGTATATATATATTATTTTAAAATTTTGATTTTAAAAGGAAGATAAGCAACTCAGTATATGCTGTACATGTGTAGTTATGCTAAACATTACCATAGTAGATATATTGTAAAAGACTGACTATATTTCCTTCCCTCCCATCCAACCTTCCACCTGGTCCACTCCCACCTTGATCCTGTCCCTTTTCAAAAGTGGGTGCTTCCAACTTCCCTCCCCCCAGCCTGCCCTCCCCTCCACCACCTTTCCCCATCCCCTTCCCCCCTACACTCCTGTAGAGTGGGACACCATATTTAGTATACATGTCATTCTCTCCCTGGTCCAAATTCAATGAGAATAAGGTTTTGCCTTTTTGCCTTCCTATCCCTCCCCTCCCCTGCAATCACATTCCCCTGCCTTCTATACACGAGACACTTCACCCCATTGTCTCTCCCCATTCCCCCTCACCACATTACTCTCTCACCTCTTAACCTCATCTTTTAAGTATCATCTCATCCTATTAAATTCGACCTATGCCCTCTATCTATGTATACCTGAAAACATATATACACACATTCACAAATGTATTCATATGCCCATATACCTTTCTTCAATTATTTTCATACTGAGAAAAGTTTCATCAGTTACAGTTAATGTTTTTCCCTGTAGGAATGTAAATAGTTCAACTTTGATAAGTTTATAGTGATTTCTTTTCCATGTTTAGCTTCTCAAGCATCTCTTCCTTTTTGTATCTGAATGTCAAATTTTCTATTCAACTCTGGTTTTTCCTCAAGAATGCTTGAAAGTTCTCTATTCCACTGAATGACCAAATTTTCCCCTGAAACATGATATTCAGTTTTGCTGGGTAGGTGATTCTTGGCTTTAATCCCAGGTCCTTTGGCCTGCAGAATATCATATTCCACACCCTTCAGTCCCTCAGTATAGAAGCTGCCAGATCCTGTGTTATCCTGATTGTATTTCCACAACATTCAAATTGTTTCTTCCTAGCTGCTTGTAATATTCTCTCCTTGATCTGCGAATTCCCGAACTTGGCTACAATATTCCTAGGAGTTTTCTTTTTGGGATCTTTTTCAGGAGGTGATCTGTGGATTCTTTCAACCTCTATTTTGCCCTCTTATTCTAAAACATCAGGGCAATTTTCCTGGAGAATTTCTTGAAGGATGGTTTCTAGATTCTTTCTTTGATCATGATTTGCAGGTAGTCCAATAATTTTTAGATTGTCTCTCCTGGATCTATTTTCCAGGTCAGTGGTTTTTCCCATGAGATATTTCACATTGCCTTCTGTTCTTTCATTTGTTTGGATCTGCTTAATAGCATCTTGATTTCTCATAAAGTCACTAGCTTCCATTTGCTCCAGTCTAATTCTGAAGGAATGATTCTCCTCAGTGAGCTTTTGAAATTCTTTTTCCATCTGGCAAATTTGACTTTTTAAGGCATTCTTCTCCTCGTTGCCTTTCTGAGCCTCTCTTGCCATTTGAGTTAGTCTATTTTTTAATGTGTTATTTTCCTTAGTCAGGCTGTTGACTTTCATTTCATACTTTTCTTGCATCTTTCTCATTTCTCTTCCCAATTTTTCCCCCACCTCTCTTATCTGCTTCTTAAGGTCCTCTATGACCTGTAGCCAGCTTGTATTTTCATTTGGGGCTTTTGGTGCAGGAGTTCTAACCTCACAGTCCTCCTCCTATTCCATGCTTTGATCCTCTTTGTCCCCAAAATAGGAGTCTAATGTTTCATTTTTCTGTTTATTTTGTTTCCTTTGCCTAGGCATGTTGCCACTCAATTACTTGACTTTTGGGCTTGTTGCCACAGTAGGACTTTGCCACCAGCCAGGGGAACTTCTTTCCCAAATGTTGGGGTTTTCTCAACTTCCAAAGGTATTAGTTGGGTGGCTTCTGTGAAGCCTTCACACACTCTGGCAAGCTGGTCACACACCCCAAGACCTCCCCAGACCACAATCCAGATCCAAGAAGGGTAAAGCAAGAGTGCTTACCCCCCCCCCCCAGACTAATTGCAGATCCCCCTACAGTTCGCAGGCCAAGAGCAGAATCTGCAATGCAGCATCATGGCACAAGCTCTGCTAGCTCCTCAGCGACTTCTTGCCTCCATGGGAAGAAGCTGACGCATTCTTCCAAGCAGTCCTAAAGTCCATAGGGCACTAACCTCTTGCTTTGTCCTAGGCATCTATGTGTTGATAATTCTGGAAACCGTGGGGTTTCCAGAAACCATCTGCTGGTGTTCTGGGATCCCTCCAGCAGGTTGCTGGTTTGGCTGCCCTTGGGCTAAAACTGCGACTCTCACAGACCTGGGCTTGGCTCCCAGAGTGCTGTGCTGTCAGCTTCCTTCAGGGCTGCTGGCTTGTCCTCTGTGGGAGGTTAGCTTCTCTGTGTCATTTTGTGGGTTCTGGAGCTCCAGAGGTCATTCATGGTCCCCCTTTTACATGATTTTGAAGTGGTGTGGGCTGGATTTCTGTGGAAGTGCTGTTTCTACTCCAACATCATGACCCCGCCCCCTGGAACTCAAAATTTTAAAAACAAATGTTAAAAATCGATTTTACATGTAACTGGGAAGAATAAAATACTAAATAATATTTTTTTTTTAGTATTTATATATATATTTGAAACATTTAATGTTACGACCTTGAATTTCAGATCCATTTCCTTCCTCCCTTGCCACCCATTCCTTCTTGGGATATAAGTAATTCAGTATATGTTGTACATGTCTAGCTATGCAAAGCATTATCATAGTAGATATATTGTGCAAGGCTGCTTATAATTCCCTCCCACTCATCCCACCCCCCACCTGGTCCATTCCCTACATGATCCTGTCCCTCTTCTATAGTGGGTACTTCCAACCTCCCCTCACCCCCAAGGATGCCCTCCCATCCATCATCCCTCCTCTCATCCCCCTTCCCCCTATCCTGCTGCAGGTTGAGATATCCCATTTAGTATGTATGTCATTTTCTACCTGAACCAAATTCAATGTGAATGTGGTTTTGCCTTTTTAGCCTTCCTTATTCTCCCCCTCCTTTGCACCCACTTCCCTACATGAGATAGTTTACCCTACCATGTCTCTCCCCATCTCCTCTTGCCACTTTCCTCTCTCACCTCATAATTTCATCCCTTGAGTACTCTCCCTTCCCAACAATATCAACCTATGCCCTCTATCCATATATAACTGTAACCATATACACACACATTCACATATGTATTCGTATGACCACACCCCTTCTTCCATTATTTTCATAGTGAGAAAGATATCATCAGTCACAGATATTGCTTTTCCATATAGGAATGTAAATAGTTCAACTTTGATAAGTTCCTTTTGATTTCTTTTCCCTAATTACCTTCTCAGGCATCTCTTACTTCTTGCGTCTGGATGTCAAATTTTCTTTTCAACTCTGGTTTTTTCCTCAAGAATGCTTGAAAGTCCTCTTTTCCACTGAATGACCATATTTTCCCCTGAAACAAAATACTCAGTTTTGCTGGGTAGGTGACCCTTGGGTTCATTCCCAGTTCTTTTGCCCTCTGGAATATCATATTTCATGCCCTTCTCTCCCTCAGTGTAGAAGCTGCCAGGTCCTGGGCTATTCTGATTGTGTTTCCACAATATTGAAATTGTTTCTTCCTGGCCGCTTGTAGTATTTTCTCCTTGATCTTGGGATTCTGGAACCTGGCTATAATATTTCTGGGAGTTTTCTTTTTGGGATCTTTTTCAGGAGGTGATCGGTAGATTCTTTCAACCTCTATTTTGCCCTTTGGATCTAAAACATCAGGGCAGTTTACCTTGAGAATTTCTTGAAGGGTGATTTCTAGGTTCTTTCCTTGATCATGGCTTTCAGGTAGTCCAATACTTTATAAATTGTCTCTCCTGGATCTATTCTCCAGGTCAGTGGTTTTTCCCATGAGATATTTCACATTGCCTTCTAATCTTTCGTTTGTTTGGATCTGCTTAACAGCATCTTGATTTCTCATAAAGTTACTAGCTTCCATTTGCTCCAGTCTAACTCTGAAGGAATGAAACTCCTCAGTGAACTTTTGAGATTCTTTTTCCATCTGGCAAATTCGACTTTTTAAGGCATTCTTCTCCTCATTGCCCTTTTGGGCCTCCTTTGCCATTTGAGCTAGTCTATTTTTTAAGGTGTTGTTTTCTCAGTCAGGCTGTTGACCCTCATTTCATACTTTTCCTGCATCCTTCTCATTTCTCTTTCTAATTTTTCCTCCACTTCTCTTATTTGATTTTTAAAGTCCTCCTTAAGGTCCTCTATGGCCTGCAACCCGCTCATGTTTTCCCTGGGGCTTTTGGAACAGGACTTCTGACCTCACAGTCCTTTTCCTGCTCTATGCCCCCAAAATAGGAGTCTAGGGTTGCATTTTTCTGTTTCCTTTGCCTTGGCATGTTGCCACTTAATTGCTTGACTTTGGGCTTGTTGCCACACTATGGCTTTAAGGCCAGATAGAGGAATTTTCGTCCCGAACGTGTGGGGGGTAACTTCCGTTTCTGGCAAGCTGTAAACCCACCCACAACTTCCACCCTAGATCACAATCCAGATCCAGGGAGGTTAAAGCAAGAGCGATTACCCCCCAAGACTGATCGCTGGATCTCCCCACGATTTGTAGGCTGGGAGCCGGAAATGCCTCTGAAAACTACACAGTGGCCTGTCTCCTCAGCAGCTTCTAGCCCCCAGGGGAGGGAGCTGACGCATTTCCCAAATACAGGTCCCAAAGTCCATAGGACACTAACCTCTTACTTTGTCCTAGGCAAGTCTATGTTGATAATTCTGGCGTCTCCACAGTTCCTGGTGTTCTGGGGTTCCTCCAGCCGGCTGCTGGCCCTGCCGCCCTGGGGCTAAAACCTCGGCTCACGTGGACCTGGGCTCGGCTCCGCTCCTGCGCTCTGCGCGCTGCCAGCTCCCAGACCACTGCGCTGGTCCTTCCTGCAGGGCTGCTGGGCTGTCCTCAGCGGGAGGTTAGCTTCTCTGTGTCGTTCTGTGGGTGCTGGGGCTCCAGAAGATTTTCAGAGTCCTTTTTTACATCGTTTGTGGAGAATCTGGGGGCAGAGAGGCTTGGAAGAGCTGTTTCTACTCCGCCATCTTGGCTCCGCCCCCCTAAATAATATTTTTTTAAAAATTCAGTATCAAGCAGTGAACCCATATTTTATATCACTTGCTTGAAAAAGTACATTAATTCCACATTAATTCTAAAACTGTCCTGGTGGTTTGAAAATCTTTCTCACCTTCCTTTTGTTCTCTTCTGAGCACTAAAAATCTTTTCAAAAACATATCTCTCTTTCTAACCTTGAGTCATCAAACCTCTTTCAGCAGGTGGGTAATAAATAGGTATCAACATAGTCATCTGATCTGGAGACATAGCTGGCCATTACATTCATCAAAGTTCTTAAATCTATCAAAGTATTTTTCTTTATAATTCTGCTTTCCTTATATAAATTGTTTTTCTTGCCACTTCATTATGCCTCAATTCATACTACCCAGGACTCTCTGAAATTGTCTTTTTCATCATTTCTTCTGGTGCAATGATCTTCCCTTATTTTCATATGCCACAATTTGCTCAAGCATTCAGCAAAATGATATTTTGATTTTTTTTTTTTGTATCTCCAGCCCTTAGCAAAGTTCCTGGTGCACAGTAAGTGCTTAATAAAAGCTCCTTCATTAATTATTGGTTGATTGGTTGTACTAGAAATATTTCAATCTTTGGTGATTAAAATTTTTGCGGTCTGTCATATTGGCTCTTGCTTCATAGTAGCATAGAGAAGGATTGCATTGATGACAGTGACCACAGATCCTCTTTGGGAACTAGGAGGTTTTTTGTTTTTTTATTTTAATCCTCAATGTGTTTGTCTTGCTTTTGGCTTTCTTCTAAAACTGTAGCATAGAAGGGAAGGGAATAGGCACTTAATAAGTGTCGGGAATGTGCTAACCACTCACCATTTCATTTGGTTTACACAGACCTAGTAGTTAAATACCATTATGATCCCCAATTTACAATTGAGAAAACTAAGGCAGATATAGGTTAAGGGACTTACAGTCACCCAACTATTTAGTCTCAGAGGACAGATTTAAATTCAAGTCTTCCTGATTCCAGTACCACTGCTCAATTCACTGTACCACCTAGCTACCCCCAAGGGCACAGCCATCACTGTTTTATTCCAGTAATAATAATTTTTTTTAAATACAGAACATAATAACCACAAAATCCCAAAAGGGTTTTTAATAAGGCCCTTCATCCAGATCCAGACTGCACAAAAACAGCCAGAATCTTTGGAACAAGAAATAGGAACAAAAGGATATCCTACGCAAAAGAAAGAAGGGTATTCTACTGTTGTAAGCTACACTGACTGGTGGGTACCAATAAGTGAAGGAGCTAATTCAAAAGAAATTTTACCAATCCATGTTTAGCTTCATCTGACATGTTGGTATTTGCTTTTTGGTTTTTTTGTTCTTTTTTTTCTTCTAAGAGCTCACAAATTTACTCAGACCCTAAAATCTGTGGGACAGTCAATGGTGGAGCTATGCTTTAATAGTTCATCTTCTGGGATCAGTAACACATGCAGTTCCTTTCCCCAGGCAGAAAAAGAAAGGACCAGCTGTTGAAAGTATAGCAGCTGTGCTCATGTCTTCATGTAACCTTTTTGTATGATTGAGAATGTAAACAAATTCTGTATATTCTTTAATAAACTCTATAGTTATATCAACTTTATATTAGGCTCTGCATATCATTCTTGAACTCTAGAACCTAATTAGCACAGAGAATGAAAAAAAATTAAGTATGTGCTAAAAAGGAGATGAAGGCAACCATTTTTGAAGTCTGCTGTCAAAACTTGGTATGATTTCTCCATGCTGGTCATGAACTACCCCTTCCTCACTAAATTTCATCTGATGGAATCCTAATAAAGCTGCCCCCAGCCCCAATATTCTAACTTCATTATAGGCTTGGCCCCACTGAACAATAGGCCCACTGCACCTACTTATCCCCCTTGGAGGGGGCTATTGCCCTAACTTCTTCATATGTGCCTCATTGCTCTCTGGAATAACAGGTGTGTCCCTGAAATCTTAGTTCCCACAGAAACATCCCATGTGATGGGAACCAAGCTACTGCTTCTACCTGGTCACTGCTCTCAGACCCATTCCCACAGAAACAGGTGTGTTCTTGTATTCAATCACAATAACTTCATCCATCTATCCCAAGAATGGACCACAATACTTAACTCACTGTCTTAACCAAACAGGACCACAACAGCTAGCCAATTGGAGGGCAGAATGACCAGAATGTATAACCACCAAAACATTGATGGGACCCCTCCTCCATTACCTAATCCTTAACAAACTACTCCTGCCTTTTTAATATTAATAATAGTCCTCTATTCTATGTAAATTTCTATTACCCTATAGAAATTCATCTTGTTTTCTCTAAAGTTGCTGGTTCCTCTTGGAACTTAGCCCACTTCGTGAGGAGCATAAATCTCAATAAAGGTCTATACTTGGATTAGAGGTGGTCTACTCTGAATTCTTTGAGATGGCTCCACCACAACACATCATGAAACCATAAACAGTTTAGGGGTAGGCAGAGACCCTATCTCAACAGCATTTTGTTGTTTCTTGGTAGGCCTGATTCTCTGATTCTTACTTCCCCCTCCAAGTGGAGAGGACTCTCTGATTTGGATCCCCTCTAATCCAAAGGTAAGTTTATCTTTTTTCCCTTCTCTTAGGTCTTTCAAGCAACTTGGAAGGTTTGACTAGATTGCTTGGGTTCTTGTGGTTAGCAAATTCCCTCTAGAGAGAGGACACTTTGCTTGGGAATTTTGCTGGGAGTTCTTTATGAACTCAATTCTTCATCCTTCAGTGGGATGCCACTGAAGAGATGAACATGGCTATAGGGGGGGATTTCCTTAAGCTGACTGGCATTCAGTCCCAACTCCCATCCCATGGGTCTACTAAGTAATAGCACTTGGTCTTTGTATAATCTGGAAGACCAAAAAAAGTTATTGCTATCCAAGTTAGGGAGAAGGACTGGCTCTATTATGAAATCGATATAAGGAAGTTCTTACTATTGAAGTAAGTCAACAAGTTCTCTGCAACTTAGATTCTTACAGAGCTGTTGAGAATGATAGAGATATTAAATAATTTATCCAGGGTCACACAGCCAGTATGTACCAGATGCAGGCCCTGAACCCTGGTCTGCCATATTCCAAGGTCACTTCTCTATCCATTATGCTAAAACCATAACTCTACCAAATACTGAAGGTGAAAAAAAGCACAGACCAAATTATTTCAGTCCTTATGCATAGTAAACATTCTTGAAGTTTCCATAGGATTAACTTGGTTGCTTATCTTAAAGTTTTGCTCTAAGATATATGCCCCAGGTTATGTCCATTTCTCACACATGATAATGCCTTCAGATAAATTGGCATATTTACAGAAGCAGAACAAACCTAACCTCCCTTGGCATTCTAGTTATCCTCATTAATTAATTACTGAAAAGACTATTTCTGGCTCCTGTTGGCATATGATGGCTAGAGAGAGATTATATATACATATACATATACATATATATACACACACACACACACACACACACACACACATATATATATATATATATATATATATATCAAGTCAAAGGCCAGAGCATGTAATAGTCAGCAAGCACCATTAGCTGACCCTTAGAATCTGGAATATACTACAGGTAATGTGCCCATTTGGAGATCATTTTTACTTGGGGACATTTTCACTTTCTCCATTAAAATATGATCATGTGAAGTAGCAATTCCCTTTCATAAGCCAATGGAAGGAATATGGATATTCAAAAGTGTGTATACCAGCCAGCATCTCGTAACAGCACAATACCCTCTGGAGAGACACTGACTTGGCAAGCAGTCTATTTATTAACTACCATATGGCCAAGTGCAAACATTTTATCATTAAAATAACCTTCTACAGTAAATAGCAGGACTATGTACAAAGTCTCAAGTCTTTCTTACACATTCACAGAGGTGTAACCTCAACAGGAGAGGCATTCAGCTTCTCTATGTTATACATAAAATACAAAATAGATAAAATTTGATTTTGGGAGGAATATTACCAAGGAGTTGGAAGTATCAGGAAAGGCCCCAGGGAAAGATAAGGTGGACCTTGAAGTTAATTTGCATGGAAATTCAAAATTCTGAGAGATTAGGTGAGAAGGGAGTGCATTCAAGGCTCTGACAATAATCAATGCAAAAACAGATATAGCTGGTGGAGAAAAATGCTTAAAGATCAGTACAAAGGCTGGTTTGGTTTGACTCTTTATGTGGAGGGGAACAATGTGACAAGGTATGTTGGAAGTAGATAGAGAAAGATTTTAAATTCCATTAAAAATGTTTTTTGTTTGTTTTAATTTGTTTCATATTTAGGCTCATTAAAGGTCTTTGGCAGCTAGGTGGTGCAGTGGATAGAGTGCCAGGCCTGGGGTCAAAAGATTTACCTTCCTGGGGGCGGCTAGGTGGCACAGTGAGTAGAGCATCGGCCCTGGAGTCAGAAGGACCTGAGTTCAGATCCTGCCTCAGCCACTTAATGCACACACAAACAAAAACCTAGCCATGTGACCTTGGGCAAGCTACTTAACCCCAATTGCCCTCCAAAAAAAAAAGATTCACCTTCCTGAGTTTTAATCTAACCTTAGACACTTACTAGCTGGGCAAGTCACCTAACACTGTTTGCCTCAATTTCCTCATCATGTAAAATGATCTGGAGAAGGAAATGGCAAACTACTTCCAGTATCTTTGCCAGGAAAATCCTAAATGAGATCACAAAGAGTTGCCCATGACTGAAAAGGACTGAAGGACAATGAATGTCTATGAGATAAACAAAACCTACATCACCTATAGTGTTTTTTCAGCTAATGTGTTCTTTATTGTAAAGTCAAGGTCAGAATATATCTGGCAAAGTTCTTCAGATCTGGTAGTTAATATTTGCCTTCAATTATGCCACTATTATGCCTTCAAAATGAACAGAATAGAATCACAGAATGTCTAAATGATTACAAATAATCTAATGTGACCACTAATTTTGTAGATGAAGAATCTAAAGGAAGAGGTTAAGTTACATGTCCAAGTTTGTATAATTAGCAACAGAAACAGAGAGCCCAGGTATCCTGACTCCCAGTGCAGTGTTTCTATGTACTACATCCATAAAGGTTTTAATTCTTGTTTATTTCATACCAAGGTCTTAATTAGTAAACACTTTATAATTAGTTACTGGTTCACGTCATTTACTAAGCTATGATAAGTAAAGTAACTAAAATGAACATTTTTTGTTATTATTACTTCCACATTTCTAATACCCAGCTAACACTTTTAAATGCATAGCATTTAAAAATTCTATGTGACTGATTAAAAAAAAATACTCCCTTATCTTTCTGCTTTAGAAATGGTTCAATTTTACCCATACATGTACATTTCTAATTATGAGCCTATGTGACTATAGTCCCTCTTTGGGAAGCCTACATTGAGGTAACTGCCCAACTTTCCATCTCTCTTCTATATTTTGAAACCCTTTCTATCCATCAAATCCATATTTTTGGCTTTATGAGAGTCATGCATGCTGAAATTCACAAGACCACTTTTTCTCCTAGCTATCTCTCCAGGCTTGTTGCACATTCCTGTCTGGATGCCATGTGCCACAAAGGAAAATGAAGGCTAAACTCAAGAGGGAACAAGCTCAGTGGCATTCTTTGATTAAATCACACCAATGTGCATAGTCTGCCAGGTTAATTTGCTGTCAGCAATGCCTGAGCCACCAATTCAATGCTTTGTAGCCACTTCTTAAAAGAAAGTCCAAAGACACATGAAATGTTAGCAAAAGGGCAAAATTGTATTTTGAACAAGGAAGGCAAAGGAAGATAAAGGAATACAAAGGCAGACAGGGTACCTAGGAAATATACAATGCTCTATGAAGCTGGCAAAACATTATGAGGCATCTAATTTCAGCTGACAAAGGGGGACACATTGATTTTCATGCTCATTGTATACACTCTTTGGGTCCTCTAAATAGAGTTGCTATTTATTTTGCTTTTATATAACCCTTTTTTTTTTCTCAGAAGAAAGTTAATAGTACTTTCCAGTAGGAAAATAAGGGCTTAGTTCAGGTCTGGATAGTTGAGAGCTCATTTCATTTCTGTTTAGACCAAAGAAAATGAAAGGGTTTACAATGTTTTAAGGTAACAGTTCAGAGAACCCTAAATCACTGTTCAGCATACTGGTTGCTTTTGTCCTGCCTTGCTCCTTTGTTGGCTGGTATCTGATCCATTCATTTTTGACAATTTCTCCTCTTCCATCTCCTGACAAAACAGATACATTTCCAAGAATGAAAAAAATATCACGAGCCAGTTAGGAATATCTCCTTGGCAGGGCAACAGTTAAAAAGCCTTTGGGAAAATGAAGCTCATGAATGTACCTGTCAAAGAAAGTATTTAGAAAATCGGCTATGTGTTTTGGGATAACTCAGTTCTATTTTACTTGGGTCCTGCTCTTAAATGTCTTTGTATTAGTAGGCTCTGACAATTAGATATACTGTCTTGTTTTCTCAAAACAGTATCATTGTTTGTGAGGTCCTTACAAATGAAAGTTATAGCAGAGGACCAAAAATATGGAACTGGAAGGAAACTTGGATGTTGTTTTAGTCTAACTCCTTCATTTTACAGATTAGGAAACTGAGACCCACAAAGGAGAAATGACTTGCCCAAGGTCATGTGGGAAATAAGAATCCTAATTTGAACTTCTCACTCCAGAAGCTTTCCACTATACCAGATTGTTTTTCATGCAACTATTTTCTTTTGGGAAGTGTATTCTGACTTGTTATTTTATATGAAATAGATATTCTTGGACACTAAGGAGGGTTATGTCCTTCTTGTTCACAAGTTCATCATAGAGCACTGTTAGAGCAGAGATTTTTATACTTTCTTGAATGTCATACACTCATTTTGCAATTTGGTAAAGTCTGAGGACCACTTTCCAGAATGGATTATTTTAAATGTAAAAATTAGAATACATAAGATTACAAAGGAAACCAATTATATTGGGGACAAAAAAACCATTTAGCAAAATTAAAGAAAAAGGGGCGGCTAGGTGGCGCAGTGAGTAGAGCGCTGGCCCTGGAGTCAGAAGGACCTGAGTTCGGATCCGACCTCAGACACTTAACACACAAACAAAAACCTAGCTGTGTGACCTTGGGCAAGTTACTTAACCCCAACTGCCCTCCAAAAAAAAAAAAAAAAAAAGAATATCACATCCTAAATATTAGGGGCGGCTAGGTGGCGCAGTGAGTAAGAGCGCTGGCCTTGGAGTTGGGATGACCCGAGATCGAATCCGGCCTCAGAAAATGAGCACCCACACACAAATAATGACTAGCTGTGTAACCTTGAGCAAGTTACTTAACCCCAATTGCTTTAAAAAAAAAATTAAAGAAAAAGTCCATAAACACCAGATTAAATTCCCTGCCTTGGAGATAAAGATACCACTACCTTCCATTAATCTATTAGATGATGAGTAGATGTCATCTATCGGCTAAGATCGTCCTACTTTTTGTTCACTACCCAAGAGAGAGGCTGTGACTATATGATATCAAACTGAGAAATGTCTTTGATAAATTCAGGAAAACTAAATCCAGAGAAGAAAAATAAAATGAATTTGCAGACTTAAACAAAATATTCAAATTGTGGATATGAATGAGATCTAATTCAGGGACTCCCAGAAACTTCATTTACTATTTTAGACCACTAAGATACACTCTGATACATACTGAGTGTTTGACCTTGAATAAGGCACTTAACTTCTCAGTGCCAGAGACAATTCTCTAAAAGTCTAAGTTGAAAAGAAGGTGCTGACTTTCATCAGTAAAGGGAATTTTCTCATCCAGAAATTCCTTACAGAAAAATCCCAAACTAAAAAACCCTAAAGCAAATAAACAATCAAGATCACAGGTCTACTCTCTATCCCCTGAACCCACACTAGCAGGGTCTGGCACAAAAAAAGATACATAATAAACATCTTCTGCATTAGGATTAATCTGTCTATGCTAGTAAATGCCGCCACCATGGATTAAGAATAAAAAGTCCACTTAATCAAAGATAATTGATTTCATTTTAATTAAGCCAAGAATAGGCAAAAAAATATTTTCACTTCATAGTTAACTAATAGTTGTCATCAATGAAGCTAAGCTAAGGGGGAAAAAAAGTTTTCCTATCATGTTTCCCAAACACAGACTAAACAGAAATTTCTGGCAGGTAGTGAAAAAACTACATCTCTTCCACAATGGAAAACAGCATTTAATTTCCATGGGAACAGATAACCAGGACTAGAAGTACCTAATGGAAACAGAGCTCAGCAATGTAGCTAGTGAGTGCTTCTCAATCATGAGCTTATATCTGCTCTTAGCATCATAAGAAGTGAACCTATTTATAAAATTAGCCAAGTTGAGGTTTCCAAAGACATCTGGACATACTATAATCTGAGAATGCAGCATCACTACATAATTCCAGGTTTGCAAAGACCTCAGAGGCCACCTAGATTACCTATACCTGAATTAGAATCCTGTCTTCAAAACACCTGTCTACTGGTCAGCCAACCTTTACTTGGATACTTCTAGTGGGGGCAGCCCAGAACATGTCTGGATAGCTCTAATTTCTAGGAGTATTTTTTCTGACACCGTCTGTATTTGTCTCCTTGCAGTTTGTACCCATTGCTTCCATTTCTGGAGTCTGGATTTAATTCCTCTTCCACATGGATGGCTTTTCAAATGTAAGCCCTTTTAAGTGTTCTCCAGAGGAAAGAATCCTAGATCTTTCAAATGATTCTCATATAGCATGAACTAAAATCTTTTCACCATCATGATTACCTTCCCCTGGAGAGTCTCCAGCTTATTTATGTCTTTCTTAAATACCACACTCCAAGGGGGGCAAGACCATTTCAGGGGAGGATCATAAGAACATAAGTTCAGTGAACTAGCTCTATAAGGCAATTCAAATGTCATCTCTAACTCCCTCATTTTACAGTGTAAGGTTTTTTTTTTTTTTGTAAAAAACAACTTTAAAAACTGTCCTTGTCTTTGTAGCATATACAGATATGATAGACTTTAAACTATACTTTTATCCAAATTATTAATAAGAAATGTGAAGCAGCACAGGACCAAACATAGACTTCCTGGGCACTCCCCTGAAGACCTCTTTCCAAGAAGACATTGATACATTAATGACTACTATCCCGTCTAGCATTTAACCGGTTCCAATTCCAGCCAACTGTATTCTGATCTAGCAAGCTGTGCAATTCGACACAAAGATCTCACAAAAGCTATCAAATGCAATCCAAATACATTTTTCCTGTTGCAAATACATTTATCAATCAATCAATAAGCATTTATTAAGTACCCACTCTACATGAGGCACTGTTAGGTGACAGGTTTGCAAAAAACAAAATAAAATAATTCTTTCAAAAAGCTTCAAACATGTCAGTTAACAAAATGCACAAACAGCTAACTTTGCAGCTGAGCCCACACAGGCTGGGGTACTATTTCTTTCTTGCTATGTAATCAGCCACGCTTTCTGAACTCAGTTCAAAAAGATATCAAGGGAACCTGGTCTCTGGTGAAAGGGGGCTCTCTTTTCTTTAAAAAATAAAAATAAACAAAACAAAAGAAACAGATAAAAAAAAAACCCTGGAAAATATATTTAGATTGATGTTTGAGTCTGGGTTGAGCAGAGCTTCAGGGACCTGAGAAGTAGGAAAGGGAAGGCACTTTGCTTGAGTCAATGATTCAAAAAAGGGAGTTGATGAGGGGAAGGATTTGAAATAGGCCAGAATCTAAATGGTTTTTTCCACAGGCTACTAAAGCGAGAGAGCTCACTGAAAATATTAGAGAGTAAAGTGTAGAGAGTTACCAATTGGGAACAATAGAGAGAATGCATGAATAAAGCCAAGAGCCAAGCAGAAACTACTCAGGTTATTGCATTTGTGTGTACTCATGGGCCAAAATTATCATCGAGGAGTTGCTCACCTGAAGAAAGAGGTATCTTGGCAATATTGCTAGATTAAGGGATAAAACAACTGGACAGATGCTGGACATATACCGTGAGAAGGCTAAAGACAGAATATATAGCTCCCCCATACACTGAAATATTCAAACAAAGTTATTGGGTTTTTTTTCAGTAGATATTAGGCACAAAACAGATGCTCATAATTAGGAATAAAATACGTATAGCCTGGTATTTGAAGCATTTATAATCTGTCTCTCTTTTAATGACTTAGCAGTTTATATACTATGTTCCCAGTAGAATGTAAGCTGCTTGAGGGAAGTTTGTTAGTTTATTTATTTGTTTGTTTTTGCACCCCTGATCCCTAGAACTTTGTCTTAAATATACTAAGAAGGTATTTAATAAATGTTTGTCATAATGATAGGGTCGAGAATCTGGCTAATTTTAGGAATGAAAGAGCTTATTTAATAGTTTTTCTTCACATCCAGCTTCAATTGCCCTCTCTGCAACTTCCATCTATTACTCCTAGATTACTCCTATTCCCTTAGGTCTAATCCCTCTTCCACACAATAGTTCGTCAAATACTTAAAGACAGCTATCTTGATGCTTCTAAGTCTTTTCTTCTCCATGGTAAACATGACCACTTCCTTCAACCAATCTTGGGCTCAAGGCCATTCATTCTACTGATTGGCCTCTTTTGAATACTCTCTAGTTTCTCAATGCCCTCTTAAGTAGTGATGCCCCAAACTGGTATCATGATACCCCAGATAAGGTCTAATGAAGGAAAAGTACAGAGAGACTAGTGTTTCTTTTCTGCTGGTAACTAGGATCCTCTTAATGTGACCCAAGATAATGTTGGTCCCTTTTGGCTGCCCCAACATGCTGCTGATTCATATGAAGCTTGCAGTCCACCAAAACTCTCAGATCTGTCTATTTGTGCTTCTCATATCTTATAAAGCTGACTTTTTACAGCCAAGTGTAAGACGTTAGACTTATTCCCAATGAATTTCATTCATATTATTAGATTCAGTCTAATACTATAGCCTGCAAAGACTCTTGAATTTTCCAACTCTTTGTGTAGACGTTCATAAGTGTACCATCTATTCCCTTTTTTGCTCAAATGTTAAATAGCAGATGGTCAATGGGAGACCAGGTCTGAGACTCAGGAATCAAAGATGGCAGGTAAAAGAATTATTAAAGCTTGGCCCAATCATTCCACAAAGAAATGATAAGCATGGATTGTATACTTTGATAATCCATGGTAAAATACTACATTCATGCTTCCTCAGAATTAATTTCATCTGGAGAATTTTCAATACTGCTAATACCCTAATTAGCAGTAGTGTAAGATATGCCTGAATTTTGTTTCCACAGAAGAATTACATAAAAACAGAAATTATTTGAAGCCATGCTGATCGCTAATGTCAGAAACAAAAACCCCTTGTACAGAAGGCAAATCAGTATACCTAAGAAGGCCTCTTCCTGTATATCAAAAAGGACTCCCAGGTTAGGAACCTAAAAATATTTTGCTTGGTACTTCCTTGTAAGGGAGGGGAAAACTGAAATGTGGGAATGAGAGGATGTGGTCAAGGGGTGGGATTTAATGAACCCTAAAATGTTAACCAATGGGATTCAAGGTGTGAAATTTGAATCTGGATGGATTATAAAAAGTACTGAGTAATTAGCTTAAATGTGTGCTTGATCTTTTTCACTAGGGGTAAAAGGTCAAGTCACCTGTCTGAAATGACATAAAATAAAGATTTTTTTTTTCTAAATTCACTCATGGCCAGGTAAAATTCTTGAATATTTCTGACAGTAGCAACCATAGATTTGTTTTATAGTACTGGATAGAAGGCATGCTGGCTAGTAGTAATCACTTCTTGTCTTTCTAAGTGCTCTTTGTCATACAAAAAAGACAACTTATTATTATGAGTTTTACAGTTTTTCTTTTTTCTCTTTTGAAAAATGAGGATTGTGCTGTTTGCCAGTACTGTATTTCCAGTCTTCTGGCAATTCCATTTTCTCTGTACTTCTGCAGAGATCAGGGGTCATGTCTGGAAGTCCTTGAGCCTAGGAACTTGAATTCACTTAAAGCAGTTAAATACTGTCTTCCTATCTCATCACCTATCCTGTTTGAATTTCCTTTTAATCATATTTATTCTACCCATTCCATTAAAAAATAATTTCCTTTGATAAAGAAAAAATATAAACAGTATGAGAGAAACTTGGGTAGTTCTTTTATCTTTTTTTGCCATACATTAATATTATACTATCTTTCCTAAACAATACATATTTCCCTTCCTTATTTTTCTTTCCTCCAATATAGCTTAAATCTTTGTTATTATTATTCATTGTTTACTTAATATAGGCATTTTCTCTATGCCAAAGATCATTCTAGAATTCAACTTCTCTGACAATTTTCTTACCCTTTTGTGTCATTATTTTGCATTCATCCTTGGTTATGTGCTATTTCTCCTTTCTTTTATAGCTTCCTTTTAAAATTTTTGCTAGCAGAGAAGTTTCTTATCTTCTTCATTAAGCTCTAATAGCTTGATGTGGCCATCATTTATAAGTAAATAATGTCCATGTGCTGCTTGGCCTGTCCAATCCTACCCTCCCCATCTTCGCCAAGATTATGCAGGATAAATTGTATCAATATAGTGTTATAAAGTCAGAGCACCTGACTTCAAATTTGCATTCACTCAATAACTGAGTAACATTGAGTACATTAACTTCTTATGGTCTCAGTTTCCTTTTCTATAAAATAAGAGGGATAGACTAGATCATTTTCTAGCTCTCAATCTATGATCACATCTGTCCAATTCTCCAATTCTCCAATCACATCAGTCACCAACAAATTATACCTTGTCATACCCACAAGGGAAATTGTGCCTCTTAACCCTTTGCAAATATATTACAATTTTTAAGAGCATGATTTACTTTTTGCTAATTATATTTATCCATATGGTCTCCCATGGGAAGCCAGAAAGAAGATGTGCTTGTTGTATCCCCTCTTTGGGACTCTTGCTAAATGATATTAAAAAAGAGTCTTGATCCTATCAGCATTCCATTTAGAAACCATCTCTTAGTGTGAACTATTTCTGATGCTGGCTAATTTCATTCATTCTGTTCATTCTTTCTAACTTGTGTTTCAGAGGATAACATTTTCTCTAACCTGGTCTACAAATTCTTGTAGCACATTGTGTTGTTTTTATTGCTTGAATATATACAGCAACAAATACAAAAACCAATATGACCTTAATCAGAATCTTCAAAAAATTGACTTCCCTGAACAGCATCCAGATTATTTTGAGTACTGGTAACGGGGAAAATGGTTTAAAAGTCTGAAGAACCTGCCAAGCATGTGAGTTTCTACTCTGCAGAGTAAATCCCTTGAATGCTTTTTAAAAGATTGATTTTTGATGTAAAGACATTTAATCATAGCTTTAAAAGTTTCAAAAGTGTTGGTGAGGATATGCTTTTCAGTGAATTGGAAATCTATTAGTGTATAACTGAGAGGTCACTGAATAGCAGAAATGGGACTTTTCAAGTCTTGGAATACAAAATTTGATGGGAAAACGTCAATCTGCTGCAATTCTAAAGTGAGGAACTCAACCTTTTCATATAGAAATGAGACTAAAGAGACCCAAATTCCATGTATATAAAAATGTCTCCAATTTACAGTGGTTTGAGTGGGCTACTCTTTATCTAAGAATACTTATTATGTACTACTACTCCTCTGTATTAAGACTATTAGGATCTTTATCCACCACTTTCTTGAACCGATAACCTATGTTCAGGTAACATCCTTATTGTTCTATATAATACGCAGAAAGATAATTTTTGTTCACCTTAAAACCCAAATCGGTAAGTACTTCAATCACTATCAACACTTAAGACAAAGGACTTTACTCAAAAGATTAAGCCCATCCAACAGAAACTCTGTTACCTCCTCCTTCATTTCTCAAAACCTTAACATCAGCATGTATACTCATCTCCCAAATTTATTCATCTCTAGCATATATCTAACACCTTTTATTCCAGGATATAATAACTCTTATGAGAATAGTTTCAGTAGAATGGTGGGTGTGGAAAATATATGGCAAGAGTTATGAATGTATATTAAGTAAATGGAGATAATGAGTCAATCACTTCTATGTTTGCCACAGAAGGGATGAAAATATTCTGCTACAGTTCTAAGGATACTAGAAACATAGATCTAGAGTTGAAAGAGAACTTGGAAATCATATAGTGTAACCCATTCATTTTACAGCTGAGGAAAATCAGGCCCCAAAAGGTTAAGTGACTTGCCCAAGGTTGTAAATGGCACTTCAGTGACTCAGATTAGTCTGAGAGCATCACAAAACATTTTCATTAGGAGAGGTATCATGAAAGCAAAAGGGAAAAATAGAGGGATAAAATTTCCAGAACTTCAAATTCCATTAAGATCGAAATCATTCAGCTTACCCCCTTCCTCACCACCCCTGTCCAGTCAGTTTAAAAATTATAGAGATAGAATTCTTAGAGTAAAATATGGGCATTTGGGGTGGTGGGCAGAGGAGGAAAGGTAATAAAAATTAAGGAGAATTCAGAGTTGACTTGGTTTTCTTATCTAATTTCTATTCAAATATCTTTTTCTTTTTTCTCTGCCTCTCCTCCCCTTTCATCATTTGTGCTTTGGTTTTGCATCTGACCCTTTTTAATGCTGGTCATCGAAGGTGCATTATGAAATAAGAGCCTGACTTACTTGACATTGAACGATCAAAAAAATCTGTTACTCAGTATTTTTATTCTGCAAAAACAAAAACAAAAACAAAATCCCCAGCTGCTTGAGCAGAACCTGGCTAAAGTTACCTAAATTCTTTTGCCTACATACCAAATGTAACAACAGTGAGCATAGTGATTAATGGGGCTGATCATAAAAATCAACATCTACATATTTAACTCCCAAATTACAGGATTCCTAGACCACAGCTCAATAGGACATTTCTGTGTTAGAAATCCCATTGGCCTGCTGTGACCAAGCTGAATGTGGGGTTATATAGGCCCATTTTGTCATGTGACAAGCTGTGTTCCTGAGAGGTTCAAACCTAACACTTGAACAATTCAAATGCCAATGACTCTATAGATTGTCCGAGGTGGGGAGGTATTATTTCTGGGAGATGAAAGGCACATTTCAAGAAATCTGGTATTCAAGGTCTCTAACCATTAAAAGACACCTTACATAAAGCAGAGCATGACATTGCTCATTTCTCTGGCAAAAGAAAATATAGGGTTTCCAAAAGCATCAAAGAATGAAAATCTTATCCTGCTGACACCTCACACAATCTTGCAAGGTGTCAAAAACGTGTTAGCTCTGGTTCTTTTCAGAAGCTCACATAATAAATATAGCCCTTCCTTTGTATAGGAGTGAAGGAAATATTCTTGAGACAAGAAGTGAAGGGGGCAATGTATTTCAGAAGTAAACTTATTGGTTTGTTTTGTTCTGTTTTTTCTCAGAAAATTGCTAGCTGCAATGAGCCTGAATGGATGAAATGAGGCTAAAATTGCTATTAATGTTCTGGTTGGGTGTTCAGTTATTTATTTGGAAAGAAGATAGCAAGATCACTCTTTGACTAAGATTAGTTTTTTGTTGTTGTTGTTTGTTGTTTGTTTTTACTGTGGATGGAAGTATGTTATCGAGTGCTGTAAGCAAATTTATTTGAGTTGACTTTTTCATGGAAATTATATAAATGAGTGTTTCTCTAGATTGGCTAAACTTTCCCATGACTTCAGTGTCATGGTGACAGTGCATTGTTTTAGGACCCTGTTTTCCAACTTCTTAAATGAAAAAAATGAGTTTGGCTACCAAAAAAAATAACTAATCAAATATTGACAGAGATGGATAACTACTGGGCAACTGATATGTTCCAATGGCATATGGACACTCCAATGTCAAGAGAAAGAGAAGAATTGTAGCAGATTAAGTGCCCTCCTTATGATAGACTTATTGAAAGTCATAAGCTTAGGGGCGGCTAGGTGGCGCAGTGAATAGAGTGCCTGCCCTGGAATCAGAAGGACCTGAGTTCGGAGCCGGCCTCTGACACTTAATCCATACAAACAAAAAAACCTAGCCGTGTAACCTTGAGCAAGTTACTTAACCCCAATTGCCCTAAAGGGGCGGCTAGGTGGCGCAGTGAGTAAGAACGCCAGCCTCGGAGTTTGGATGACCCGAGATCAGATCCGGCCTCAGAAAATGAGCACCCACGCATAAATAATGACTAGCCGTGTAACCTTGAGCAAGTTACTTAACCCCAATTGCTTTAAAAAAAAAAGAAAGAAAAAAAAAGAAAAAAAAGAAAGTCATAAGCTTGGTGATCAAGGACCGGAAGGGACTTCAAAGACCATATAGTCTAATCTTATCATTGTAAAGATGAGTAAACTGAGCCTCAGAAAGATTAAAATGTCTTGCCAAGGTAATAAGTATTAGAGGTTGGACTACAAAGAGGAAGGGGAACTGATCTCAGAGCCAGGAAGACCTGTGTTGTTATTCCTCCTCTGACACATAATGGTTGTGTGATTCTGATTAATTTATTTGTACTGTTCCAGACACATAATACACAGAAAGTTTCTATGACTATAAGTTGTAGAGAAAGTGCTAACATGCACTAGAAGATGGAGTTTCTCATTTAGGAATTCTCTTTATCAATGAAATCATTGGTCTACTCCTTATCTCTATTCCTTTTCTTTCTGATTCCAGAGCAGGTGTTCTTTCTACTATGTCATTTTGTCTCTGAAATGGACAAGACTCACACATGATTGGTAGGCATGGAATGGTTTTGATCTATATTTATAAAGAGACTTCAGATTGACGAGGTCACAGATCCAATGGATTTCCAAAGTAGCAGCAATTTCTATTGAAGGATCAAATATTTTGATTGAACTGATTATTGAAATTTCTATGATGTTAAGATTATAAATTTAGAGCTAGAATGAACCCTAATCATCATTGTGTTAAGCAGCTAAATGCCACAGTGGAGAGAGTGATGGACCTGGAGTCAGGAAGACCTGAGTTCAGATCTGGCCTCAGACTCTTACTGGCTACTCGACCTTGGGCAAGTCACTTAACCCTGTTTGCCTTGGTTTCTTCATTTGTAAAATAAGCTGGAGAAGAAAATGGCAAACCACTCCAGTATCTTTGCCAAGAAAACCCCAAATGAGGTCATGAAGTGTTGGACATGACTGCAAAACAACTGAACAGCAATAATGGCTACAAATGTGTCCTGCTAGCCCTCAAGGCAATGCTTTGCAATAATGGGGTTGTAATGTCTATCAGCCAGGGTTGTCTTCTGGGCTGCTGAACAGATTGAAGGGGTTATAGGTTAATGGTAATTGTCTATTCTGTAAATGGCCCCATAACACTGCTTAAAGCCTACTCCACACATTACTCAAAATGACAAAGTATTCTCTGAATAGAAATGATGCCTTCCCTAGGAAATGTTAGATGGAGGCTCCAATTTTCCTGTACTAGTTAAGTACATATTCAATACTAAAAGCTCCATTTCACATGGGAAGTATCATTTTTTCATTTCAGTGCCACCATTGTGTCAATAATTTATGAATCAATTAAAAGTTACATTCCAAATGGACACTAGGGGATCCATAAGTTCAATACTACTTTTTTTTCTTTTAAAACATTTTATAGAAATCTTTTGTTTTTTATATCACTTTAATTTCCAAAATATCCACCCTTCCTACCTTAGCCAAAGGGCCATCATAAAATCATATATGTGTATGTATGTATATATGTGTGTATATACATGTATGTATGTGTATGTGTACATATATATGTGTGCGTGTGCATGTATAAGTGGATGGATGGCTATGTAAATAAAAGAATAAAAAGAGATAAAAGCAGTTGAGCAAATCTAGTCAAGACATCAATCAAGAGATACTGTATATTCAGATAGATTTCTATACCCACAGTTCTTAATCTCTTACAAAACAATTGCCAATTGTTTTACATATTTGTTATCTGTAAATCCATAAGATTATGTCTTGGGATCTAAAAACATAAATGTAACTTTAATTCTGACTTCCCTTCTAGTATATCCCTTTCTAACTCACATCTCCCTGTTGATTCAAAGTGTCTTCAACATTACTGACATTGTTGACTCGGAATTTTCCTTCTAATTCACCATTTCACAAATCAGTTCCGAACTAACCATCCAAATATATCCATCTGACATCCATCACCATAATATCTTCCTATCACCACCTCCACAGCTGTCAGGGACCTGTGAGGCACTGAACAAAATGTATTGCTAAATAGATAATAGGAAAGAACCATAAGCAAAAGTGGAAATGTGGAAATTTTGTTATTCAATCACCAAATCAATCAGCAAATACTTATTGAGTGTTCCCTCTGTCTCAAGTATTGTGAAATATCTCAAGATATTTCAGTGAATATAGGGATGAATTTCCAAAGGATGAAAGCTTTCTTTTACAACTGAAATTACCTGAGTTATTAAAAAAAAACATAGAGAAAGATATAGATATTAGGGGTATAGAAGATGTAATAGTAATTGGGAAAATGATTGACTTGTGGTTTCATAGGTCTATGGAACTCTTAAATAAGGAAACTCCCTCTAAAATGTTAGGCCATCACATCCTTGGAAGATTAGAGTCTTGGAAAGTTGAAAATAAAATGTGTTTTTATTGAAAGATTAAGTGAATTGCATAATGTCCTATAACCTGTATATGTCATAGGCAGGAATTGAACTCAAATCTTGGAAGCAAGCTTTCTATCTAATATTCCATGCTGCCTCCCTCAACTATATTAATAGGTATAGAAGAAAAAAATATGCAATAATATGCATTTGTCTCTTGCTTCATAGATTGCCAAATGCTATCAGGCAAAAATTGTGAAAGAGTATAATTTGGTATAGAACACACTCCTCTTTTTCTTTGGGCTGCTCAACTCACCTCTTGTGCCAGTCCTTCTAGGTTCCCCATTTTCAGATACCTTGTGCCCATATATTACCTCCTGATTGCTCAGTCCCAAAGTCATGTCTCACAAATGCCTAGAAATAACTGAGGCACTTCCAGATTATGAAGAGGTCATTAAAAATGTACATGAAAAAAATGGAATACTCCAAAATAGTGAAAATTTGAACTCTTTATGAGTTTTTATTTAGTGAATGATTATCCTTTTCTTTTGCAGGGGGGGTGCTTCACTGACACTACCTGGTGAGGGAAAATTGTGCTTTTTATGCAATTTCACAAGTGATACTAAGTACAAAGCTATTCAAATATTCTTTTTCTAGAGCTAAAGAGATTTCTTTTTTGAGTTTGATACTCCCTTTAGGGAATGGAATAGACCAAATTGTTCCCAGCCCCTCATTCAATTGGCCCTAAACACACCATTAAGTCCTCTTTCTACTCTCTCACACGGAGTAAAAAGAACCCTGGATTTTGAATCAAAGGATTTGAATTCAATTTACAGATCTGTCACTCAATACCTGTGTGACATTTGACTATATATTTTTTTAAAAGGTACACTGTATCTTTAAACATCACTTGGTAACATGAGTGGATTAAACTAGATGGCCATAAAGGTACTTTCCAAGTTTAAATTGATGATAATTCATTATCTCTCATTTAGATAGTCCTGTTATTTCCCTTCCTTAAAGACATATCTATTCTGTGTCTCAGGTACTTGCTATGTATCTATTCTTATGAGGATTTGCTGATCTGAGAGACTAACCCATTCAAATATGATCATGGTTTACTAATTGTATTGATATGCTAATTTTCTTAATAGCAAAGTACCTAGTACAGAGTAATGGCTTAATAACTTTTCATTTCATGCATTTTTCATTCATTCATTGTCAGTTTTCCATATGACAATTTACATCATATTGGGCACTTTCTGGAGATGCCTAAGGACACAAAAATGATATAATACTAAGGCTCTGAATTTCAGATAACATGGTAGGCCAGTGGAAGAAAAATGTTTAACTATGGAAGTCTTTCAGGATTCCCTCAGAAAGATATAAATCAATCCCTTCTACCCTCACAGAGTGAGTCTCTTTCTATTTTGATAGATAATCTGTGATATTCTGGCATTTGTCTATAATACAGGTTCTTAACCTAGAGTAAATGAACTTTCCATATATGTGTGTGTATGTGTGTGCATGTATATATATGTACATATGTATATGTGTGTATATATGTATTTATGTATGGGGAGAGAGAAAGAGAGAGATAGAGGATTATATATATATATATATATATAATATATATTGTATATGTAATATATAATATTATATAACAATATATTATATAAATAATACATTGTTTATATAATATATATTATGATATATAAATGTTATATAATATATTAATATAGTACTGTAAACCAATATTTACAGAATACTTTGAGGTTTGCAAAGATAGAGGGAGAGAGAGAGAAGAGGGAGAGAGAGATCTGATTTCAATATAATTTGTTTTCTTTCCAAACTTATGTATTTTATTTGATGCATTTAAAAACCTTAATCTGAGGAGTCTGTAGGCTCCATCAGATAAAGGGGTCCATGATGTAGAAAATAAAAAAGGCTAATAACTCCTGTCTCTAGCATTCACATACTTTGTATGTACTTCTGTTATGTACACAGTATCCCGGTAAATATATGTTTTACTGTCCTTTTCCAAGCCAAAATGCTACATGTTGGAGATAAAGAGCCAAACTGAAGATGCTTATATAATATCATTTCTCTAACTCTTTTTCTCAGCTAGCTCACCCAGGAGCCTGCACTACCAGTTAACATTGATGCCATGCTTGACTTGGAATTGCACTTCTTATTTTTTTAATTTATTTTTATCTTTTTGCTTTTTGGAGGGAGAAGGCAGGGCAATCAGTGCTAAGTGACTTGCCCAAGGTCACACAGCTACTAAGTGTGATCAAGTGTCTGAGGCCAGATTTTAACTCAGATCCTCCTGACTCCCGGGCCAGTGTTCTATTCACTGTGCCACCTAGCCATCCCTTGAAATTGCTTTTCTAATCCCACATTTTGTCTATCCCTTCAAAGTTATCCATCTGAATGTATCTGGCATCCATTACCATGGTAGCTTCCTGTTACTACCTATACTACATTATCACTATTGAAATTTTCCTCCCTTCCCTTCATCTCTGATAAACTTCATGACTGTGAATTTATTAGGGTGTGTACATTCAACTTTTGCATACTTGAGCCCATGAGTTCCTGGTAGAAAGGTTCTGTGACAGCAGTTGCCCATATGAAAACATGGTATCCCACCATCATTCTAAGTAGCTAGCAAATGTTATATAATATATGAATATAGTACTGTAAACCAATATTTACAGAATACTTTGAGGTTTGCAAGATGCTTTATAAACATTATCACATTTTATTCATACAAAAACTCTGAGAGGTAGGCACTGCAATTAAATCTACTTTACAGTGATGAAACTAAGGCAGACATTGGTTACCTGACTTGCTGAAAGTCGCATAGCCAATAAATATTTGAGGCCATATCTAAACTCAGATCTTCCTGAGTCCAGGACCAGCATTCTATCCACCACTTTCTGAGGATGTGAATGAGCTTACAGAAAATAAATCATGGCCATGCTAATGATTCCTTTGATATGCTTCACATAATATAATAACTTGTAACCCCTATGATATCCCTGTCATCAGTCCATTCTAGGTACTACCATTTAGCAGCCACTACAAACAATAACAATAGAAACACCTTTGTCAAGCCCATTCAGGACATCTTGTCTTATGCCAAAATTGCCTACTAATATTAGGATGCTGGTTACTTTCCCTGAGATAGGAGGTTAATAGCATAACTCAAGAGAGCAAGCCATGGGACTCATTGTAAAGAGCACGAAGTAGAGGATTGGGCTAAGGTTCCTGGCTCCAGGGAAATCCAATTTTCAAATCCACTATATTCTGTAATAGAAAGTAGCTTGATAAAAGATTTCAAAAATAATGTAAAGGCTTTCTGGCCAGCATTGCTTTTTATCAATTGATATATCTCTGTAGTATATGTAGTTCATTTTTTGTAGCTTTGAAATGGTGAAATACTTTTCCTCGGCTGCAAGTCAGAGGTAAAATAGGAAATAAAGTTTTTGCTTTTCTTAAGATAGGGTGAGCATGGTCCAGAGAGAGGAACTCTCTTGTGGCCTTCTAGTCTCCATATTTCTCAGCGAATTGGGCTTATCTTTTAAAGGCATGAGCATAATTCATACATGGATGATGCTGGCTACTGATAGTATGTGTTTATTTATTTATTTTCCACTTGCAAGTAAGAGTTTTCTCTGAATTGAGAACTCCTTTAGTATATTGGTTTATTGTTGCATTCTCCCCTTTAAAATGACTTAAGCCCTAATCAAAAAGGCAACATTTATCCAGGAACATGGAATTCTGTTTAATTTCTATTAAGCATTCCAGTAAGAAGCACTATACCCTAGCAGAAAAAGAGTTGGCTTCGTTGTCATGACAACCAGGGTTCCCACCTTGCTTCTGATAAGACTGCCCCCCATGTTGAAAGGCACTTTCTCCTTATCTCAGGCTTTGGGATTTCCTGTTTCACTTTAAGCCTCTTCTGGTGTTACTTCCCATATTAAAGATTTTCCTTATTCAACCCTTCATTCCCCCCACTAAATGTTGTTCTCCCACTCCCTTCGTGCTTTATGTTGAATTTACTTACTTTTGTAGATGTTGTTTTCCTCCAAAGGCTTGAAGGAAAGATAATTTCCTGGCTTTTTGTTTGTTTGTTTTTATCCAAGCACTTAGAATGACTATTAGATAGGAGAAAAGCTTTCTTACATGTCTCAAATACAGTCTCTCTCTCATTCTGCCTCTTCAAAATGCTATTTTTCTCTAAAATTCAGCTACATTTTATATGATGCATTTTTGATCCCCTTTTCTCTATTTTCCACTGCTATCCAACTCCCCATTTCTATTAACATGCATCCAGAATGTCTCCGATGTGTAATATAATTCTTTGACTTATTGGGCTGATTTAGCCTTAGGTTGTTTTGGGTTTTTTTGTCTTTGTAGCTCCAACACCTAACACATCAATGTAGTTAATGTTTCTTGACCAATTGATTAATATATTATTGTTGAATTCATCTAACATATATTATCTGTGTGACTGTCAGCAAGTTATTCAACTTGAGGCGTGACCACAGGTCAGTTATTTAAATACTTGGTTGCCTCTGTTAACTCCCTGTCTATAAATTATAGATGAGATGCCAATATTTGTTGGTAGAAGGAGTTGTCATGCTCTCCCTCAAAAGCAACCAAAAGGAGCATGCACCATTCTACCAAAAGCAATCCTTTAAAAATCATTTTTAAAGAGTTTTTTTTTTATTATTATTACTTTTCGGTTACTCTTTGCTTTCTACACATGAGAAAACACACAGATAAATGGCCACTTACCTGTCAACTTAAGGACAAGGCAAATTGAAGAGGTTCCCTGCAAATCTCTACTGCTTCTGCTTTGATAGTGTAGCCTAGAGACAAAGATACTCCATTCTAGCAAAACTGGTTCTGGAATGATGTTAATTGGGGGCATTTGGATTATGTAGCAATTCACCGTCTCTGTCATGTGTTCCCATTTGTTGATTTCCTTGAAAAATGGAAGGTGTATTTGTGGATAAACAGCAACATTTTTCTGTGTTTGTGTTAGGTACTGAAAATGAAGGTGAAAAGTCAAAGAACTGAAAGGGATACAAAAGACGCATGCACATCTTGGGAGAGCTCTCTGGGATAGTAAGTGATATGCTAATTTCCTTTCTGAGCATGATATTTTTGTGCCTGCTAAAGTTTATTATTGACTAAATTAAACAGCTACTTGCTCTTTCCAGTATTTAACAAAGCTTGAGAACAAATACATCTCATTACTTTTTTAAGGAAAGCTAGAAGGGTTATGGGTGTCATTTCTAAAAGATCAGGCAAGCAAAGAAATGTGTGACATCTGAGACAGGTAATAGATGTTCTATCAAACTGAACACTTTCATTAGTTGCCCATTTGGCTTAAAAGCAACATCAAATTAGCTAAGTAATAATATTAATAATAAAGAATGGCTCCAGTTTTTCAAAGTCATAATATTGATTTTGATAGTGGAAAGGCTTTTAAATACATGTAGTAAATTAGCTGAGAATGCTGAAATTGTCTACTCAGTTCTGACCTTATTTTTGAGACTAAGATCTTCAGTTGACCTGGTACTTTAAAGTGTCACATTGGGAAATATTTGTGAAGTCTTTGGAAAAACTGCAGAACACTGCATTAGCCTAAGGTACCACTTTTTGAGGGTTTTTAAAAATATGTTTGTTTTTGGTATACAAATCCATATGTTAATTTGTAATTACTACCAGAGGAGTTGGGTTAGGTTGAAAAGACAGAAGTCCTTTCTGTAGACTGTTGATAAAGTGATTCAATTATTCTACATGTAGGAAACATTTGGAGCTTCAATTTTGCTTCTTAAGGTGAATCTAAGAAGGACTAACAGACTGAATTCTAACAGAAACTAACAGACTAAGGTAAATCTATTCTGTTTGCCAGTCTAGCACAAATCTAGATTTTTGACCTTTAGCAACTCATACTAGCCTTTGGTGAATTCCTTTAAGTTGCAATTAGTATTGAAGGAACTCTCTAGATACCAAATGGGTTATTTAAACCTATAGAAAAATTTTGACATTTAATAATAATAATAATAGCCAGCATTTATATAGCACCCACTATGTGCCCAAATATTGTGCTAAGCTCTTTACAAATATTATCTCATTTGATCTTCAAAAAGACTCTGGGAGGTAGATGCTTTTATAACCCCCAATTTACAGTTAAGAAAACTAAGGCAAAAAGAGTTTAAGTGACTTGCTCAGGGAAAAAGAGCTAATAAGTGTTAAGGTCATATTTGAAGTCCAGTCTTCCTGACTCAAAGCCCAGAAATCTATCTAATGTATGACCTAGCTGTCTAGAGTAAGACAATATATATATATATATATATATATATATATATATATATATATTTTTTTTTTTTTTTTAAGACAGCTAGGTGGTTTCAGTAGATAGAGATCCTGGAGTCAGACTCATCTTACTGAGTTCAAATCTGGCCCAGACAATTACCATCTGTTTGACCTTGGGCAAGTCACTTAACCCTGTTTGCCTCAGTTTCCTCATCTGTAAAATAAGCTGCAGAAGGAAATGGCAAACTACTTCAGTATCTTTGGCAAGAAAACCCCAAAAGGAGTTGGACACAAATGAAAAACTATTCAACAACAACTGCAAATTTCTTTTGCTTGATTACTCTTACTTGTTAAAAGGGAAGGTTTAATTTGGTGAGAAGGGATAAAGCTGTGCAAGAGAGTGGTTTTGTAGTGATAGTGATGATGGAAAAAAATGCCCATCAAGCATAGGTATGAATGAATGAATGGATTTCTTTCCTATGGATTGATTTGTCAGCTCTGATGGTTTCTTAGCAGCTATCCATTAAGGCACTCTCAAATAGTAATTTAAAATTTTATCTCTTTTGATTCTCACAACAGACCCAGGAGGGAAGTGCTACAATTATCCCCATTTTACAGATGAGGTCACTGAGCAGACATAAGTTAATTCATCCAGAATCACACAGCTAATAAATGTCTGAGAATGGCTTTGAACTCTGTACTTCCTGATTTCAAGTTCAGCACTAGGCTTATCAGTCATTGTAATTTTTGGTACAAAATATATGTGAAGATCAGCAGATTTTGATTGTAATACCTCTCTGAGAGCTGTTTGGGCAGCTATGCACAGAATGCAGAAAAAATTATATTAAAAAATTTAAAAGACCAAAAACAAATGAAATGGCAAATTTTGAAAGTGGCTTTAGCACAGTGCCTGACCCATAGTAGGTGCTTAATAATGTTTATTGATTTTAATCTACAAATAAATGCAAAGTTACCTACATTTTTGTTCAACACAACAAATAAAACAATGCATTCAACCAGTATTTTCAAGGCATTTGACTTTTGAGAACTTAACCTTTGAACTGGGAGGAGTAGATCACTTTCCATGTGGGGAGGAATACATTAATTTCACTACTCTGAAACTATAATAATTGTAATGATTTTGAATAGCCCTAAGTGATTCCTATGAAATTTAAGTAAGGGCAAGTGACCCTATAACAAATACCTAAGTCTAACTGCAAATGGGCCAGTTTCTACATATGACTACAGCATTTATTAGATTAACCCTTCCCTCCCCTCCTCTTCCCTGCCCCTTTTCTTCTCTCCACTATTATTTCTCTCCCCTCCCAGTTCTCTCACCTTGCCCTGCCCCTCCCAGACTTCCCTTGTTTTGCCTTCCCTTCTCTTTTCTTTTTAAGTAATAATAGCTGTCTTTCTTCTCAAGGATATTTAAAGCTTTTAAAAAATAATTTCTTTTTAGATTGTTGGGTTGGTTTGTTTTTTTTGGTACATTCATTTTCTCATTTGAGTCTCACAAAAATCCAATGAGATTAATGTTATAGGGCTTTTTTTCCCCCAAAACACTGATAAGGAGACTCTAACGTATAAGGTGGTGGCTTAAATGATATTCTCAAGAATTTAGAAAAAAAAAAAAAAGGAAAGGCTAGAGGTGGGATTCCCACCCAGCCCCTCCCAATTCTAAATCTCTTATTGAATCATTTCAGATACATTTCCTTTCTCCTTTTTATTTTACATCATTATATCCAGGAGAATGGAAAAGGCTTGAACAAATCAACTCTTTTGTCTTTGCTCCCCTACACAGTATATAGTACAATGCCTGGCACAGAGGAGGTATTTTAAAATGCTAGGCTTTTGGTTGAATGACAGACCTTTAACCTGTGCTTTCCTCTATTGGAAGCATTTCTTTCAATAATTCAGAGCACAAACTGTCTATTAATTAATAGTTTTAGAGAGGTTTCTGAATTTCAGAGAAGTTAAAGGACTTGACTATGGTCACATAATTTATAGGTGTCAAAAGTGGGATTTAAAACCACTACCTCTTGCCTCCAAGTCCACCATTCCAGCCATAGCACTATACTGACTTTCTCCTTTTTTCCCACACCACAGTTGTTGTGTCTTTTGGGGGGGGAGTGATAATTCAAAAGGGAAAACATAAGAGGGATCAGAGTGTTTATGGAAAATAGAGTCAGCATCGTGATATACTAAAATAGGAAAGGAAAAATACAAGAACAGAGCATCTGCTGAATATGTAGCCACCATCATGGGATGCTAAAATAAGGATATACCCCAAACAGTGACACAACCATCCAAAAAGAATTTCTGTGATACCTTTTATCTCTAGATTTTAATTTCTATCTCACAGGTTTCAAAATGGAATCTAGAGCCATTACATCAACATTGCCTATAAGCCAAAGCATGGCAAGATGGGATCACCTACAGTGAGCTCCCAGAAAGTGACCTGTCCACCAACAGTGAAGCCACACTCTTTTATTCAGCTCCACTGAGCTGGAAGTGAGCAAAAGACAGATAACAGCAGGATACCCAAGTAACTGCTACATACTCATGCAGCAAAATGTATTAGAAAAAATGTATACCACATCCTGAAACCAAATTTCAACCCACATGGTATCTAGACAGCTAGCACTAGGAGCAGAGCAGTAAACCAAACAATCTAGGGTCTAATAGCCAGAGGCAGAGAAGTCTGTTCTGAGCAAAGACATCCATCAAATAGTATATGAACTCAGGGGTCAAAACCAAAAACATCACATGTCACAGAAAAGACATGCAATAACTGTCCCAATAGTCAAAGGACAGTTTATGTGCCCTAAGATTTTGAGTTGCCCTTGAAAGTGAATTTAAGGGACCTTCCTCTCCTTCCTCCCACTGAGATAGAACTTGGCCTGTTTATAACCTAATAGTGTTGTCCTAAGGGCTGTATGACCTTGGGTAAGTCACATAAACTCTCTGGACTTCAGTTTCCTTTTCTGTACTAAAAAGGGACACTGAGTTTCCTCTCAGCTCTAGACCAATCATCCTGTGGAGTTGCCTGGAGTATATAATGATTTAATTGCCTTATTGCTAGCCCAAGATGATGAAGTAAAGGAAGTGACTCACCTCAGCTCTCTCCCAAATCCCTCCAAACACCTTTAAATAATTACTAAACAAATTCTAGAGTAGCAAAACCCACAAAAAGACAGAGTGAAGCAATTTTCCAGGCCAAGACAACTTATAAGGTCTGCAGGAAAGGTCTGTCACATGAGGGTGGTAGAGAAGGACAGACCAGGACCAAGCAAACTAGGAGTAGTACTTAGGGCAACTGAGTCAATTACAGCAGTGTTGGTTTCTAGACCTCTCAACCCACAGATGATAAGGAGCTTTACAGGGGTCCCTTTGCTGGCACCAGGGACAGGAATCTATTGCATTGCCTATACTTGGATCTGGGTCACAGTCCTGGGTTTTAGTCCCAGTGTGAAGAGGAGCATTAGCATAGCAAAGCTTGTGGCCACAGGGAGTAGTGGCCCTGTTCAGAGTTCCAGGGTTGAAAAGAATACTTGTGGTCATTCACAAACCAGTGCACAGTATAGAAGAGTAAAAACACCTCTTGTCTAGATCATACCAATTTGGAAGATCCAAAAATTTACAGGTCCCCAGAATTACAGCTGAAAATATTTGCACACAAAACCTGAAGCTTGAAACAGTTTCCCCTGTACTTGAGAAGCAGAGCACCACTTTAGCACAGAATTAAAAGTGAAGAAATAGGCTGGAAAATGAGCAATCAACAGAAAAAATTTTGACCATGAAAAAGTTACTATGGTGACAAAGAACATCAAAACACATACTCAAAAAAAGACAACAAACTCAAAATTTTAGCATCTAAAACCTTCAAGAAAAATATGAATTGGCCTCAAGCCATGGAAAGATTTTAAAAATCAAGTAAGAAAGCTGAAGGAAAATTTGGCAAAAGGAATGAGAGTGATACAAGAAAATCAGGGAAAAAGTCAACAGCTGGGTAAAAGAGGAATACAAAATGCTGAAGAAAATAACACCTTAAAAATCAAAATAGGGCAAATGGTAAAAGAGGCACAAAAAATCCAATGAAGAAAAGAATGCCTTAAAAAGCAGATTTGGCCTAATGGAAAAGGAGTTACAAAAACTCACTGAAGATAATGCATCCTTAAAAGTTAGAACTGAGTAAGTAGAAGATAATGACTTTGTGAGACATCAAGAAGCAAACAAAATCAAAAGAATTATAAAAATAAAAGAAAATGTGAAATACTTCATTGGAAAAACAACTGGTGTAGGAAATAGATTCAAGAAAGGTATTTTAAGAATTATTGGGCTACCTGAAATCCATGAGAAAAAAAAGAGCCTAGCCATCATCTTCCAAGAAATAAAAAAAAAAAAATACTGCCCTGAAATTCTAGAACTATAAAGTAAAATGAAAATGGAAAGAACCTACCAATCACCTCCTGAAAGAGATCCCAAGATGAAATCTCCCAGGCTATGTTTTATGTTATATGTTGCTATATTTTATAGCTATATGTTATATGTTGCTATATGTTATAGCCAAATTCCACATCTCCTAGATAAAGGAGAAAATATTGCAAATAGCCAGAAAAAACAATTCAAATATCATGGACCACGATCAGGATGACACAAGATTTAGCAACTTCTTGACTAAAAGATCAGAGATCTTGGAAGATGATATTTCAGGGAGCAAAAGAGCTAGGAATAAAACCAATAATGACTTACCCAGCAAAACTGAGTATAATCCTTAAGGGGGGAAATGGATATTCAATGAAATAGAGGACTTTCAAAATTCCTGAAGAAATTATTGGAGCCGAAAAAAAATTTGACTTTCAAATACAAGACTCAAGGAAAAGGAAATCATAATGGAATAGATAAAGTTAAACTGTTGATATTCCTACATGGTTAGAAGATAAATGTAACTCCTAAGAATTTTCTCATTATTAGGGCAGTTAGAAAATAAATACATAGACAGAAAGCAGAAATATTAGTTGAGTGTGGTAGCCTGATTACCTAAAAACCATTAAATTAAGAGATGAGAAAGAAGAATTCACTGGGAGAAGGGGAAAGGGAGAGAAAGAATGAAATAAATTACCTGACATAAAAGAGGCCTGAAAGAGATTTTAGAGTGGAGGGGGAAAGGGGAGAAGCAGGGAGGGGAGAACATGAACTTTACTCTCATTGGAATTGGCTCAAAAAGGGAATAATATACATCCTCAGTCAGGTGTAGAAATCTAACTCACCATATAAGAAAGTAAGAAGGAAGATGATAATGGGTGGGGAGAGAGCTGACAGAAGGGAATGCAGTCTGGGGAAGAGACACTTTTGAGAGACAGGGTTAAAGGAGAAAGAGAATAGGATGAAGGAAGTGGGGATAGGATAGAAGGAAATACTTAGTTGGTAATCATTACTGTGAAAAAAAATACATTGAGTTTCTCTGATAAAAATTTCATTCCTCAAAAATATAGAAAACTGAGTCAAATTAGTAGAAATAAGAGCCATTCCTCAATTGATAAAAGGCCAAAGGATATGAACAGGTGGTTTTCAGACAAAGTAATTAAAGCTATCTAGTCATATGAAAACATGCTCTAAATCACTATTGATGAGAGAAATGCAAATTAAAACAACTCTGATCTACTACCTCACAATCTGACCTCTAGTCAGATTGTCTAATATGACAGAAAAATAAAATGACAAATGTTGGAAGAGATGTGGGAAAATAAAAACACTATCATACTATTGGTGAAGTTCTATATTGATTCAACCATTCCGGAAAGCAATTCGGAACTATGCCGAAAATGTTATAAAGTCATTGTTACCCTTTGACCAAGCAATGCCACTACTAGGTCTGTATCCCAAAGAAATAAAAAACAAAAAGGAAAAGGACCTATGTCCTTTTATATTTATATTTATTTATAGCAGCTCTTTTAGTGGTGGCAAAGAATTAGAAATTGAGGGGGTGGCCATCAATTGGGGGATGGCTGAACAAGTTGTTCTACATGATTGTGATGGAATATTACTGTTTTTTAAGAAATTATGAGGTGGATGCTCTCAAAAAAACATGGAAAGACTTATATGAACTGATACAAAAGGAAATGAGCAGAAGTAGGAGAACATTGTACATAGTAATGGCAATACTGTGTGATGATCTACTATGAATAGCTATTCTCAGTAATATAATGATCCAAGAAAATTCTGTAGGACTTATGATGAAAGTTGCTGTCCACCTCCAGAGAAAGAACTGGTAGATTCTGAATGCAGATGAAAGATACCTTTTATTAACTTAATTTATTATTCTGGGTTTTTTGTCTGTTTTCTTTCACAGAATGATTTACATGGAAATGTGTTTTGCATTACTTCACATGTATAACCCATGTCAAATTGCTTGCCTTTTTAACAAGGTTGGGGAAGGTAGAGGAGAGATGGAAAGAATTTGGAACTTAAATTTTGAAAAATAAAGATATTAAAATTGGTTTTACAAGTAATTGAGAAAAATGAAATATTAAATAAGATTAAAAAAATAAAAAACAAAATAAAAAGTTTACCTGCCTTGCCTTGTATAATATAACTCATGCTGAGAGAAGTAAGATCTGTACCCACACATCTGGGAAAAAAATAAAAGATCAACATTCTATCCAATACGGTACACTAACTCTCAAATTTGTATATCCATAGAAAAATTATACTAGCACCATACATACCAGTTTGTGGCTCTAACATCTAACTGAACTTCAAGCATTTAAAGCCTGATTGTAAAAATTTGTTTCCAACTTACTTTCAAAGTTTTTTTGGACATTGCTTCTCTATAGTACAGCTAAATGTGTATTCTTCTTGTTCTTTATAAACACCTATCCACCTCCCATATGTAAACCTTTTCTCCATAGCTAGAACCCACTCTCTTCACTTCTTACTGCTATGATCCTTAGTTTCCTTCAAATATTACCTTCTACATGAGCCTTGTCCTGATTAGCATCTACTTGGACTCCTTTCTTCAAATTAATGTGTACTTACTTTCTATATTTATACGTTTATGTGTTATCTCCCCTAATAGTGTAAGCACCTTGAGGACAGGAATTACTTACTTTTTTATCTTTGTATGCCCAGTCTTTGGAGTAGGTAGGTGGTACAGTAGATAGGGTGCTGGGCCTGAAGTCTGGAAGACTCATTTTCCTGAGTTCAAATCTGGTTTCACACACCTACTAGATCTGTGACCCCAGGCAAGAAACTTCATCTTCTTTGCCTTGTTTTTCTCATCTATAAAATAAGGTAGAGAAGAAAATTACAAACAACTCTAGTATTTTTGACAAGAACACCCCAAATGGGGTCATAAAATGTTGGACATTATTGAAAAATCTTGACAGCACACTCTCCAACGTTCAGCTCAGTGTCTGACACATAGTAGGTTCAGAATATATGCAAGGAGAAACTGGACATAGAAGACAAGGCCCAGGGGAAGATGTCATTAAGTCTTAAAAAGTGACTTCCTTGCAGCAAATGCACTCATCCTATTCATGATTTCATATAGAAATCAATGGTACATATTTCTGGGATGCTTTTATGATCCCAAATTATGATTTTCCTACCCTCCTACCTAACAACACAAAATTCTCATTTAAAGTCAATAATATGAGAAGTAGGCAATGTGTCTTTTTCTGACTTTGGAAAAGTTTTTGCTCTGAAACTATAGGTTCTTTGGTGTAAGAAACCCATATAATTCAGATCTGTAAATCACTGGTAATTTGACATTTCTGAATGTGAAATAGTGTAATTTTTAAAATGATCTATTTTTCTAATATATAGACACACCTGTACACTAATATATGTGTATAACATACAAATACACATGTGTGTATATATGTACATAAAGTTTTATATATACACTTATGCACTCATATGTATATGTACATACATATGTTCACATTTGTATGTGTTGTTAAAGCCTTACAAATTTCCAGCCGTAAGACAAATCCTTGAATGCATTCACTCTGGTCATGAATCCATATGGACACCAATGGTATATGTTTCTTAGAACTTTTCATTACTCCAAATACATTTGTATTTGTGTGATGTACATATGTACATGTACACATGTAATAATCATGTATGTAAATATTTAAGTGTATATATTCATGTATGCATATATAAGAATTGCTAGGTAAACATGAAGCATATTTTGGAGAAGTGGGTAACAAATTTTGAGATTACACTATACACAATATACTATATATATCCATATACATGTGTGCATGCATACACATACACACAAATATATATTTGTCCTGTATGCATGTATATAATGTCTGTATGTGTTCAATATAATCGTTTTACATGTACATGGACACATATCTTCATGTGTACATATACCTATCATATGTGATATGTAATATTTTTTGAAAACTGATATCCATATTTCTATTACATACATAATACGTATGTTGAAATATGTTTGTGTTTATACATATAAATCATGTATAATTTATATATTACATAATGATATATTATTCTGTGTTATATGTGTATATATACACACACACATGCATGTACCTTCTCTATGACTTATAGTCTCAAAGAGTTAAGTGATTTTGTCTACACAACCAGTGGAGGAAAGGGGTGGGATTCAAAGGCCAACAGTCTATTCATTATGCCAAATAGTCTTTCTAAACATGTTGGAAAGATTGATTACTTAAAATTGTCATTATAAACACAACAATGAAAAGAATAGCTTGGTATACTCAAGTGAATATAGGGATTAGAGATAGGACTGACCTAACTTTGAATCCCACTTCTGACATTTACTAGCCATGTGATCATGCACAATCATTTTAAACTTTCTAGTCTCTTTCAGTGGCAAAATGGAAATGAGAATTTGGATAGACCTTTGGACTGACCTGGGACTCAGAAGACTTATGTTCAAGTCAAAACAAAGCTACATCTAGGGCTGGAAGAAATGTCAGAAGTCATCTAGTTCAAGGCTGCTAAAACATTTTCTACTCATGACCCCTTCAGTGCTTCTTGTGGTCATGACTTGCAATTTAAGAAGTGTTGAAGTTCATCCTTCATCATTTTATAGAAAAAGGGTTAAATGATATTATCCAAGGACACTCAGCTAATAAACAAGTGTAAACCTTAGCAGAAATTTATTTAACCATATCCAGAATCCTGTTTATGAAATTTTATAAACAGAAGAGATAGGATTACAAAAGAAATGAATTATAATGAAATTTTGTCTTCCAAATGTGTGTGTGTGTGTGATACAAAAACTCCACGTTAAGAAACTTCATTCTAGTCCAATGTCTCTTAAGACAGTCTATCCCCTAGGCCTATAAAACATTATAATACTGTCCCTTAGAATACTTAGATTTCGAAGCCTCAAACTCAAAAGTTCTTGGGGGATCAGAGGAGAAGAACTAGAATTCAGGGTTGGAAAGATCACAGAAGTATAAATTTAAAGCCAGAAGTGACCACAGAAATCAGTTTAATTCCTTCATTTTTAAAGTTGTGGAAATGAAAGCCTAGAGAAAAGGAGTAACCTTTCCAAAATCAGATAGATAATAAGTGGCAGAGTCAGGTCTTGAATCCAGGAAGAAGATACACCCAAGAGGAAGCTCAACTTTTTAAATGAATAGGTTTTAGGAAATAAGGAACTTCCAAAGTAAAAGCTTTGAGAACCAATAAAAATGTGAGGAAGATCAGTGACTGGGAAACACTGAACTCATACAGCCTCTTTTTATGGCTTAAAAAACTAAGGCACCAGAGAGATGACCAGACTTCACATATCTAGTAAGTAAGCGTCAGAGCCAATACTAAGTTCTGTGACTTCTGACTCTATCCATTGCTCTCTCCACCACACTATCCTCTCTTTCACCTTTTTCTTGTCTACTATGGATCTCACAGTGTAGCCCATCAGTTCTCCTCTTGGCTATCAGTACAGATATTTCTGAAAAGGGCTCCCGACCTCCCCAAACCCTTCATAGGATGAGATGAACTCACAGCTTTTTTCCTGCCCTTTTGTCCCTAAAGCAAGCACAAAATAATTTGAAGTTTTCTAAGGATTTTGACATGTGTGTGTTTCCTCCAACAAGAGAGAAAAAAGCCAGGGATAAAAATAACAAACAATGGAAAAGTTACAGAGTTTGAAGAAATATCAAAGTCTCACTAAAAAAAAAAAATGTCCTTAAAGTTGAGTGGAGTGTACATGAAATTGTTCCCTTAGCTTTCTAGGTGCATTACCTCCTTCCTCTTGGTCCTGCCTCACTAACTACCCATCCTTAATCCTTTGATTCTTAAGGACTGGTAATACTGAGCTCAATCCATTCATAAATATGTATTAATTATTTACTACAGTTGTATATTCCAGGCATTGCACTAGGCTCTGGGGATACAAAGACAAAATAAAACAGTCCCTGCCCTCAAGGAGCTTACCTTATATTGGGGAGACAACATGTGTGTATTAATATGTATATGTATGTGTATGCATATATGTGTGTACATGTATGTATATGTGTGTGGGTATGCATGTCTGTGTGTATGTATAGAATAATTACCAGATAATTTGGTGGGGGTAAGCGAGGAGTCATTGGCATATCTCCTGAACTCTTCCCATCAATCCCATCTCCTCTTCCACCAGAAACCTAAATCCTCCCTGGGTACTCTGAACTGTGATAGTTGATGCTTTGCTCCATCTTTTTTGAATCAGACCTCTATGCAACTTCTAGAACATCTACATACCAAGTGGTTTCCTATGCATACCCCACTCCTTTATAACTCCCCAATTTGTGTTGATTTTCTTTTTTAGAATGTGAGCTCTTTGAAGGCAGGAACTGTCTTGCTCAATTGTATTTGTACACCCCAATAGTTGGCAGAAATCTTAATGCATAGTAAGCATTTTAAAAGTTATCTGTCTATCTATCTATCTATCTATCTATCTATCTATCTACCTATCTATCATCTATCTATCTATCTATCTATCTATCTATCTATCTATCTATCTATCTATGTCTATTTATCTATCATCTACCTATCTATATATCGATGATCTGGGGGGATCAGAAAGTGAAGAAAATGAGGAATTCTAACAAGGTGAGGTGAAGAAAGAGTACCTTCAATGCATGAGAGCCAGCTAGTGAAAAAGCATAAAGGTCAATTAAGTTGGACCAATGAGTATGTGAAGTGGAAGAGTAATGGACAATAAAGTTCTAAATTGTAGTTCAGAGCTAGGGTAGGGTAGCTAGGGTAGGGTAGGGTAGCTTTAGATTTTCAAAGAGAGGAATTTGAGTTTTTATTTATTTATATGATGTTAATTTTAGCAATAGTTGATATATCTGGGCAGAAACTGAATGAATAAATAAGTGACTGAATCAAAAAAGCACTTGTTAAATCACTCCTTCTTGGGCTATACCTGTGCTAGGTGCCAGGGGATAGAAAGATAAGCAAACAAGACAATCTATGCCTTTAAGGAACTTATATTCAAATAGTTTAAGTCAGGGAGTGATCATTCATCAGGTATATTGCAAAGGGGATGTTTTTCCTGATTAGGGTTAGGCTAAAAGACCACTGAAGTTCCTTCTGACAAAAATTCTATAATTCTGGGAACTATATATTTACTATGTTATCAGCTACTGACTGGCAAAATTAAACAATCAGAAGACCCATAAAAGACATTATTGGTGGTTCATTTGCAAACATTTGACAGAAAGAGAGAAAGAATAAAAAATTGAGAAGTGAAATGATCTCTGATCATCTTGTTTTTAGAAAACGATAGCAATTATAGTAAGTGCTCCAAAAGAGCTGCCTGAGAGAGACATCTCAACATTATCATTCATTGTTCCAGAGCTGGGTGGCAACAGCTCTAAAAAGCCTGTCCAGGGTCCATATGATGGATTTCTGGTCTGCTCCACGGCCCTTAATGCATGTTGCAGCCTTTCCACCTCAGCCTTTTCCTCTTGACCCACTGGCATTTTTCTCCTTACAGGTCTTCCTCAGCATTTGAAATTTCTTCCTAATTTCAGATTCAGCAGTAGTTTGAATGTGAGCTACACACAGAGAGGAAATCGCTTTCATAAGGACACTGTGGCCTCAAAAGAGATTTCAGTAAAAGGAATAGGAAAAAGAAAGAGAAGAAAAGAGATAGTTTCCAGCAAAGCAGTTGTTAGTGTATATTTGACCTAACTTTCGGGCTGTAAATTTAGACACTGTGCAAGCCCAGATGGAGTATGACAATGCCAAAAGAACTACCTTTTCTTGCTGAACTTTGGCTCTTGCTGATAGGATCTGAAGTATAATGGCAAAGGAAACCTCAAGCTGACACTAGAGCTACAAAAGGGAGAATAGATGGGCTATTTCTTAGCCAAAATGAAATACAAGCATTTCAATGAGCTGGCACATTGGCAGAGGTCATCATTTGCTTTAGTATAATTCTCAAGGTGGAATCAAGGTCAAAATGGTCAGGAAAGATCACATGAAAGCAGAGAGGCCTAGAGGAATCCTTAGGGATGACTAAGGGAGTGGGAGGGAGCAAGAAAGCTACCAGCTTTTTCCCATACCAGTCATCTCTAGGCAAATTTGGGATACTTTTTTTTTTTCATATAGAAAGGAAAGCAGAAAGCAATACAATGTTCCTAGAGTGGAGGAAAAAAACACAACCAAGAATTAAATAACTAAAAAGAGAAAAGGAACACATACAAAAATATCTTTTTTTGCAAGATTTCCATTTTGGAAATTCAAAATGGAACACACATTGTGTATGGTAGATTTGGAACAAAAAGTACTCTATGATTTTGAGGAGTGAAATTTTAATCTGCAGGAGTGCATCTGCTGCTTTCTTGAGTTGGTAGATTTAGGAACCGGTGTTTCTTCCATATCCATCTACTGAGTGGACAGGACCTTCAAAAATAGATATGTCTAGAGTTGAAGCTCCATGAACTGAAAGCATTTCCATTTTTTTCCTGCATAGTCCCCAGCACCTAGCACAGTTCTTGACATATAGTCGACATGTAATAAGTATTTGATGAATTGTTTCAAACAGATTGGTATATATATTTGCAGGTCAATTTGCCAAGTGCTTCCTAATCTAAAGCTTGGATGTTCTGTGTTAAAGCACATTATATTTTGGGCTCATTGAGAGCAGAAGCTATCTTTTACTTTTCTTTATATCTTCAGTGCTTACCACAGCCCCTGGTACATAATATTTAGAAATGTTTTTTTGACAGGAAGCAGTACCATTATTTTCCTTGGATATATTTCATTTGGAAAGAAGCAGGCTTCTGTCATTTAATCAATTACATCAGAAATATATTTGGTACTATGGGAAATCAGAAAAGACTACTAGATTTGGAATTAACAAAGTTGATTTGGAATCCTGAGCTCAGCACCACTGGATGGTAGAAAGAATGTTAGACTGAGGTCCAGAGAGCTGAAATCAAATCCTCATAGCAGTCTATTAACTGAACCTCTCTGGAGGTCTCTTTTCTTTAAGTGAATTAGTTGAGTTCTAAGTTTCTTTCTAGCTCTAAATATGTAACCCTGAGATTCAGTTTCTAGATTGATCTAATAGAACATTCAGCTCTGAGAGATGACATCTAATGGGCCACCTTGTACCATTTCATTAGTTAATAGTGATACTCTAAATCAGGTTCTGTCCTGCAAAAATCTGATCAGTCCTAAAAGTGTTGCCATACAGACCTAAATCTGCACAGTGATGAAAATGCTGAAACTTTACCACCTCAAAGTCATTGAGGAATCCCACAAGCTTCCTCAGCTCCTTAACTTTAATCACTTTCACTGTCAAGGAATAGCATTTTGCCTGCGGTATAGGAATGGCCATATTCCCCTCCTCTCTACTCACCAATAGAAACTCTTCTGTTTGACATTTAGTGCTCTTGCTAATCCAGATCTTTCCTACGTTCCCTTCACATCCCACATTAATCCTTTTGTGGTACTTGCTGTTCCTCATACACATTTCATCTTCTACCGCAGCACCTTTGTGCTGGCTGTCCCCTCTACCTTTTCATCTCTGCTTCTCAAAATCCCTGACTTAATTCGACTTTCAGCTCAACTCTCAACTCGATATGAACCTCCTCCTGTCAGTGGCTAGTACCCTACCTCACCAAACTCCCTGGAATTTTGTACATATATGTTGTTGCCCTCATTAAGCTCCTTGAGGGCAGTGGTTGTATTACTTTTTTCTTTGTACCCCCAGCACTTAAGGGACACAACACAGGGGGTGCTTACTGTTATTTTTTTAAATTGCTTGATTGTTTCCTAAGGACCAAGAACTTTTTAAACTAATTACCTATATTACCATTCTCATCTATACTGTTCTACATGACTATTATGCTTTTTTATTTTTTTCACAAATCCACTTGTAGGGAGAATATACCTATCATCCTGGGGCCTTCTCTAGATGCTGATAGTATATGAATACCACAGATTGGACATCTATCTTTTTAGAAATTCATATAAATATTCATATATATGCCTATGTGTATTTGCATACACACACGTAAGTAGCGTTCCAAAACCTATCTGCACATGACTCATCTCATTGGCAGAGACCAAGCACTCAATGTTACACACACACATGTGACAGGGACAGTTGGAGGGAGATTGGGAGAAGACAGGTCCCAGTCTTCTGGATTCTAGTATCTAGAGAAAAGACATATACAGTGGCAGAGTCTCCTCACTGAAAGGTCATTAAAGAGAAAGAAAGATTCTGAGAATTATGGATCATTTTTCCTTAACTTAGAAGCCAAGAGACCAGGATCTGTTTTCTTCCTGATTCTTCCCAACTCCATAATCAGTTTTCATCAGTAAGGACTCATATGCAAAGGTCTTTGAGCCCCTGGTCACATTCATGTTTTATACCCCACTAATTTCTTCCTCTATCTTTCTACTACCAAATAAATGAGTCTTGTAACAAAGATTTAAAAAGAAAGGAAAAAAAACAAACCTTAAAACCAATCAACATACTAACCATGTCTAACCTTATATACAGTATTTGACACACACAGTTCCCTATCTTGGCAAAGAGGAGAGGTTTCATTATGTTGTATGTCTGCATACGTGTATATTATTGCCATTATGGGTGTTCTGTTTTTCTTGGTTGTACTTGCTTTATTTTGTATCAATTAATATGTCTTTCTGAATTTCTCTGGATTCTTTCTACTCATCAATTTTTCTGAGGAAGTAATATTCCATTAGATTTATGTAGAATAATTTGCTTACCCATACCCTAATCAATGGGCATCTACTTTGGCACTAACTCTTTATTATCAGAAAATGTACTGCAATGAATCATTTAGTGTACATGCATCTATTTCTGCTTTTAATCACCCTGTAGTATATGGCTAGCAATTGTCAGTTGTCTTATCCCTTCAGATAGGTATTACCAGATCATATATTTTTTCAGGTGTATTTCTCTATATCAATTTTTGCCCATGAATAAACAAACATATGGTCAAACAAGTAACTTCGATCCTTCTACTGGCTTTCTAAATGCATTTCTGCTGACCACTGCTTATTCTTCACTGATTACCTTCTACAATTTCTTTATTTTGCTGCCTTCTGAAGGAAGACTTTTTAACTCTGGATTATCTCTAACCTTTTCTTGTCATTAGCTGCTTGAATCACTGAATCAAGAAATGAGATTTTAAAAACTAAAAAAGTAAAAACAAAATAAGCAATGACTCTAGAGTAAAACAAAACAAAAAGCCAAATGGGGATTGCATTTTCTTCCTTCTCTCCTACCTGAATCTCTGTTGGATACATTTTTAAGCTGCATTCGAAACAGAAAGTCTTAAAGTTTGTCAGTTTCTTTAAAAAATTATCATAGGATCATAGATTTAACACGTAAAAAACTTAGGCCCTTTCTAATGCATCTTCCCTATTTTACAGATAAAAATCCTGAGGATGGTCAAAGTAAAGTAACTTGTTCAATGTCATATATGTAAGTGGCCAAGCCAGTATTACCAGATCTAACCAAGTCAATCTAATAAAAATTTATTAAGCACTTACAATGTGTCAGGCATAATGATAAGCACTGGGGATAGAAGTGATAAAAGGAAAGACAATTCCTACCTTAAACGAGCTTATAATATAAAGGCAGAAACAACACACAAAAGGAGAGAGGAAAGTAGTATGAGGGCAATGGGATATCAGGAGTGCCCAGTATAAAAAAGTGTCTTGTTTCATAGAATTGAAACCAGTCAGGGCAACAGATAGAAAGCAGAACTGAGAGGCAAGTCCAGTTTCTGCCCACCATAAAGGAACGGACTGGCATGATTTTGGTACTCTGTCCTTTAATCTTCCACTCAGAAAAAAGAAGGGGTTGAGAGAAGTAATATCAATCAAGGCTTGAGTTTGCAGCATAGAGGTAAATTTTGATGTAATGAGCTTATCCTAGAAAGGGGATCTTGTTCTGCAGAGTTGAAACCAAGAAAACCTTCTTTCCCACTGTTTCACATCAAATTAACTAGTTAACTTAGCTGTATTATATAACATGTTACACATATATCACATTTCATATCACCCTAATTTCCAACTATATCTCTTTATATATATGTGTGTATGATATTTATCCATTAGATATGTTGTGCATGTTTGTATAGATAGACATCTATTCACATAGATATGAAATGTAAGTAGTACCTAAAAGAATTTGGTCATCAGGAAAAAAACAACAACATGAATGAATTTATTTTTAGTGATAGTAAGACATTCTTTATTTTTAATTTTTAGCACTATTTTGAAAAAAATGATCTGATGTTTGTTTTGCTGTATTCCCCTCTGTTTTATCATATTTCCTCTTTGTCTAGAGCAAACTTAAAAGTTGAAATAAAATAATGATTATTCTTTGAATAGGATTTTCAGAGTGAGTTGTCCTTGCCTGAGCTCAGAGAACTATCTTTAAAAGAATTTATACTGAAAAGTCAGATGTAATTTCAGCAAAGGCATCACAAACTCACACTTCCAATTAGCACTGCATCAATTAGCAGCACATATATTAAAATCACAGAGAATGTATTTTTTAAGTGCAATTTCCTTAGTCCTTTTGTAATGTTTATTCTTTCTGAGTAACTGAATGATCATTATCATCTTATGAGAACCAGAAAGCCAGTCTACCATTGTTCAGATAAATGACTGAGCATTCTTTTTCTCATCGGTCAAATAAAGGGATTAGATGAGATGAATCAAACTTCCAGCTCCAAACTATGTCTAGCAAAATATTGGGGGGATTTGTTTAAGAGATACAGAGACAGAAGATACAGAGACCATCTAGTTCAAACCTTGCATTTTACAGATGAGAAAACTGAGATTCATGAAGTTTAAATGACTTGTCTGACTTCACAGAGATACAATTAAGCAGGATTTGAATTTAAGCCCTTCCGTTCGAGATCTAGTGTTCCTTTTGTTGTAACAAATACACACACACATGTGCATACACATGCACGTGCATACTTTAGCCATACTCCTTTATAAAGGAGGCATCTATTTATGTGGCTATAATTCTAGAATCACACAAAGGCCTTATCTTTACATAAAGATCAGAACTACTATATCACTCAGTTTCTTTCCTTACATGTAGTCCCTTTATAATAGTTTGCTGAACTGAATTTAATTCCTTTGTTTCATTTTTGAACACTCTAACCAAAATAGTGAATTCACAATCTCATCTAGGGCTATCCATTTGTTTTACTTTATCTTTCTCCTTGTGACACATTTAATGACTTCCCATATCTCCTCTTCCCTTTACTCCTATACTTAGATACTTAAATGTATCTATGATCTCATTGTTTCACATGTACCTTCCAGCAACCTATCCATGCCTATACATCTTCTGTGAATCATGTCTATTTTCTCTGAAAAATTTTCCACAGAGAATGCTCTGGCAATTTGAAGGGACTTCCTGCAGGGTACCAATGGAGCACTTGGATTATCCTGTCATGTCTCACTCTTGCCACATGACCAACCTACCTTCCTTTCCTATTAGACAATTCTTTTTCCTCTCTTCTTCTTCAGAGGTCCTCATTGGTTATAACATGAAACAGATAGATGCTAGATCTCCTCCAGCCCAATGGCAAACACCTTTGGTGAGGGTACATCTTCCTCTTCCAGTGCTCACTTGATCTTTCTAATCGGAGTATCTTTGAACAGAGTTATCTCTATAGCATCTCAAAATGTCTCCTGAATAATCTTGAACAATGAATGGCAGAGTATTTGTATTCAAACAGCCTATAAAGTGACATTTTACTCTACTGAATCATTTTTAATTGCTATACTGTGTGAAAAAGTCATTTATGCTCAATGTTACCATTTCCTCACAACCTGCTCTTTCCTTAACTCCTTACAGTTGAACTTCTAGTCTAACAAATCTATAAAAACTTGTTCACAAGTCACTAGTGGCCTCCTAATTACCAAATCCAAGTTTTAGTTGATTTATGTTTGTGATTTCTCTGTTCCTATATACTTATATCACGGCAGATTTTTGTTTTGTTGGCCATCTCCTACAGGCTTCAGAGCCAGAACATCCTCTTGATTCAATTCTTATTTTAATAAGCTCTGTCTTTTTTGAATTCTCATATGGTTTGCAAACACTTACTGTAGGTATTCTCCTAAGGTTTGTCTTTGGCCTGCTTCTATTGCTATTTACTCTCTCCATAGGAAATTAATTCATTTCCATAGCTTCAAACATCACATTATGCAGATCCCTCACTAGAATATATCTGAATTTTTTCCCTCTTTTTCTTTTACCAACAGCTTTTCATATCATAAATATATATGTGCAGACACACATACACACATATTTACTACACACAGGTTTATATTACCTAGAGCTCTGAGAAATTATATTATTGGCCCACATATACATTATACATTTATGAGTATGTATGTATAGCATATATATAATGCTTATATATGTATATATATATATATATATATATATATATAACTTTTAAGTTTGTGAAATAATTTATATAAAATGTCTCATTTGATCCTCACAACAATCCTGGGATGTAGGTGGTATTATTATTTCCATTTTGATGACTTGGGAACATAGTAGTTAAATGATTTTCTCAGACTCAGACAGCTAGAAGTATATGAGGCTAGATTTAAATTCCTAATGTCATCCATTGTACAACCCACCTGGCGATAGATAGATGAAGAGAAAGATAAATAGAAAGTTAGGGATAGAGACACATATATAAATACATATACATGTATACTGTCTTATTTCTAGGAATTTACCAGATGATATTATATTGTTTTTAATTTTTTCATGTGTTATTTCTTTCTTTCCTAGACATTACAGGGCAAGTTAATCAGGTTCTCTGTTACATGGACAGTCTGATAAACCATCTTGGTAAACTGGAATATGTAACACTTATGAAAACAGGGATTATATAAATATGTCTGACTAACAAGAAGAAGAAGTTACCCAGTCTTTAATAAATTGCTGATGTCTACAGATTTAAGAAGGCTGAATGAATTAGTTTAAATGTGCTAATGTTTGAAGAACCTTCAGGATTAGCTTTTAAGCTCATTAGTTCTGCAAAAGGCTAAGAAACAATGTTCAACTGCTAAATGTAAATGTATTTATTTCTCTCTAAAGATTTCAAATGGTGCGTATAAGTTTCAATTGAAAGAATTTCTACTTTCCATTTACATTGCTGTTTACTGTGGGTTTTTTTCCTCTAGCACACATTTTTTAAACATTCCCTTGAAAACAGCTCTGATTTAGAAATGCTGGCAAAAAAAGCAGCTGTGAGAGCCCTACATCTGTGCTTTATCAGCTCCATGTTTTTGAAAGCAATGTGAAAAGGGGTGCTAGTGGTTGACTCAGATTTTTTTTTTCTTAAAAGACATTACTCTGAAATTATAGTGCTATTCCATGACTAAGTATTTAGGGAAGCCATGATACAGAAATCTAAGCAATTTGGTTTTCAATGAGAATTGTAAAGGGTATCTGGAGTCTCAATGTATGTAGTGGGTTATAAATTTTAAAATTATTAAGGGTGAGGGGGTATAAATAATCATCAGCAAGTATTTCCTACTTGTTCAAAAGGAAGAAGGAAACAAATGTGTATGTGTGTATAATTTCACTTATACACATACATGCACATATATACACATACATTTAGAGGAAGATATGTTTATATATACACACATGTATTTTTATATGTATGTAACCTCTGATTTCATCAGAATGGGGATTTCACAGTATGAAAATTCCCTTCACCAATGCAAACCAGCAGCTCCTCTCAATAAAGTCTTACCAAATCACCTAGGGCTTTGGGAACTTAAGTTATTTTTTCATAATTAAATAATATGCATAAGAGGCAGGACTAGAACCCAGGTCTTCCTGATATGAAAACTGTCTTTCTGGTACTTGTGATATATCACCTTCAGGAGAGTGGCAAACCTTTCATTCTAGCCTCATAACAAACAAACCTTTGGGGCTCCTCAGAAGTTCTCATACACAAGATTTATTTTTTGACAAGGTAATTGGGGTTAAGTGACTTGGCCAGGATTACACAGCTATTAAGTGTCAAGTGTCTGAGGCTGAATTTGAATTCAGGTCCTCTGACTCCAGGGTTGGTGCTCTATTCAGTACACCACCTAACTTTTCCACATACATCATATTTAAAACGCTCACTCTCCCCACTGATTCCTTGGGAAATAATAGTTAAGCTATCATTGTTTGAGACTCCAGAAACTTCTTAAAGAGAATGTAGGCAAGGCTATTGATACAGGTGCTAGATATCCAATCTCAGTTTCTGGTTTTAGTGCCAAAGGACTTCAGTATATAACAATAGCCTCCATTTATGTAACATTTTAGAGTTTGCAAAGCACTTTGCAAATATTATCTCATTTGATTCTCCTAACAATCATGGAAGGTAGTTGCTATTATCATCTTCATTTTACAAGTGAAGAAACTGAGGCAAAGAAACTCTTAAGTGTTTTGGACAAGGTCACATAGATAAGAAGTGTATAAGACTGGATTTGAAAACAGGTCATTCTAACTCCAAATCCAACACTCCGTTCATTGAATTGCCTAGTGAATACTTGTGAATTTATTGAAATAGGTGAATGCAAGATCCAAAGTGCTATTGTAGAGAGAATTAAATTTGTACTCAGAGGATCTATATCAAAATTCTCTTTCTTTATAATATAGTTCGAGATCTGGTATAGCTAAACCACCTTCCTTCACATTTTTTTTTCCCATTGAATGTCCTGATATTCTTGCCTTTGTGTTCTTCCAGATGAATTTTGTTATCCTTTATTCTAGCACTATGAAATAATTTTTGGTAGTTTGATTGGCATGGCCCTGAATGAATAGCTTAATTAGGTAGACTGTCATTTATATTATATTGACAAAGCCTATCCATGAGTAATTAATATTTTCCAATTGTTTACACCTGACTTTATTTGTGTGTATTTTATTTTGTAATTGTGTTTAAATAGTTCCTGGGTTTATCTTGGCAGGTAGACTCCCAAGTATTTTATATTGTCTCCAGTTATTTTAAATGGAATTTCTCTATCTCTTGCTGCTAGACTTTGTTGGTAACATATAGAAATGCTGATGATTTACATGGGTTTGTTTTATATCCTGCAACTTTGCTAAAGTTGTTAATTATTTCCATTTTTAAGTTAATTTAGTTAATTATTTAGAATTCTTCATTACATCATCTGCAAAGAGGGATAGTATTGTTTTGTCACTGCCTATTCTAATTCCTTCCATTTCTTCTTCTCTTACTGCTATAACTAACATTTCTGGTACAATATTGAATAAAAGTGGTGATAATGGGCATCCTTGCTTTATCTCTGATTGTATTGGGAAGGCTTCTTGCTTAACCCCATTACAAATAATGTTTGCTTATGGTTTTCAATAAATATTGTCATTTAAGGTGTTCCATTTATTCCTATGCTCTCTAGTGTTTTTTTTTTAAATAGGAATGGGTATTATATTTTGTCAAAGAATTTTTCTGTATCTATTGAGATAATCATATCATTTATGTTTAGTGTGTTATTGATATGGTCATATAATGATAGCTTTCCTTCCAATTCTAGATGGAAATCTATGATACTATCCACCTACCAGTAGGCTCTCTATGAAACTCTGTTTGGTTATGAATGGATAAATGGTTACTACAGTGAAACAATCATTGCTAGATAGCCTTTAGAACAGTGAATGAGAGGACGAAACTGATAATCCCATAAATGGGAAAGCAATATCATTTTGGCACTAAGAAGCTAATCTAAGATGTTTGAATAGAACTCTCCAGTTCCTTATTGAACCTGCCTTCCATTCCTAGTATAAATCCCACCTGGTCATAGTGTATGACCTTTATATTGCTGTAATGTTTGCTAATATTTTATTTAAATTTTTTGCATTAATATTCTCTAGGAAAATTGGTCTGTATTTTCTCTGTTGTGTCTCTACATGCTTTAGGTATCAGTGCCATATTTGTGTGTGTCATAAAGGGAATGTCGTAGGACTACATCTTCACCTATTTTTCCAAGTACTTTATACAGCATTGAGATTAATTATTCTTTAAATACATGGTAGAATTCACTTGTGCATGTCTGAACAACTTGTGGCATATGATTGTGACAGACTATTATTGTGCTGTAAAAAAAATGAAAGTAACAGTTATTTCAACAAAAGACTTATATGAACTAATGCAAAGTGCATTATGCAAACTAAATGCAAACTAAAACAAAGACTTATATGAACTAATGCAAAGTGAAATGAACAGGACCAGAAGACTATTGTACACAGAAACAGCACCATTATATGAGAAAAAACTGTGAGTGACTTACCTATTCTCAATAATACAATGATCTAAGATGATTCCAAAGAGCCCATGATGCCATCTGCCTCCAGAAAAGATCTGATATTGTCTGTATAGAGACTGAAGCATTCTCTCTCTCTCTCTCTCTCTCTCTCTCTCTCTCTCTCTCTCTCTCTCTCTCTCTCTCTCCAAGTCTTCTTGTATAAAATTAGTAAATGTGGAAATGTTTTACATGATGACACATGTATAACCTATATCAAATTACTTGCCATCTCAGGGAAGGATGTGGGGAGGGAGTAATATAATTTGAAAATCAAAACTTTTTTTAAAATCTTAAAAAAAATGTTCTAACATGTATTTGGGGAAAAAGAAATATTATTTAAAAATTCTATTTCTGATAATTTATATTGAGATGACCATGGACCATTTTGTGATATTGTGGAATATAGTGCAGGGCTTAGTACCCTGACTTCAAGTTGGGTTTTTGCAACTTAAGACATTATTAAACATGTCATTTAAATCTCTCTGATTCAGGATTCCTCATCTGCAAAACAAAGGCTTGGATTACATGATTTCTGAAATTCTTTCTTGTTTTACAACTGTGAACTTTATTCAAATCTTCTCTAATTTTCCAAGTTATTTATGTAGTATTAGGTATGGTTGAATTCACTCGTGAATGGCTGAAAAAATTGTGGTATATGATTGTGATAGAATTTCCTCATCTATAAAATAAGGGAGTTGGTCTAAATAACTAACCTCTTGGACAACTTCTGGCTCTCAATTTGAAACATCAATTTTCTTGCTTGTTAAATGAAGGGATTAGCCTAGATCAATAAACTAGCATTTATTATGCCCCTACTATATGCCAAGCATTATGTTTCACTCTGGGGATAGAAAAAAAAAGTGAAAAAGCAGTCCTTGTTCTCAGGGAGCTGAGTTGCCTTCAAATTCTAAATGTAAATCTATGATACTGTCCACATACCAGTAGGCTTTCTATGAAACTCTGTTTGGTTATGAATGGATAAATGGTTACTACAGTGAAACAATCATTGCTAGATAGCCTTTAGAACTTTTTTAGTCAATTTAGTCAATGAGTGGATTAAGCTGCTAATCCTATAAATGGGAAAGCAATGTCATTTTGGCACTGAGAAGCTAATCCAAGATGTTTGAATAGAACTCTCCAGTCATTGTTGTACCCACTTCCTCTTCATAAAGTACTTTAAATAGACTGTCTCGATTGAATCTAAATTTATATGTGTGAAATGAACATCAGCTAACCAGAAAAGCTTATTCATATCTATTGGTTGATCTCTTTCCTTCTGAATACATACTTTTTCACAAAGGTTTTCAAAAAGCATAGCTTTAGAATATATTCTAAATATTCTCCAGAATATTTTCATAACAGGAATGAGCAACCTTTTTGTTAAAAAAAAATCATTCACACATTTGCAGAATCTAAAACAATGAAAAGGACCTTACAGGTTATGATTGGGGGGCAAGGGGGGAGGTGTATGAATGTGGGAGTATGGAGAACACTTATTCTTGAGAACAGATGAGTTATTTTGTCAAATGAGTTACTGAAATCAGGATGGTGTGATATGAACTGGTATTTAAGGGTAATGTTTGTATGGCTGCCATTTGGGAGAGGGATTAAATTTATCCTACTGAACCTCAGAAGACAGAATTTGGAGTAATCAGGGGGAGGCTGAATTGCAAAGAAGAAAATATTGGGTTTATGTTTGGAAAAAACTGTCCAAAAATTAGAGTTATTAAAGTACTAAAGCAATACTTTGGGAAGCAGTGAGTTACTACTTAGTGGAAGATAACAAACAGAAGCTAGTTACCTGTTTAGGGGACACAGTATGGAAGAGATTCCCTTTCTATTGAAGGTTGTACTAAATGGCTTTTGATATTCCACGCAGCTCTAAGATTCTTTACTCTGCCATTTTGTTTTCAGGAAAACAGTGTGAAGGAAAGATATTACCAAAAAAAGTGGAAGGAAAGCTAATAATGATTAGGAGGAGGTGGTGAAGGAGAAAGAAATCTAGGACCAGGTCATAGATACCAGAAATTATAGAAAGGTCACCATTAAAGATTCTAGATGTATTTATCAATGGAAGTTATGTAAAGTAATTATGTTTAATTACAATAACAATAGTAGCTACTATTTATATAGGGCTTTAAGGTTTACAATGTTTCTTAGTACATTATCCCTTTTTGATTCTTACAACTGCTCTGAGAAGCAGGTGTTATTTTTATGTCAATTTTACAAATGAGGGAATTAAGGTTGAGTTTAAGTGACTTGGTCAGGTTCACACAGATAATAAGTGTGTGAGGTCAGATCTGAACTCTGGTCTTCCTGACTCCAAGTCTGCTAGTCTGTCTCTTTCATCATCTAGTAAACTAATTAAAAATTCCTTTGTCTCTTTTTTCAGGATCCCTGGCTTTAAATCCAGCCTGTGATGCTTATAATCAATGTAACTTTGGACACTCCACAGATCTCAGTTTCCTAAACTATAAAATGAGGAGTTTGAACCAGATGGCCACTGATATCTCTTCCAGACCTAGATCTATGATCCTATGATTTAACTTCTTTGTCATAAAAATTGCCTGGCACACATACTTTGAAGCTGTGCATTCAGCTCTGAATGTGTAAATGATGGTTTTTTTTAAAAATCTACCAAATACTTAGAAGGACATAGTCCAGGTGTCCAGTGGCCAACATTATACAACAGAAGTTTACTATCCTTCATCACCTATCAGATGACCAATTCCTCTTCTATAATTTTGCCCCTCAAGGTACCAGAGAAAGTTAAACAAATACACTGTACTGAAACAAAAATATGCTTACAGATGGAACTGTATTCCACAATAATTTAAACAGAAATCACTATGCTCAATAACCACAGTCTTCCAAAGATGTGGAACTTTCAAATTGTAGAGACCTAGTACAAGAAATCAAAACTATGTGGGAACAGGATACATTCATTTCATAACTGTCATTGTGACTTCTGTTGCTGTTTTTATGAGGATGATGTCTATAAACTTGCAGAAGATGAGCTAACATTCCAATACTTCTTATTTAATGACTCAAAGTGGTGATTTTATCCATCTGTGCAATGCTATTCTACAGAACATACTATAAAAGCAAATGAGGATAACAACTTGTTCAAAAATAATTTCTACCTGAACTCTACTGAAAGAGATGAAGTCGATCAATAAATATATTTTTTAAGCATTTACTATGTGTTCAGCCATTGTGCACTGAGAATCCAAATAAATAAATAAATAAACGACCCTGCTCTCAAGGAACTCACACTCTGATGATGGGGATAACTACATGGAAGAATTATGTACAGAAGAGTCAATTGTTGGAGATAATCAACAGAGGAAAGGCATTAGAATTATGGGGGGTTGGGGTGGCTAGGTGGCACAGTGAATAAAGCACTGGCCCTGGAGTCAGGAGGACCTGAGTTCAAATCTGGCCTCAGACACCTGACACACTTACTAGCCATGAGACTTTGAGCAAGTCACTTAATCCCAATTGCCCTCCAAAAAGGAAAAAAAAAATTATGGGGGGTTGGGAGACATTCCTTTAGAAAGGAAGACTGCTAAAACTTGAAGGCAGCCAGGGAGTAAAGATAAGGAGTGAGAAAATTCTAGGCAGGGGATCAGTCAGTGAAAATGCCCTCAGTCAGAAGGCAGACTTTCTTTTTTGATGAACAGCTTGGTGTCTAATGTTACTGTTCACAGAGTACAATCAGTTCTTCTGTAATACATGCTTTGAAAATGAAAATTGGTTCCAATGTGATTGAAATATTTGGGAATGATTTGAGTATAATGTGGATTTCTCATTTGCTTTTATAGGAAAAACATTAACAAATTCAGAAAACTGCCCCACTTCATAGTGATTCACAGATTTCAATCCTCTCAGCACCCAGTTCCACAAGGAATCTACAGGTATTTGTCAAGATAAAGCATCATATTTATTTTATATCTTCTGGTATAGTAGGAACTAAGGGGTGGAGGATGGCTGGTCACCCAGGCCCAGGCAATAGGCCTAGGGCAGTAGGCCCAGCAGTAGTCTGAAGACAGGATGCTAACACGTTTTTAGTATTTATGTACTTCCTAACTATTTTAGAGGCAGGTGGGTGGCTTAGTGGATAAAGGATTGGGCCTGGAGTTCAAATGCATTCTCAGATACTAGCTGTGTGATCCTGGATACTCTGTTTCTCTTAATTCACTGAAGAATGAAGCAGCACACCACTCCAGTATTTTTGCCAAAAAAACCCAAAGCATTATATTGCTGTGCTGTTATCCACAGGATCATGGAGACTTGAATATGATTGAATGACATTAATTATTTTAAAGATACATATACATGCATATATATATAAAACTGTGTGATCATTTTTATTAGTTTGTTATCTTTTTATGTGTTCCCCAACCCCATTTTTCACATGAGACCTGTGGCTTTTACTGCACAATTTTGTATAGTATACTGCTTTGGGGGAATGCACATCTTCATATAGCAGAATTGACTGTACTTAATGGGTTTAAGGTATAAAAATAGTGGGATTATGGGACAAGCAAAGAAGGACTTTGAATGCCAAATAGACATTTTATATTTGCTCCCATAAGTAATAGGGAGTCCCTGGAGTTTGCCGAATATGGGAGAGGGGGAAGGAAAGAGGTGATGTATTCAGACTTGAGCTTTACAAATATCATTTTGTTAGCTAAGCGAAGGTTAGATTTGAATAGGGAAGAGACCTGTGGTAAGTAGACCAACTAATGGCCTCCTGAAAGACTCTAGGAATGACGAAATGGGGGTCTGCATCAGTGTGGAGGTCAGAGAAAAAAAGAGCATCTACCAGAAAGACATTATGAAGATAAAAATCAACAAGCTTTGGCAGCAATTTGAACTTTGGGGGTGAGAAGGAGTTGAAAATGACAAGATCCTTGGGAGCCTGGGTAAATGATGGTGCCCTCAACAGTAATAGGGAGGCTAGAAGAAGGGAGAGTTTTGGAGGGAAAGAAAATTCAGTTTAAATTCTTTAGAGTCTGGAAATATATTGCCTTTTTTATCTTAACTATAACCCTAGGAAGAAAATATACAAATACTATCATTCCCATTTCATTTAATAAAGAAATTGAGATTTATGGTGCTCACAGGATGATTGGCTGTTACATCTGAAACTAGAAGAGACCTCAGAGTTCATTTAAATCACTTATTTTTACAAATATGCAAACTAACAAAAAGGAGGGGAAAAGGATGTACTCTCCAAAGGGCAATAAGTTGATGGGGAAGCAGAATTAAAACTGAGGCTTTCCTGATTCAAAGGCCAATGACTTTTACACTGGAAAAAGTAGCTCAATCTTTTCTACTTTTCACCAGGCCACTCTGAACTTGGTATCAGAAGGGTTGGGAGAAGTCTCAAATAAGGATTCATTATGGGCAAAGCACACAACCGGTAGGTAGCTAGATAGGTAGGTAGGTAGGTAGATAGATAGATTGGTAGGTAGGTAGGTAGATAGATAGATAGAAAGAAAGAAAGAAAGAAAGAAAGAAAGAAAGAAAGAAAGAAAGAAAGAAAGAAACAAAGAAAGATAGATAGACAGACAGATGGACAGACAGACAGACAGATAGATAGATAGATAGATAGATAGATAGATGGACAGACAGACAGACAGATAGATAGATAGATAGAGATATATAATTTCTTAAGCATCTACCATATACTGTGCTATTATCATGATCATGAGATGAACTGAAAATATTATTAGTGTTTGGGTTTCTAAAATAATGCTCTATTTATTGACAATAGATTATACTAAAGAAGAAAACACATTGATGAAAATATTCATATAATTTAAGATTGTTCATGCTGGGAAACACAATAATTAATAATCATAATAAATAGCTCCCTCTTACAAAGTACATTAAGGGTTTCAAAGTGCTTTGCACATGTTCTTCCACATATATTTGATCCTCATAAAATCCCAATGAAGGAGGTACTATTATTATTCCCCTTTTACAGTTAAAGAAATGGATGGCCAGAAGGGTTAATTTCCTGATATCATACTTCTAGAAAGTATCTACTTCAGGATTGTAACTTGTGTATTCCTGACCTTCATCCATCATTCTTTCCACTATTCCACTTATGTGTCTCAGATTATACTTTGATGATGCCTGTATAGGAAAATTAGCAATATGAAGATGAAGAAACTTAGACCTATGGTTCTAGAATCATTATTAAACCAATTCTATCAATATGCACTAAATATCCACTACAGGAAAGGCACACTGAGAGTCAATGAAGACAATAGATCTGGGCTTTCATTGGGATTATAAAGAACAAAAGGGCCCTTGCCCTCAAATGACTTAAAATTAGTAGAATAGATAATACATGAACAAAAATAAGTTTAATACAAGGTACAATAAAGTAAGTACAAAAAAGAAATGCAAAGTACCATGAGATGGAGAGAAAGGAGAGATCTTTGCTGGCTTGGTGGATCAAAAACTTCCTGGCAAAGGTTGAATTTAAGCTGAAGATACGTGGGATTTCAAGCAGCAGAGACAGGGTTTGGAGATATTGATAGGGTAGTGTTCCTGTCCTGTGGAATGGCTGGAGCAAGGAACTAATGTGATAAGCAGTCTGCTTTGGGGAGATTAATCTGATCAGATTGTGTAAGAGGAATTGGAAATCCAGTTAGGAAGACTCAGTAGAGGCCTGAATAATAATGCCTGAACTAGGGTGGTGGAAGAGTGAATAGAAAAGACAGTTGTCAGTCATAAAGCATTGATTAAGCATGCACTAAATGCCAGACATTGTGGTAAAAGCTAGGGATACAGAGAAAGGTAAAAATACAGTCCCTATTCTTTTTAATTTAATGATACTAAACAAACAAACAAACAGAACATTTCCATATACAAGGTAGAACAGAAAAGTGAATTGCATAAGAAAATGCATATCGCATGCGCACACACGTATATCAGAGTCAATAAATATTTATTGATGCCAGGCATTGTGCTAAGTAGTGAGGATATAAAGAAATGCATAAGACAGTTCATTTCATTAAGAAGCTATTGGGAGAGGTGACACATAAACAGAAATTGAAAAGCTGAGGAAGGGAAGGAAGAGGGGAGGGAGATTACGTTGCCCATGGGCATGAAGACCTGTTGCCAGAGCAATGAACAATCTGAGGACATGATTGTTTCAAAGTTGTTTTCATCTTGAAAAATGAGTTTCTAGAGATTGTGAAGTTCAGAAAAGCAAACAGGTGGGAAATAATGAGGTAAATTCTCTGAGATCTCTCTTTAAATGGTGGAGAATCAGGAAGAAGAGTGTTTATGCTTTGTATGTGTGTGTATTTGATTTAAGAGTAGGATTTAATGGTCTTGCTGATGAGGTATGGGCTCTGGGAGGCCCCTTGAGCTCTCCTTGAGTCCTTGAGGTACAGGCTCTGGGAACCTCCCTTGGACTCTTGATTAAATCATCCCATTTGATGAGGCATTTGAATGAGGCAATAAGCCTTGCGTTGTGGCTGAGCCTAAGCCACGGTTAATTAGACTTCTCACCTTCAGTTACTAAACTTCCCAATCAAAATGTTGATCCACCTTAACTGGCCTAGCCCACCATTGTTTGTGGTCTCCAGCAACTTCCCACCCTTAATCACTCATTGACCTCATTAACTCCTCCTGAAGACCCTCCCCAAACTCCATCCTTGGCCACTCTTAGATTCCTCCCACCACCTTCTGTATATAAGACCCCATCCTGTCTTCATGTTTGTGAGAGTGCCATAGAATGACCTAGCACAGACTTACTCTGTGTCTAATGCAAGAGAAATTTTAATAAATTTTACTTTTCTTTGGCTGAGAAGACTAGAGTCGAATTCATTCTGCAGGACCTGGAGTGTTGGTATTTTGGGGTCTCCAGAGCAACCCAAACCCTCTTAGTGGGTATCCTTTTCACTACCATGTATGTTATTATGTGTAATCAACATTTTTGCATAGGAAACTAGGAAACTGATTTATTTAGCAATCACAATTATGTCATAAGCTAGGCAAGGTTCAACATTTTCCACCTTTTCATTCTCTGCATTTCCCTTTGCTCAAATCATCAATTTTCTCTTGGACCACCGTAGTATGGACTTAATGGTAGACACTGGTCCTCACAGTTCAATTAGAAAACCTTTGATAGACACTGTTGCCACATCATTTTTGTTGGCATTCACACTGCCAAGGTTTCCAATATGCCTCTCTTCATCATTTGGTTCACCATGATTTTTGTTTTAAAATGAGGGTTAAAATGAATACTATTACATCTTTGGTGTACCAAACTTATGGGCGTGAAATAAATTATTTTCTTCAGCTAATCCTTTAATATTTCCCAAAAGTTCCACAGGCTCCCCAACCTGCTTCTGCTCAAAGAAGGGCATGCCTTATATGGAACTGTCCACCTTCAAAATTCACATAGCCTTTAGCACCAGGCTGCACAGGCAAGTAAGCCTATGTGGCCTTTCTCTGTCTGACATGGATGCCGGTAGAGAGAATTTGTATTTGTTCCTAAAGGGTATAGGGAGCCAATAGAGTTCATTGAGTAGGAGTATGACAGGGATGGTATTATTCTCAACATTAATAAGGCAGTTAGGAGTAGATGAGGGTTTAGATGGAAAGATAATGAATTCGGTTTGGACACTGTAAGTTTAAGATGTGTCCTACTCATCCATTTCATAATGTCTGAAAGACAGCTAGAGATGTGAGACAGAGGTCAGCAGAGAGATAGGAAGATTTGAGAAACATTAGCACAGAGATAGTAATGAAATCCATGGGAATAGAATAGATTACCAAGGGAAATACAGAATAAAAAAAAGAGGTACAAAATAGAGTCCTGTGGGATACCCACAGTGAGTGGGTATGATGGGATGAGGATCCATCCAAAGAGACTGAAGAAGCCATATAATACAAATCTTGCTTGGGCTTCCTGATGGTGCTGCTTTCTGATTGAGTATTGTGGTCTTGTCTGAGACTAGATGTATGTGGTTGTGATTGAGGGTATGGACACACCTGATGTTTCTGTGGGAAATAGGAGTTCATGGACACACATATTGTTCAAGTGAGCAGTGAGACATCTATGAAGAAGTTAGGATATGGCGGGGTGGGGGGTGAGTGGCTAGGTAGGGTCAGTGGACCTGCTTCTCTGTGGGGCCTATATGGAAGTAGAATATTGGGGTTAGGGGCTGCTTTAGTAGGATTCCATCAGAAGGACTGAGGTCACTTGTTCCAGTAAAGGAGTAGGTCTTGGTAAGGGGTAAGGTCTCTGTGTGAGATAAGAGTGAAGGAACAGAAACTGGCAGATGACATTTGAGAATTATGAAATGAAGAATAGATGAGAAGAGGAAACTTATGGTGAATGGCCTAATTTTTTTTCAGGTTTGGAACATAGAGAATGTGTCATTCCCTCCCAGTCTGTCACTTCCCTGCCTCCTCCTATGGCCCACCTCCTCCTCTTCCTCCTTCCTCTTCTTTAACAAACTGACAAAAGTCATAAAGGTCAAAGGCACAGGGACAAGTGTCTATGATCTTCATTTCAGAAGAATGGCTCTTCCCCTCCCCACTCTCCTCCAGATGCTGGTGCCTATGATAGAGCCCTAACTCTCCTGCTCTAGTCCCAGCTTTAGAACTCAGCTCCCCTTTCCTATCTTTATATTCTTACCTGCAAATATAGTTTCTCTTCTTTGAGGAACAGTATCTATGTTGGATCCATTAGAGGCAGCAGTAACTTTGTTTTCAGGAATTCTCCATTCCCTTAAATAAACAGCATTACCTTCTGAGCAATGTATTTCTTCATCTCTAAGCTGTAAGAAATGAAATTGAAAAATGACCTGTCAGTGTTGTGAGCAGGACAGCTTTAAGAGAGCTTTTATCATGGTCGTCAGGAAAGAGGGATAAAATGTAGGCCTGAAGCCAATCGGTGTCAAATACTATCCCAAATTACTGATTAAAAGGGTGCACTTTGCAGAACCCACCTCAATATATTTTTTTTTAAATAGACATGAAATCCCTGCTAAAATCCCACCTTCTACAGGAAACCCAGGAAACTGTTCCCAGTACTTTAACACCAATGCTTTCCCTCTGAGGTTGACTCTTAAGTTTTTCTTTATGTATGTATATAGATAGATAGATAGACAGACAGATGGAAAGACCAACAGACCTACAAACAGATGGCTGAATGGATAGATAGGTAGGAAGAGAGAGAGAGAGAGAGGGAGAGAGAGAGAGAGGGAGAGAGAGAGATGGAAAGACCAACAGACCCATAGAAAGACAGACAGACAAATAGTAAAACAGACAGACTTTGTTTGTACATGATTGAATGTTGTCTTCCAACAGATTAGCTTCTTAAATGTAGGGATAATGTTGTGTTTTTGTTGTTTTTGTTGTTATCCTTTATTTGTATCCCCAGGGTCTAGCACAGTGTATGGCACATAGTAATTGCTAGTAAGTGTTTATTGACTTAATGTGACATGACATTGAAAGAGATTTGAGAGATCTGAAATAGAACATTCAGGGGAAAATTAAAAATAACTTGACGAATTTCATCTTTTTTTTCACCACTAACTTATCATCATCTACATGGAACTTGGCGACACATTGAAAGGGTAAAAATGGATTCGTCATGAATTATGCACCAAATCCAGGATGGGTACCTCCTCCCTGTAACTAGGGCCATTGGCACCAACTCCCACATCTTTACTTCCCCGTACCAAAAAAGGGAGGCTTCCTGCTGTTTGAGATCCAGGATAGAAGCATATGAGAAAAATTAGCAGAATTCTTTCCCTCCTTATGGTAGAAACCAAAGCCCTGACATTATTCACTGACTGTCACGGGTTTGAAAAACATCAAGTTTCCTAAGCATTTTGCAAGTCTCAGCTCCCTGAAAGATATCTCTGACATTTGAAAGCCACATTTTTATTTTTTGATCAAAAAATCTCAGTTCTTAGAAAAGTGTGTTTTTTGCCCTGTTCTTTTTCAAAAAATAATTTAAAATAGCCTCCATTCTGGATACCATCCTTGAAAGAGAAGTATGATAAAATGGAGCACCATTAAATGACGCAAATGCAGCTTTCTTGATCTTGGCTTCTTATAGTTACTATACAGAATGGCTTCAGTGAGATTGATTTTATTGTTCTCCAAAACCATCTGACTATGAGAAGTGATATGAGTAGAAATGGTAGAAAAGTAAACAAAGCTGAGATAAGAGAAACCAAAGTCACAAATCCTGACAAAACCTGTCAGGACCAAACTGCTTTGTTATACCTCATTAAGTTATATTTAAGTTGCTAAAGCTTATGGGATTTTTCTTGTTGTAATGGAAAAAAGAACATAATACTTTTACTCTTTTGTTTTACTCTTAATAATTCACAGTAGACACTGAGAACATTTGCGATTCTTTGTGAGTCTGGAGACTGATATAAAAGATTCAACAAATTTCTGACCAGGAAGATGAAAACTTTGTACAAAGAGCAATTGACAAGTGAAAATGGTGAACATAAGATTACCATTTTTAGGGCCAGATGTCCCTCTCCCTCCTTTTCTCCCAATCCTTTATCTCCCCCACTCCCTCCCCAGTAGAATGTAAGCTTCCTAAAGGTAGAGACTCCTTCCTTTGTTTTCTTAGTTATCTCAAATGCCTAGCACTTTATTAGCCACATAGTAGGCATTTCATAAATGCTTGTTAAACTGAACCTATGTCTGACTCTCATTGTCAGTCAAGGCTCATTGGAATTTCATACCACTACACTTTGACAACCTCAACCCATATTATGCTCCTGTAGCTAACAGAAGTATTCACCATCACTTTCTTGCCTTCCTTGCTCTATACCTGGGATATTCTCCCTTCCCTTTTTACTTTCTTTTTTTTTTCTTTTTGGAGGGTAATTGGGGTTAATTGACTTGCCCAAGGTCATGTGGCTAGTTTTTGTGTTAAGTGTCTGAGGCCGGATTTGAACTCAAAGTCCTCCTGACTCCAGGGCCAGTGCTCTATTCACTCTGCCACCTATCTGCTCCCCTCCCTTTTTATTTTCAAATGTCAAACCCACCTTTTAAAACACAACACAAATGTCAGGGCCACCAACTTTGGAAACAGTGAGTATAGGTTCAAATTCTACCTTTGATGACTCCTATCTTTGTGACATTGGCTAAGTCATTAGCCTCCCTGAACCTCATTTTTCCTCATCTGTAAATGAGGAATCTGTACTAGATGGCTTCTGATGTCCCTGACAGCTGGAGATTTATCTATGTGTCTATGAATAGAAACCTGTCCTCAAGTAGGCAAGATGCTAGGAACACTGTTTAGAAGGGTGAAAACTCCTTGAGGGAAGGGTCTGTTTCTCACTTTTGTCTATTTATCCCAAATATGTAGCACAATGCCCTGTCACAAATAGGGCCTTAATCAGAGCTCCTTGGATGAATGAATGAATGAAACTTGTGCAGTTAGCCCCAGGGGATGTTGATTCAAGAAGCAGTCTTATTTTCTCATTAGATACAATGAGGTATTAATATATCTCAGGGAGTCCCACACTGAATAACAGACTTAGATTTAGGCTTTCTTGTCCACAGAAATCACAAGTACATTTGAGAATCTTTGCTTTATCACAAATGTAATCTATCTCTTACCCCCTTCCTCCTTCTTATAAGATATTTGAACTCTGGCCCTAAATCAGTTTAAACATCTCTTATGATTTTTATTAGGTTTTATCTCTAGAAAAATTCATGTATATATTGGCTCTCCTGTTTCTAGGGCAAACTGAAAAATTGTCACTGTCTTGGTAGACTGGTAGCATGATATTTGTTTGTTGTTGTTATTTTTTCTGTTTATTAAACCACACTCCTTTCCTGAACTTCTTTTTAATAAAAGCTCTTGAAGCAAACTTTCCTGCATCCCAGGACTCAAGAGAGTAGTTTGGTCTGTCTTATGATAATAAAACATGTTGTGCCCTGTGTACTTTGGGGAGCAATAGTGGGTTGACTAAAATTATAGTTTATAGACTTTATAGACTGAGTTTTATCTGATTCCATCACTGAACTTTAGCACATTTATAGTGAATGGCGGGGAGGGACATTTATTGCCAGGTCCTTGTAAACAATATGAAAGAATACAAGAAAATCTATTCGAATACAAATAAATATAAAATAAAATATGCAAACTCTGGGGCACAAGGGAAGAGCTTTCATCTTCACAGTAGAGTAAAACTACCAAGTTATCCTGGTAAGCATCAGTTATATTACCAGTTATAGACATCCCTTCCAATCTTCACCCAGAGTCCTGAAAGATGTGTGTTGTAGGATTACCATCTTCTTGGATAAACATTTCTCCATACTTTGGGGAGCCATATTAAGATGTGATATTCTGCTTCTTTATTGTCCCAGTAGATATTAAATCTAAAAGACTTTTGTGATACTTATTAGTTCCCATAGCCCAATGACAGAAAAAAAAAGGATATATTTTCCTAACCTCCCAATTTTTATCTTCTTTTTCACCAATGATTGTTCCCTTAATTTTATCTTCTTAGTGAGGAGAGTATTCAATCACAATCTTGATTATGAGACTCTGTGGTACAGTGGAAAGAACACTCTGAAGTCAGAGGATTGTTTTGTTCAGTTGTGAACCCATTTGGAATTCTCTTGACAAAGATGGAGTGGTTTGCCATTTACTTCCACAGCTCATTTTACAGATAAAGAACTGAGGCAAACAGAGTTATGTCTGAATCACACAGTTAGTAAGAGCCTGAAGCTGGATTTGAACTCAGAAAGATGAGACTTCCTGATTACCAGCCCAATGTTCTATCTACTCTCCCACCTAGCAAACCCCAATATATAGTTTAGAAGACTTGGTTTTAAATACTCTCTGACATTTTTTATAGTTCCCTTTCCAATGTATAGTTTTACATCATCCCAAAATCCAAAAAATTTGAAAAAGATGACATACATACATTCAAATCACTGGTAGATACATTTAATGACAAAGAGATGATGAAAGATTAAATATTCCAGTGGAGACTTCCTTTGACATCAAACCATTATTATCGACACATTGGATCTACTCATTCAACTCATTCTTAATAAAGTCTAATGTATTAATATCTAACTCATAATCTAGTTAAATTCATCCATTTTCCTCTAGAAGAAAGATAGGATATACATAGGTAGAAACAGATTTAGAAAGTGAAGTCCCTGAACACCAAAGGAATTTTAAAAAAATTTTAACCAAACATGAAGTCATCTCTACCTTAATTGTGATTGATATATTGAAAAGTGTCTGGTATCTGCTTTCCACAGACCAATATATTTGTTGGCAGTTATAAATGTGTCTTTGTTCTCTAAATATAAAATTGTGCAAACCTTAACTATCTTAGGTCACTCAAAATCAACTGTCATTTCTGGGTGGGACTGGCTTCTTGGAAATATCATGCATGTTAGTTTATTTCTCAGAAACAATATTGAGACCTGGGTGATTTGGGTGTACTTAATACAGACTAGTCTATTTACTATCAATATAGACCGTAAGTAAAATTGCTGGAATGTGGGGCTCTGACTGTATAGCCTGGCATGACTTCTTCTTGATGAAGTTATACTGTCTCTATGATCCCTCCTTCCTTCTTTACATACTCACTAATCAGCTCTTTAATGATAGATTTCAGAATTTTTGCCAATAACCAAAATGAATTTCAATAGCCTACAAATCACAGATTCCATAGTTCTCTCTGTCTCTGTCTCTCTGTCTCTCTGTCTCTGTCTCTGTCTCTCTCTGTCTCTGTCTCTCTCTGTCTCTCTGTCTCTCTGTCTCTCTCTCTCTCTCTCTCTCTCTCTCTCTCTCTCTCTCTCATTAGGAAAACATTTACCTTTCTCCAGTCCTGTGACTTCTCCCCTATGCCCTCAAGCCCTTTCAAACCTCAATGAGAAAAGCTCCAGGTCTTTCAGAGACCTGGCAGGTAGTGCACTTGGGACTCCTGCTGTGAACTAGCCTGGGCACCATGTGCTTTCTTTCTGTCTTTTTCTGTATCTTGAGTTTTGATAACTGCTTCACTATTTTTATCCTCTCCTTCCCAATCCTAAGCTCATTCTCCTTGGCAGAGGCAACACACATAAAAGGAAAGTTAAGCTATGCTATTCATAATCATCATCCCATCCATATCAAGGAATTGTCATTTCATCTTCTTTCCTCCAACATAGCGAAAGCAGGAAAAAAAAAAAACCCAAGGAAATAAATAAACCAAACCCACAAGTTATCAACATTTTTTATCAATCTTATTCTGAGTACCCCTACTACCTCTATTATATTCCCTTTTCATTCACTGGTGCAAGGTCCTTGAGTAAACCACAAGGCTCTGACCTCCACCTGGTTGTTTTATTTCTGGGAAAAGGGAAGATTCAGTGGTACATGACAGAAGTACTCAACTACTTAAAATGCTATTTAAAAAAATAGATATTAGATATTTTGCTTTGCCCCAGAGAGAAGAAAGAGGAAGGGAAAACAACAAACTTCTAACCAATTAGAGCTGTGCTAATGTGGATAGGGGTGTTTTATCAAGCAGTAGGTTTCCCTTCAATGGCAGTCTTTGAGCAGTGGCTAAATGAAAACTTGTTGATTATATTATAGTGGGGAATTCCTTTTGGATATCCCTTCCCTGAGATGGTCCCTTCCAACTCTCCAATTAACTGACTCTGTGACTCTCAAAAACTTTTCTCTAGCTGATCTCCTCTGTTCTTTAAACTTTAATGTTACTTTTATACAGACTATTACATGGTAATGAATAACAAATCTTTATGTCCCACCTTAATTTTGTATCTGAGCTTAAGTTCCACATTTCCTTGAACCTGACAGATACCCACTCTCAAATGTAGCATGAACAAAACTGAACTCCATATCTGCTCCTTCTCCCAATTTCTCTCCCCACCCCAAAAATAGTAATATTATATTCTTAGCTACTTAGGCTAGCAACTCTATAGCTATCCTTAACTTCAAACTTTGACGCTTCAATGCCTACTTCTGATATCCAATCAACCATTCTGTCCTTTTGAGTGTCCTTCTATAATGTATCTTGAATCTTTCCCTTCTCCCCGCTCACCCTATCACCAGTCTAACTGAATCTCATATCACGTCCTAATTGGTCTCCCTGATTCCAGCATGGCTACTCCAACATATTCTCATTCAACCTCCAATAAAATCACCCTAAGACACAAGACTGACCAAAAAACAAAACACAAACCTTTCAGTAATTCTTTATTGCTGCCCTAAAGGATAAAATATAAACTCTTTATGTTGGCATTCAAACCAACCCCTAGCCCCAGTATGACTCCAGCCTAATATTTTATCTTTGTTTAAATATTACTCCCATTCATGCTATCTATGGTCCCCCCAAAAGAGACTACTAGCTGTTTCTCAAAATAAAACCTTCCTTGTCCTACTTCTGCACATTTTCAAAGGCCATTACCCATGCCTGAAACAGACTTCCTAGTTTAATCCTTTTGAAGGAACTCCTTTTCTTTCTTCAAAGCTCAGTTCAGATATAGTAATTCTCACACCCAACTGAAAGCATGTTCTCTACCCACCAATCTTCCTAGAACATTTTGCTTGGATCTCTCCTTTACCACCATTGCTCTTTATCTTGTATTATACTTACCATTGAGCATGTCTTATCTTGCCCATCACTCTTTCCCCAAATCCAGGGATTTCAGGAATCTTAGTGGGTTTGGAGTCAGGAAGGACCGAATTCAATTTCTGTCTCAGACACTTAAAAGTTATGTGATCCTAGGCAAGTCATTTAAGCTCTATGCCTCAGCCTTATCATTACTAAAATAGGGGAAATAATAACACCTATCACAGGGCTGTTGTGAGAATGAAATGTGACAATGTGTGTGTATTTGTGTGTGTATCTGTGTGTTTGAAAACCTTAAAACAGTATAGAAATGCTATTTGTTATTTAGGGTGGAAAGGATTTGTATTTTTCATTTATGTATACTTAGTTCATCACTTTATATAGAGTAAGCATTTAATAAGTGCTTGATGACTAGCAATTAAAACGAATTAAATATAACCTAAAATTCTGTAATTACTCATGGTCTATTTTGACTTTGTGGACCAATTTGATACATTCTACTTCTTGATATAACCAAAAGAAGGAATTCTCTTTCTATTTTCCCCAGCATGGCAAGTGTTCCAAATCAATCCGGAGAAATTTATGTAGAATTTAAATATCAAAAACTTATCCACTACATAGTCTGAAGATTTCCTTCTATGTTTAGTAACTATGTGATTCAAATGGCCTTGCCAGGAGTAAATGTTTCTTGTGAGGCTCAGATTAATCAGTCACCAACTGCAGACAGAGCTCCAAATTGCTTGTTGTCCCTAATATGGAACTTCAAAGATTTTTCTGCTTCTCTTAACAGGAAAAAAACAAAGAGTGCATTACAATTTTCATAATGAATTGATACAATTCAGCTGATTATTGACCTTCCAGTCCTTATTACCTTAAACACAAAGTCACATTGAACTTAGCAAGAAGACAATATATATGTATATGTGTGCATATGTATGAAATATTTAACTAATAAAACCAGATTTCAATTTTCTGACTCTGGAATTTTATGCCTAATACCAAGAAATCACAAACAGTTCTAAAGCTGTTCAAAAGAAATGGTCTTTAGAGAAATATCTTGGGGGTAAAGTGTTATCAAGTTGTCTTTGGAAATTATTCTCTATAGGGGGACTTTTTCTGAGGAATAATAATAACTGAAAGTTCAAATCTCTCCCTATCTGCTCATTTCTTTCCTATTGCCTTCAAATATGCCTAAGTCTCCCAGATTCTTAAAATCCTTCAGTAGACCCCACAACCCCCTTAAGCTATCATCCTATCTTCATTCTTTCTAAGCCAAATTACTGGGGAAAAATATTTAAACTGTCTCTTCTTCCTCTCCTCTCACTGCTTCAGTCTTTCAATATGACTTCTGACCTAAACACTTATATGAATCTGCTTTCCCCAAAGTGCCAATCTTCTCCTAATGGCCTCATCTGATGGATTTTTTGGTTTTGTTTTGTTTTTTGTTTGTTTTTGGGCCCTTGTATTTCTTGACCCCCCTGCAGCCCTCAATACTGATGATCCCCTTCTCCTTCTGGATTTTCTAATTTAGGCTTTTGTGATACAGTACTCACTTTTTTTCCCCTCCCTTTCTGACTACACCTAACTCTCCTTTGCTCCATGCCCTCTAAGTATAAGTTCTCCCCAAGGCTGTCTTCTGAATCCCTGTATTCTTCTCTCTCCACAAACCCTCTCCTGGTGACCTCATCAGTTCCAGCTCCCATTGGTTCAATTATTATATCTACATCAGTAATTCAAAGATATATGTATCCAACTCCAGCCTCTCTCTTGAGCCTCAATCTAGTATTACAATCAGAAGTCAACAAGAAGCAGTCAGTAAACATTTATCAAGCACCATGTGCCAGGGACTGCAATAAACTAAAACCAGTCCCTGATCTCAAGGATCTTATACTCTAATGGAGGAGATGAAAACAAAAAAGTACATACAAGGTAGAGAGAGGGTAAAGAGAAGGTAATCTCAGTGCAAAGTATACTGGCCTTGATGTCAGGCACAGTGGGGTCTCATCCGTGACAAATACTCTATGTGTGACTCTTAATCAGTCACTTAACTTCTCATAGCCTTAGTTACCTCAACAACAAAGTAGGCATAGTAATAACACTAGAAGCCTGCCCTTGGGGTTACTGTGAGGATTAAATGAGCTAATTTGTGTAAAAGGTTTTTATGATCCACAAAATTGTATACAATTGCATTGGTATCATCAGGCTCAAATGAGATAAGGGATAAAAAGTACTTTGTAAAACTTAAAGCACTATAAAAATTATAATAGTTAATAAAACATAATTATCAATATAAAATTTTGGAATTAATAAAAATAATATTTAGCCTTCATTTACCAAACCTCCAATCTGGTTATAATTCCATCACTTTCTAAACCTTCTACTGAAGTCCTACAGACCTCAAGCAATGTTTATAGAACAACACAGAGGTGTGATAGAAAATGTTTAATACCCGGCATTTGGGGGAGGAATGGTATAAATACACATTTAAACTTAATCTGTATAATTAACACTTTTTAAAGTTTAGACAATCAACAAAACAATAAATCAAGCCCAGATTCATATTCTGAAGAATAAATGTTTACACTAAAATGTTAACAAGTAGATCTCAAAAACCACTTAGAACTGCATTCAGGGGGTGGCTAGGTGGTGCAGTGAGTAAAGGACCAGCCCTAGAGTCAAGGACCTGAGTTCAAATCTGACCTCAGATACTTAACACAAAAACTAGCCATATAACCTTGGACAAGTCACAATGCCAAGTGCCCTCCAAAAAGCAAAAAGCAAAAAAACAAACAAACAAATAAACAAAAAACCCCTGGATTCAGTACAACCCTATAAATGGCATCTTCATCATCATCATCATCATCATCATCAACATCAACCACCAATGCCTCTTGTTAGCCTCTTAAACAGACCTTTCTGAAGACACTGCCCTTCAAGAATTTGTACAAATAACATGCTCATAGATAGATTTCCCAAGAGTGACAAAAAGAACCATTTATTTTCTATACCTGAATCTGCATCAGCAATAATGTATTTGCTAAGAGCCCTCTAATTGAAGGAAAGGCATTGAAAGTTTGTCAGATAATCAAATGCCTTTAAAGAGCTTTGGAATCCATCAGAAGATGGAACCTTTCCCAATAAATGCCAATGCAAATGCTAAATAATACCAGAAGCAATAATAGTGGTCACAACAGCATTTCTGGACATTGCAGTTATTTAGGGAATCCATAAAGAAAGTTTATTTCTTTGTAAGACCTAGGCAAAATTTACTTGCAGAAAGATGGAGAGACAAGAGGAGGACGTGCTGGCTGAAAAAGCAACTTATTTGCCTCTTCCCTGGGAACACACATTTCTTTTTCTCCCATTTTACCTCCACCCTATTCTATTTCATGATAATCTATTATTCATCCTTCTACTTATCTTTGTCTGTGGATGCACACACCTACATGTGTGCATACATATACACATAATTCTGTATATGTGTGTGTGTGCACATGTATGTATGCACACGTGTGTGTATGTTTGTATACATAAAGACAAATATATGCATTACTATACTCTTTCATTGTCCCTCCCCAAAGAAGGCAATTGCAGTTTGTATCATACCAGTAGAGTAGTCCAAGACTTTAGATTGTACAAACATGGAACACAGGCCAATGAGGCTTGGAAAACCATTGGTAAGGCCAAGTTCAGCCATAGTCATAGCATGAGATAAGGTAAAAGCAAAGACTGGTTAGAGATTTGGGAAATCAGCCAAGCCAACTGATGGCAAAGGAGGAACAGGGTGTAGTTGGGCTGTGTTTCATAAAAGTCTAAGGTTTGAAGCTGGAAAGAGCATCAAAGATCCACACACACACACCCCCATTATTATATAGATGCTAAAACTGCAAGGTTAACTTCAGTGGAAGTGAGTGGGTGAGGGGGTGGGGATTTGCAGTTCAGCACTATAGAACTGTGGACAGTCTCATTTGTGAGGGTCAAAAGAAATAACACTTGTAAGGAAATTTGCAAAACATTAAACTTTATATAAATGCTAGCTATTTGGCATTACTAGTATCATCATTATTTTCAGCACTATCATTATTTGGAGTCAGAGGACTTGTCTTCCGATTTTCACTCTGCTACTTACTACTTGTGACCTTGCACAAGTCACTTAATTTTATCAAGGCTTAGGCCTTAATTTCTTCAAGTATAAAATGGTGAGGGTTAGCAATAGATGGTCTCTAAGGTTATCTCTGGGCCTAAATCTATGAAACCATGGTCTCAGGATGTGATTTGGCCAAGGTCACCCAGGAAAAAAGGAGGAGAAGGGATTAGAGCAAGAAATTATTTTACCATTCCAAAAAGGACAAGAATGGCAAATCTCCAAGAGAAATTATTTCAGTTGCACAATGCAATGGGATATGAATATCTGAGGTGGAAAATTATTCAAAGGGATTAAGGATTTAACATTATGGATAAAATTGAAGCTGGAGGAGTAAAGAACCTGTATTTAGTTCTGTGATAAAGTATAAAAGGGGTCCAACTTCCCTACATATTGTACTATTATTTTAAATTATCTTCATATAAATTCTGTGCTGAAGGTATTTCTAAAAGAATCGAGTTAAAAAGAACCTTCATATCTTTAGCATCAGAGCTGCCATTATCAGTCACCATGAAAAATAAGAAGCTTTTAAAGAATCTGTGTGTCTGCAATGGAGGGAGGGAGTAAACTAAGAGGGGGTGGGGAGAGGCAGAGACAGAGAAGGAGGGGGGAAGAGAGAGAGAAAGGGAGAGAGGAAGAAAAAGAAAAAGGGAGGGAGGGGAAACCAATGAAGGAATGAGATCTTAAAAGTACAATATAAATGCTAAATGTTATCAAAATTATCTTCTAACATAAGTAAACACTTTCTCTATTTTTTCACTGTACTCTCTGACAATGGACCATTAATCTGATGGTATGGATGCAAACCCTGGCTTTTCCCCTAGATGGGTTACCTTAAACAATTAATCTAAATTCCCTTGTGCTTTTTAAAAAAATTTTTTTTTTAGTTTTCAACATTCATTTTCACAAGATTTTGAGTTACAAAATTTTCTCCCTGTCTTTCCCCTATCCCCTACCTCAACATAGTCAGCCTACTGAATACCCCTTGCCCCAATCCGTTCTCTCTTATACCCACCCCCATACTACACCCCCCCAACTTTATAGTAGGGCAAGATAGATTTCTATACACTGGGGTATATGTAAATCCCAGTTGCATTTAAAAAAATTTTTTTTTTACATTTGTTTTTGAAACTTTGAGTTCCAGAGTCTTTTCCTTCTTCCCTCCTCACCCACCCCCACTGGGAAGACAAGCAGTTCAACATAGGTTGTACATGTGTAGTTATGCAAAACATTTCCATAGTAGTTACATTATGAAAGACTAACTAAATTTCCCTCCAACCTATCCCACCCCCTACTTATTCTATTTTCTACTTTGACCCTGTCCCTTTTCAAAAGTGTTTGCTTCTAACTACCCTCTCCCCCAATCTGCTGTCCCTTCTATCATCCCTGCTCTTATCCCCTTCCTTCTGCTTTCATGTAGGGTAAAATACCCAATTGAATGTGTATGTTATTCTCTCCTTAAGCCAAATTCAATGAGAGTAAGGTTGGCCCACTCCCTTTTGCCTTCCTGTTCTTCCCCTCCCTTGTAACAGTTTTCTCTTGCCTCTTTTATATGAGATAATTTACCCTAATCTATCTCTCCCTTTCTCCTTTTCCCAATATATTACTCTCTCACCTCTTAATTTTACTTTTTAGATATTCCGTCATATTCAATTCATCCTGTGCCCTCTGTCTATGTATACAGGTACAGAGACAGAGGAGGGGGTGGGGAAGAGAGAGAGAAAGGGAGAGAGGAAGAAAAAGACAAAGGGAGGGAGGGGAAACCAATGAAGGAATGAGATCTTAAAAGTACCATATAAATGCTAAATGTTATCAAAATTATCTTCTAACATAAGTAAACACTTATATATACACACAATCACACATATATTTATACATACAAACACCCTCCTATACATGCATATATATGTATGTATACATATATACATATATATTCCCTTCAGCTATCCTCATATTGAGAAAAATCTCATGAGTTACAATTATAATTTTTTCATGTAGGAATGTAAATAGTTCAACTTTAATAAGTTCCTTATAATTTCTTTTTCCTGTTTACCATCTCATGCTTCTCTTGCTTCTTATATTTGAAAGTCAAATGTTCTGTTCAGCTCTGGTTCAAGAATGCTTGAAAATCCTCTATTTCATTTAATGACCATATTTTCTCCTGAAGCATTATGCTCAGTTTTGCTAGGTAGGTGATTCTTGGTTTTAATCCTAGCTCCTTTGACCTCTGGAATATTATATTCCAAGCCCTCTGATCCTTTAATATAGAAGCTGCTAGGTCTTTTTGTATCCTGATTGTGTTTCCACAATACTCAAGGTGTTTCTTTCTGACTGCTTGTACTATTTTCTCCTTGACCTGGGAACTATGGAATTTGGCTATAATATTCCTAGCAGTTTCGGGGCAGCTAGGTGGCACAGTGAGTAGAGCGTTGGCCCTGGAGTCAGGAGGACCTGTGTTTGTATCCAGCCTCAGACACTTAAGGCACACACAAACAAAAACCTAGCCCTGTGACGTTGGGCAAATTACTTAACCCCAATTGCCCTCCAAAAGGCAAAAAAAAAAAATATATATATATATATATATATATATATATATATATATATATATATATATATATATATATATTCCTAGCAGTTTTCTTTTGGGTATCTTTTTTCAAGAGGTGATTGGTGAATTCTTTCCATTTCTATTTTGCCCTCTGGTTCTGGAATATAAGGGCAATTTTGCTTGAGGATTTCTTGAAAAAGGTGTCAAAGCTCTTTTTTTTTTTATCATGGCTTTCACTTAGTCCAATAATTTTTAAAGTATCTCCCCTGGATCTATTTTCCATGTCAAGTAGTTTTTCCAATGAGATATTTCACATTGCCTTCTGGTTTTTTTTTTTTCATTTGTTTGGATCTGTTTTATAGTATTTTAATTTCTCATAATGTTATTAGCTTCCAATTGCTTCAATCTAATTTTGAAGGAATTATTCTCTTCAGTGAGTTTTTTAAGTTCCCATTTCATCTGGCAAATTCAGTTTTTAAGGCACTCTTCTCCTCATTGGCTTTTTGGGCCTCTTTTGTTATTTGAGTTAGTCTACTTTTTAAGGTGTTATTTTCTTCAGTATTTTTGGGGCCTCCTTTAGCAGGCTGCTGACTACACTTTTCATGATTTTCTTCCATCATTCTCATTTCTCTTCCCAATTTTTCCTCCACTTCTCTTACTTGGGTTTCAAAATCCTTCTTTATCTCCTCCATGGTCTGTAACCAATTCATATTTTCCTTTAAGGCTTTTGATGCAGGAGTTCTTACTTGCTGTCATCCTCCTGCTCCATACCTTGATCCCCAAAAAGGATTCTATGATCTGTTTGTGCTTCCTCTGCTCATTCATATTGCCAGTCAATTACTTGATTTTTGAGCAATTTGCCATAGTAGAGCACTGCTTCCAGAATGGAGAGACCGTTGTTCCAAATCACTAGGGTTTTTGCAGCTGCTGGAGCTATTAGTTGGGCGCCCTCTCTACAGCTCCCACAAGCTTTGGAACATTGGTCACATACCCCAGGACCACCACCTAAGACTACAACCCAGATCCAAGTAGGTCAAAGCAAGAGTGCTTACCCTCTGAATGGTCGCTTTGTCCCCCTACAATCTGCAGGCCAGGAGCTCTAGAATCAGCCACATGGAAGCCCCTATAGCCATCCACCTCCCCTCCACTTTTGCCTGGGGGCAAGGGCTGGACCACCCTCTTCCTTCACCCTTCCAACAGAATTCCCTACTGACTTTTTTTTTTTAAGTTTATGGGTTGAGAAGTCTGTAAACTGCCACAGCTTCTGGTGATTCACTCTCCTGAAGTGTGCTCTGGACAGTCTGTGCCACCCTGGGGCTGGAAATACTCAGCTCATGTGGGACTGGGCTCCACTCCCAGTGCACTGCGATAGATCTTTTCTGTCAGCCTACCAGGCTGTCTTCAGGGGGAGATTTGTTTCTCTCTGTCACTTTGTGGGTTCTGTAGCTTTTAAATGTGTTTAAAGTCATTTTTTTCATAAGTATTGGAAGTGATTGGATCAGGAGCCCATGCCAAGTTTGTGCTCTTACTCCACCATCTTGGCTCCCCAACCTTGTTCTTTTTTTTAATGATGATTTTCATTTAAAATTACTGGTACCACTACAAAGGTTGAAGGACAACCCCAGATATAAATCTAGGAGATTAAGAGATAGATAAATCACCTAGACCCAGACACTGACCCATTTTAAAGATGAGAAAATAAAGCTCCTCCCTGAAAAGTTAAAAGATTTGTCTAAGCTCACACAGCTAAGTGGCAGAGCCAGGACTTAAATGCAGATCCTCAGATTTCTAGTCTAGCACTTTTCTCACTCACACTGTTTTTCCTGAAGGTCTCCAGAAGCAGGATCTTAGAATTCATGAGGCTATTGGAAATAGACATGTGATCCTGACCATGGAGCAGAGTCAAGGCTTTGTCTTCATCTCCCTGGGTCAGTGGACTGAGTATCAAGACTACTTCAGAATAAAGTGCAGTACAGCTGTGATGTTACTCTAGGGATAGGCAGCACAGCTGAATCAATGAACAATTTTCATTTGGGCACAGTGAGTGACAAGGAAAGCAAGATTGTCAAAAAAGCCTTTGTGGCTTCAAACCTATTTCTAAAGCCAAGTGTTTGTTTTCCTTCCCTAAATGCAATTAACTTAGTTTAGCTTAGTCAGGCTTGGTGAGTAAAAGTAGGGGAGGTATATGATGAGGACCAGAAATTTACCTGGCATAAAGGGCTAATGAGGGGATACAGGAAGGAAAGAATGCCACAGATTTAAGAGAATTAACTCAATCTAACCATTTCCACAAGCACTAATTAGGTCCATATGAATGTTATGTCCCTAATAGACTATGCTAGGGCCTGTGATAAAGAGGCAAAACCAATAACAATCCCTGCCTTTAGGGAGATAGATTGGTAATTAGTAGCAAAATTTCCAATAGTGTTTGATACCTTACACAGAGAAATCAGAAAAAAACCTTATTATTACCAAGATGCTTATGTGAATCAGTGAATCAGTATTTATTAAGCGCCTATTTTGTGCCAGGCTCTGTTAAACACAAAACCAAAAAGGAAATAGCCCCTGCTCAAGGAATTCAGATATGCATATGTATACATGTACATAAAATACACACAAAAATGCAAGACAATTTTAGGAAGTGATACTCACAGATTGGGAGGGGGGAATCTGGAAATTTTCATATAGAAGGTTGTGCTTCAGATGATTTTTTGAAGGAAAGAGGATTCTAAGTAGCATATGCAGCTAGGTTTTAATTAGTGTGAATGACAAATTCCATGAAATAATCACATATATTTGTATATGTGCTGTTCGAAGTTATAATTATGTAAGTTATGGAAACTGGTTACAGCTCAATAGAAATATCCAGTGGGAATTCAAATAATGTGACCATTTCATGGATGATAGATATATAAAGCTTAATTATAGAATCTTCTCTCTTTCCTTTCTTCCTTCTTTCTGTCTTTCCTTCCTTCCTTCCTTCCATCCTTCCTTCCTTCATCAAAAACTTATGGAGGGGCTACTATTCAATGGGAATGATGTGGTAGGGCAATACAAAGAATAAGAAGATATAGTCACTGTCCTCATGTTGCTTATCTTCTAAGTAACACCTTTGTTCTATATACAGAAAACTAATTTTCCTCTTTGTTTCCTTCTCTTTGCTTGGATTCTTCAGTCTTCAGCTTGTTACACCTTAACCCTCTAGTTTGTGTGACCCAGGCATTCTGACGTAGAGTCATTGTAGACACTATCAGGGAAGCAGACTGAGATTATCCTGCAAACCCTAGTCTCCAGTCTATAAGATCACCATTTTTTAGAGGTCTGGACACACTAGAAGTAACAAATGATCAAGAAAGGAAGTGAGGCCTTATGGAAGCCACATATCATAAGATTATCGATCAAGAGTGTATCAACAGGGGCGGCTAGGTGGCGCAGTGAGTAAGAGCGCCAGTCTCGGAGTTTGGATGACCTGAGATCAGATCCGGCCTCAGAAAATGAGCACCCACACACAAATAATGACTAGCCGTGTAACCTTGAGCAAGTTACTTAACCCCAATTGCTTTAAAAAAAAAAAAAGAGTATCAACAATGCAATGTTCATGCCTATAAATAACTATAAATATGCTGATATGGTTATTAATCACAAAATATACCAGGCTCTCTACATGGGGAATAAAGTTAGAACATTTATTCAAATACCAGAAAATTAAGTCCCAAAACCAGAAAGTCAAAGCCATCACAGTAGTTATGAAGTTGGTACATGTAGTTAATGTAGTAAACACTCACATTCTCAAGCCTTCAAAACAGAAGAGGCTACCTCAGGCAAAGATCCTCCTCTCCTCACTCATGACAACTTCTCAGCATCCATGAAGCATGCTGCCAGCAGCTCAGGCCCCCCACAGTTCCCATCCCTGGCAGTCCTTAGCAGGAGTCTGTAGCAGAAATCCTGGCTGGCTCAAAAAAAAGAGTGTGAGGCACCACCACACTCTAGCTTAGCTTCCACTTCCTCTTGCTCCACCCCTTCCTGCTATATCAGCAAATTCAAGGGGCATAGAAGATCTTTAAATCCCAGGACACTTTCAAAGAGCTGGAATGGCTCTTCAGATACCATGTAATCCAATTCTCTCATTATATAGGTGTGTAAATAGAGGCCCCACATTTTTTTGTTGGAAAAAAAACAGGGAATAAAATGACTTGCCCACAGTCACATTGTGACAAGTAGTAAGATACAAAAGACAAAAATGAAAATGACTCCTCTGATTTGGTTTTCTTCCCACTGGACCAAGAAGATGTTGAGAAGTGATTTGCATTTGCTATTACATAAAGTACTAAAAAGTCCATAACTTTTAGACCTAGAGTTTCCTACATTGGACATATACCCCCAAAGAAATCACTGACCAAGTAAAAAAAAATTTTAAAAAGATTCCATCAAACTATTTAGAGTAAACTCTGTGTGTGTGTGTGTGTGTGTGTGTGTGTGTATTGGCAAATTAGAAATACAATAGAAGCCCATCTAATATAGAATAGCTAAACAAGTATAGAAACGTAATGGAATATAGAATGTTGACTGGTATGGAAAATGACTAGCATAAGGAACAAGGAATATAGTGAATACAGAGTAGAATTTAAAAAGACAACTGATGCAAAGTGAAGTAAACAGAGCCAGGAAAACAATGCGCGCGCGCGCGCGCGCGCACACACACACACACACACACACACACACATAATCAGTTTGAATGAAAAGAACAATCATAAAACTAAAAAAAAATGGATGTCACCAAAATTATGAAGATTAACAGTGAACCCCCAAAACAAATGTGCAAAAATACCTCCTCTAAACCCAACTGCAGAAGTTGGTGGGATCCATAGGTTTGGAAGGCAACATATATCAAAATTTTATTTGAGATTTATTGAATTAATTTGATCAGCTTTTTCCCTCTGTATTTTAATTTCTTGTTGTTTTTGTTATATGAGATAATTTTCTGAGAGGAGGGTGTAGCGGCAAGCACCCCAGCATCCCCAGAATGGCTGCCAACACAGGTTCTTAGATCTGCTTTTCTAAAGAAAAGCAACTCAAAATGGGTTAACAAGCTTACCTTAATCAATCAAACCTATATATCGTTTACCTAGTTCAGGGGAAAACGTTTAGTACCCCAAACTTCAGAGTATACAGACAGAAGTTACAAGACAGAGAAACAGATCAAGCAGACTGGCTTCCAAACTGTCCAACCATTACATCCATACCAAATCACAGTTACCAGAGAGGGAAGCATCAACATCTGGGTTTTTCAAAGCCAGGGGGCTCTCAACAGCCGCCCAGGGTCTCATCTGGTCAAATCACACAACACTTCTCAAAGTGAGCCCCAAAACAAAGTGTCACATCAGGGATTATATAGCCTTTTCCTGGCTCAGAGATATGTAACAACCCTCTTGACCCACTGCCCAATCACAGAGCAAGAGTGTTCCTGTGTAGCAATACATAGGCAGCTCTGTTGCACAGTGGATAGAATACCAGTCCTGGAATCAGGAAGACCTGAGTCCAAATCTAACCTCAGACACTTACTAGCTGTGTGACCCTGGGCAAGTCACTTAACCCTGTTTGCCTCAGTTTCCTCATTTGTAAAATGAGCTGGAAAAGGAAATGCCAAACCACTCTACTGTCTCTGCCAAGAAAGCCCCAAATGGGTTCACAGAGTCAGACACAAATGAAACAACTGAATAAAAACAATATGTAGGTGCTCGCTTCGGCAGCACATATACTAAAATTGGAACGATACAGAAAAGATTAGCATGGCCCCTGCGCAAGGATGACACGCAAATTCATGAAGCGTTCCATATTTTTTTGTATACAATCACAGACATACCATATCTGTGACGACCAACTATGACAGACTGGACTCTTTTCAGCAATGCAGTGATATAAGTTAATCCCGAATGACTCAAGAAAGTGAGAAATGCGCCATCCAGAGATATAACTAGAAAGAACTGAGCCTGAATCCTGATGGAAGCAAACTAAATGATCTTGTTCTTCTCATTGTTTGGTTTTACTTCTTCCTTACCATCTTTCATCCCACCTAGTACAATATGCCTTTGTAATTGGAATAATGTTTAATATGAATGCATTTGCAGACCCTATACTGTACTATATGCTGTCATGAGGGGAGGAGGGAGGGAAGTAAAGGAAATTTGAAAATCAAGGAACTATGGAATTGTATCTTGTTAACTGAAACTAAACTAATAAATTAATTAAAAAAAAAAAACCAATATGTAGTTAAAAATAACACATCACACTGTATCTACCACCAGATTTCAAGTCCACAGTTTCCCTGAAGACCCAGTAGTTTCTGGATAGTACATAGAATGATCCCAGCCCAGGAGTCCTGGTAGATGCATGGTTTAATTTGCTTACCTCACCTCCCACTCCCCCCACTATGATCAGTCCTCCTACAAGTGGGAAAACGAGTATATGCAATATAACAAGGTTCACAATTAATCTATCAATTGAATACTTAAGTACTCTGGACCTAGGGACTCGGCTACTCCTTTTCAACACAGAGCAGACTAAGTCTGTTTGTTATATCCACTGAAGCCCTTCTAGCTGCTACTTTTCTACTTGCATTTGCCACGTAGAATGCCTATGACCTTGTTTTATCTTAGTTCATTTTGCTTAGAGCAGCATGTGGAAGGTAGGTAAGATTCAGAGTCAGATCACCTTGGTGTGAATCTCACCCTTGCTTCTTCACTCCTCTGGGCCTTGAACAAGTCATTTAATATCTTAAAGGTACAGTTTCCTCATCTGTAAAATGAGGGGGGTTCAGACAAAATCTTCTCTAAGGTCCTTTCCAATTCTAAATTGTTATAATTTCTTTGTCCTAGAGGAAAGTGGGCCCAACAACAGGCACCACTGAGGAGAACCTGCTGACATTTCACCTCATCTTTGACCTTGAAACCTTTTGGTCTGGACACCAATACCATGGTTCATCACTTCCTATGGTCTACTTCTTTTACTTCAATACCAAATCAAAATCCCATCACTCATTATGAGGGAGAAAAGGCCAGATGGAGTGGGAGGAGGGTCAAGGGAGGAACTTGAGCCTGTAGGGCAATAAGGAATATACTCACCCATCTCAATAAAAACTTATAAAGAACATATTGTACATCAAGAAACACACATAAAGACTCAATTTCACACTTAATGAATACATACTTATAGTTAATCACCTGTTTTAATGGGAATCTTTCTGTTTGCCCTGAGGCATCAGAAACCATCAAGCAGGTACCTGCTAATAAATCTTAGATTCATTGAAAAGCCAGCTCTTATTAAAAACCTGTCTCATCAGGAATATGCAAAACAAGGTTTAGCATTAGTCTCTCCCATTTTGAACTCTCAAAGACTAGCACCATTATCCATGCAGGGTAAATAGCCTTATTAAGTATGCTGTGTAAAGATACTCTACGAAACCTTCCAATGGTGCCAAAAAGTGAGGAAGGCAGGAGAAAGTGGCAGTTAAGTGCAAATATTCCACATGATTTATTTTATTGTGATTTTTAAAACTGATGCCTATAAAAAGCTGACCTCAGAGGGCTAGTTTCTCTGCATTAGTGAGATGTTTGGAGATAGTCTGAGAAATAGGGATACTGGAAGCCTCCACTACTCTCTGGCCTACCTTTTTTTATGGCCCTCAAGGTTTGCAATCTGCTGATAATTCTATTTTGTCCTATCCTCAAAAAAACCTTAATTTTCTCCATTTTTCAGATGAGAAAGCTGAGGCTAAGAGAAAATCACTGACTTGCTCAGGTTTCACAGCTAGGAAGTATCTGAGGCAAAATTTGAATTCAGATCTTCCTGATTTCAAGTCTGATACCATATCTACTATACCACTTATGCCCTTCCAATCACTTAAAATTTTACCCATCATGCTCCTACCCTGTTGGCTACATCTTAGGACCAGGAATGAATTAGAAAGTGTGGGAGGACAGGGGTAAATGAACTAACAGAGTTTATTGGAAAAAATAAAGATAAAATTGAATACACTGCAATTCAAGTCCATCAATTCTAGTCCAGTCCAATTCAATCCAATCCAATAGGATACAAAACAACACAACAGAAGAGAATACACATTTATTGGGCATTTATGTGCCCAATACTTCATTGGGTTTTGTGAAACCTAGACATTATTTAGCTTAGACATGGTCTCTGCCCTCAATTTATTCAAACTTCCTACAAGTGAAAATGAATCAATAAATTTAGAATTTGAGGGCACCACAGAGGTCATTTTCTATAACCCTTCCTAGTGTGCTGTAATCCCATCTTGAGAGATAGTCATTGCCTCTACCCAGCATATAACACCTCTCTTGCCAGATGCATTTTGCTTCATAATTGTTTGCCTCCACATGTTATCTCTCCTGCCAGATTGCTCCACGAGGGCAGGAAAAATGCCATATTCATCTTTGTTCTCCCGATTGTCTAGCAAACTGCTTGGTAAATTAGAACAAATCATCCATATAGTTCTTTAAGATATGTAAAATACTTGATGTATGTGAACATTCTCTTCCCACAAGTGAATATGTGAGGGCTTATATTCCGAAAAAAAGCTAGAATGACTTAGGTGCACACTGAATGGAGGAATTAACAACAAATGTTTATCTTTATGTCACCTGTTCCTGAGCAATGTATTTGAAAGTAACTACAATCTGCTAGAGTTTGATTGATAAATGTAACCCAGCATGATGTTAGTTTGGGGTGGGGTAAACAGGGCGATCTTACAAAGTGGACTGCTATTGAGCTTGCTTGTAGTCCACTAAAACCCCCAGATCTTCACCTTCCCCCCCCCCACCAGGATTAGCCACACTAGCCTCATTTATTTTGAAGTTTATTTTTTGAACTCAAGTGTTACCTGTGTGTCCTTGATAAAGGTCATCTCTGTGAGCCTCAGTTTCCTCATTTGTAAAATTAAAGATGAGACTGCATGACCTCTAAAATCCTTTCTAGCTTTGAACTCCATCAACCTATGAATAATTCTATATTTATATGTATTAAATTTCATTTTATTCGACTTTTCCCTTTTCTTTTCATTCTAACTTATGATTCTTTGGAATTCTGACTCTTATCTAATTTAGCTTCCCTATATTTCCTAGCTTTAAATCACATCTGGGAAAGATTGAATTCAGGACTTCATACAAGTCATTAGTAGATATTTCTCTCCAAGATAACATTGTGTTAATGTTGGTTTTGTGGTCTAAACATTAAATCTCAGTTAATTGTGAATCTACCTAACTGCACTATCATCTAGATAATATCTTTCTATCTTGTACAAAAGAACATCATAATAGTTTGGTTTTGGTTGTTTTTTTATGTAATGTTTGTTTTTTTGAGATTAATGGCAACTTCTTGGATGAAATGCTACACTTAGAGTTAAAAACAAGATCTGAAACTGAATTCTACTTCAGATGCTTTCTAGCTAAGTGATCTTGGACAAGTCATTTAATTGCTCTCAGACTCAGTTTCCTTTTCTGTAAAATGGAGAAAATAATGATACCCTCCTGCCAAATGAACTTTACTCAAGTCTTCTCTTAGCCAAAGAAAAGTAAAGTTTATCAAAGGTTCAACATAATGGGTAGACTCTCAAGGAGCCTAGGTATGTGTGATACTTGCATTAGACAAGTTGGCTAGTATAATCTGATACAGAGTGAGTCTGGGCTAGATAATTCTCTGGCTTCATGGAGGCAAGATGGGGCTGATTTACTGAAAGGTTGTGGGAGGATTTAGGGGTGGTCCAATGGAGGAATTTGGGGAGGGTCTGCAGGAGGAGTCAAATGAGGTCAAACTCCAATAATGAGAGATTAAGGCTACCAGGAAAAGACAGACAATGGAGGGCTACCCTAGGGGTAACAGATTTGGGCATAGATATTTTGGGAGGATCAAGGGTGGGAACTAGCTGGACAATGGAGGGCTGGCTAGTAAGAGTAACAGATTTGGGCGAGGTATAAAGAAAGGCTTATGGCCTCAGGCAAATGCTTCATCAAATGGGAAGATTCAAGGAGATTTCAAGTGGGTTGCCAGAGCCTATACCTCATCATTTTCATGAGTTTAGTATTCCCTTGATCTGCCTCTCTGGGATTATTTGGAAGACAACGGTTATTTCATTGGTCCAAATAATGGGTGGGTTTTTGATGAGGAATTTCCCTTATTAGTGTAGATCAGCAACTTCTATACTACTGGATCTTAGAGAGTTAACCTGCATGACTGAAATTTTCCACTTTCCCAATATGCCCCAGGGTCTAAAGAAATAGGACTCATTAAAGTTCAGTTTAAAAAAAATGTTGCATACACATCTCTGTTTGAACTATTGAGGGATGTTTATAGCCATGTGCAAATGCATTTCAAAGGACTATTTTACTAGTATGGTTTTGTTGGACCCAGCTCCACTCTGCCCTTCCCTCTTTGATTTGTCACTTTGCCCTTCCTAAATGTCAGACAGAAATCCACTCACCCTTTCCTTGATTTGTAAAACAGGCAGCCCAACCTTTCCTTCATTGATTTGTAAAACAGAGAACTCCACCTTGCTTAATCTGTAAACAGGTAGAACCCCTTCCCCTTAATTAATCTGTGGGTGGGAGTCCCAGCCTAGGGTTTCTCACAGGCGGGAGATTCAAATGTATACTGACCAATCACTAATTGTAGTTTCAAGTGTACACAGACCAATCATTGGAGTTTCAGCCTACATCACTGTAATCACAGTTTACATAACCTGGCTATGGAACCTCTATAAAACCTGTACACTGTCTGTGCCAAAGGGCTGTCTGATTTGGGTGACCATGTACCCCAACAGTCCCGCGGTGTTACGTGGTAATAAAATCCACTTTTTAAATTTAATCTTGGGGATTTTCTGTCTTGCTTTTATTAAGGTACAACAGTTTTGAGGCATTTTATATTAAATAGGGAATCAACTTGCAATTTCACTATTGTGAACTTACATGGGAGGAATCTCCCTTTATCAGAATGGGAACAAACCATTCTCTTTAGAGTTGCCTAGAATATGAGAGGTAAGTGATTTACCTGGAGTCACAGAACCAGTGTGTGTCAGAGGAGGGGCTTGAATCCAGACTTTACTGTCTTCCAGTACAGCTCTCTATTGGCTATACTTTTGCTTTTATAGATATTACATATGAAAATCGAAATGTGACAAATTGTGTTTTCATGACAGCCATGGTTCAGTTAATATTTGGGAACACTGGGAAGGTGCTTGCAGCATTTGGGACTTGGAAACATGTGGTACAATGTAAAATAAGGCTTACTGAAAAAAAGATGTCTTGTCTCTTATTAGTTTCCCTGGAAGGAATCTGTTTCATGACTGCATTTTTAAAATTAAAAAGTCAAGGCATTGCTAATTTATGGTATAATTAATAGATTTTAATTCTTTTGATTAGTTATAAAATGAGCTTGGAATGAGTTTGTTAAACATTGATAATAAGCTAAATTTCTCAGCCATGCTTCTGGAAGCCTGAGATGAGCATGAAACAAAGGTGACAAATTTCCATTCAGTCAGTTGGAAAAATATTTCTACTAAGCTTAGGGACTTTGTTAGTTCAGCTTTTCAGTCAAACATGGATAGCCTTCATGCCCCTAAAATGGTACATTTTGACAATTATGATGCAAAAGTTTTTATTTCTCGAAGAAAAATTACATTTACTTTACTGCTCACGGAAAGATGTTTTAATGATTCCTTAACTGAGCTGGCTTTTCATCAGTTGATTGAAAGGTCACAAATTAAGAGCTCACAGTTTCTCCTAGTAGACTTCCATATTCCTGAGTAAACTGAGGCTCTTGGGAATAAAATGTCTTGGTCAACAGTTTGTAAGCAGGAGAGCTAGAATCACTGTCCAGTTGCCCTGATTCCAAATCTAGCATTTTTTTTCACACTATGCCAGTAAAGCATGCAAAAAACATGCAACATTATTTGTCAGTTACACATAAAGACATACATTTATACAATGCTTGTCTCAAGGCCCTTGTGCGTTCGGTAGTCCAGTTTTTATTATTATTATTCTCCTTTTAAAGACAAGGAAACAAGCTCACAGAGGTATAATGACTTACTCATTGTCACATAGCCAATAAGTTTTAACACAGGGTTTTGAAACCAATTATTTTAAGCCTATTTCTCTTTCTCCTGTGCCTCCCTTCATCCTCATGTCAATACTAGGTCATAAGAATGTCAGTATGGATATCTCTCCTACAGCCAACAGCATTTGGTTGATCCATAGATATAGAGTGAGTCTAAAAAAATTTTCAAGAGATTGCCAGGTTATCAGTTTCTACAGGAAATCTTTTCCCTTGTATTGAAAAGACAAAAACTGTATATGACCCTTTTTATCTTGAATCAAAAAGGGTACAAATTCACAAACAAGTACAAATTATTTTCAAGGAAATTACTCCTTGTTGACCTGAGTGAGCAAGGATTTTTTTAAAAAATCTATCTCAATATACTTTTGCTTTTTTTCTGTACAGTTTTGAAATTTTTTAGACTTTCCCCTTTCAACTAGTTTTATTGACTTAATATAGTAATCAATATAATCAGTCCTAGCTATTATGAAAATGTTCTTTTTATAGTCAATATAAAGAGGAAGTTTCTCAGTTATGAATGTTTATTGTTTTGTTGTACTGTTCAGTTTGATGCCATTTTCTCTTTTACTTTCTTCTTTAAAATGATGGAGACTTACTGGGAATGGTGAAAGCACTGGGTGGATGGGGAAATCTTCATGATGGATGCCATTCTAGGTGCTGATGATCTGATCATGGGCATCAAGGAAGGAGCTAATTGAGTCTAAATTCCATGATTTTCTCTTTAAAATATTGTGCTTTATCTTTACATTCTCAGCACCTATGATAGTGCCTTGTACTTAGTGGACAGGTCAACAAGTGATTGAATTGAATCATATTTCAAATGTTACTTGGCCCCATAGCTAAATGACTGCCTTAAATATTAACCAAATATGGCAAACAACCCTAACCATTCTCTACATGCTGTTCTGGGTCACCAAAACATGATATTTTCATGCATATACAAACACATTTAGGTATTATATGCATATGTGTATATATGTGTGTTGTATATATATATATATATATATATATATATATATATATATATACACATATACATATATTTCAGAGAAATATGAAATTAAATTTCAGGGAAATTAATCGATTTATTTATGGAAAGTATGGGGAACCTACAGCCTTGAGGCCACGTGTGGCCCCCTAGGTCCTCAAATGTGGCCCTTTGATTCCAAAGGACTCCATGGAACAAATCAGCTTGGATTCAGTCCAAGGGTCACACTTGAGAACCTAGAAGTGATGGGGTTCTTGGGATGTATATATGTTTATAACATCAATCTATATTTGTAACATCAGTCAGTAATATCAATCTGTAACATCAGTTTGTAAATGGGGTGCTTTGGGATCTATGTCTGTAAAATCAATTTGTAAAAGCAGTCTGTAAAATCACACTTCTCCCTCCCCAGTCTCAGAACATTAATACTGCCCTTTCCCCCTGCCAGCACTCTGGCCAGCAACAATTCATGAACTGTTTATCTCTGTTTGAAACAATAACAAGCTACCTATGAATTCTTCACTAAACTATCTATAAAAATTTTAGCTTAGGCAAATGTTATCTCCCCTAGTAGAGTGGCCAGCTACACCATGAATCCTTCAATACCCTATCTATAGGGTAACTCTTTAGCCAATTATACCCATACTGTGTCTCTGATGGCCTTGGTTCCCAACATCCATCATGTCAAACATGACATTGATGGGTGGCAGACTGGGCACTCCTCAGTGGCTGTGACTGAGGGTTGACTTTAGTGACCTGTCAAGCCTAAAACCACACATCCAGGTAGCCCCCCTTGGGCTATTTCCCAGTGAATCATGGGCAATACAGCTGCTCAGTTGATATTAAAAGTGCATGGTCCTTTAAGCACTGACCACTCCTTAACTCCTCCCTGATCCTACCCTTACTCACCTAGTTAGCATAATTGACACTTGATTTACTGTCTTGACTCTTTAAAACTATGCCTATGTTTTCTTTAAGTTTGCAGGTTTCCTAAGAATTCTTGCCTGCTGTGCTGTGCAGTGTAACAATAAACTTTACAATCTCGGCTTCAAAGTTTGCTTGAGCCTGGTGAATTCTTTCCAGACTGAATTGCAGGGTTTCTGGTCACTGATAGTGATCAGGCTCCCTGGTAGAATCTATTACCATTCCCTCATCACTATGACCCTTCCCTCATCAGAGGGACATGTGTGGCCTCGAGGCCACAGGTTCCCCCCGGCTTAGGAATTATCTCCCTGGGACATTTTTTAATTTATTTTTTATATACCAAGTTTCTCCCTACTCTGAGCCTAATACTTTGTACTTGACCACAATATCTCTAGTTTGTAAAGTATTAAAATACTGAAGCATGGTATTTCAAGCATATGTGTGTGTTTAATATATATGCACACATGTTTATGTTCTTGAATGTATATGTGTATGTACACATATATGTGATGTACTTATATATTAGGGAGACATAGGAGAGAGAAATAGAGAGATAGAGACAGAGAGACAGAGACAGAGAGAGAGACACACAGAGAGAGAATATCTATAGATCTAGATCTGTGTTATATCAGGTCAAACTTGGTGATATTAATTAAAAGCTAAAGGCAATTAAAGGAAATAAATCACTTCACCTTCATGCACAAATATGTCCAATCTCCCACCAATTCCCATGATGCAAATGGAGAGGGAATTCTCCCTTTACAATTTACATCGTTACTGTTTTAGCCTGGGTTGAACAGCTTCCACAGCTTCATTAATTCAGTCTTCCCACAATGTTTTGTGCCTCATTGATGCTCTTCTCTTAAGCCTCTGAAGTCAGCATTCGCTCCTTCTTTATAGAGTTGCTACTATTTGCTTCTGAATGTTTGTTGGTATTTATTGTAGCTGCCTTTGCTGCTATTATCCTCTTATGATAGGAGACAAAGTATTTATTAATCAGCATATCTTCAGCCCTTTTTTAAGTCAAGTCTCCTATACATAGGCAACGAACATGTGTATACACACACACACACACACATACGTCCCTCAAATTAAAGGCCTTTTTTTTTATCACTTTCTTTACCTCAGTGGGAACTACACAGTGGACTCTTGACACTTAATTTGGTGTGAGGAAATGATTTTCAATTTTTAAAATTTCTGTGACATATAAGAGTCAAGAAAGTTATCTTAGAACATTATTTAGCACTATCTCATAGGTTGAGTAGAATGATTTTTTTCCTTGTACTCTTGCAGCTATATCCAAGTCAGTTATCCTTAGAAATGCAGCTTACTTTAAAGTGGGGAACTGGTATAGTATAGTTCTGTCAAATTAAAATAGAAATGGGGTCACTAAACAGTATTTAACAATCTCTGCAGGCTTCATACTAACTTAGAAAATCATATATTAACATCTATGTTCTATTGTATTTTTATTTATTTTCTTAAACATTTCCCAATTATATTTTAATATGATTTGGACTGCCCTGGGCCAGTGTTTGACACTTCTAATGTATTAGTTCTTAAGCAAACACCCCAGTTTCTATGGTATTTCATGATTTCTATGAAGCTCATAGGAAATATATGTGAAGTATTCTCATTTTAAGAGGGAAGATAACTTTTCCACTTTCCCTGACATCACATAACAATCTTTAAAACTTTTTGGCAGCCCTGACCTTTCATCTATTCAGAGGATCAAAGTGAAAGTATCATGTTCTAGCAGTTCAACACTTTAAAAAGCATTCTGCTTAAGTACAAACTGTTGGATTTGGAGTGAGCAGAAACCTGATATTTAAATGCCCAAATATAAAGTGTCTCAATAAGGTAAGCTCAAGATGAAGGTCTTTCCTTAGTATAACCAGTTCCATAAGGTACTATTGCAGAAAATTAACAGTCTGGACTAGTGGTACCACACTCAAACAAAAATAGATCTCTGTGGTAGCATGCTAACCTAGAAAACCACAAATTAACATTATGTATGTTATACTGTATTTTTATTTGTTAAATATATCCCAATTACATTTGAATCTATTTCAGGCTGTACTCAGAAGTTTTTCAGGCTTCTTATACACCATTCCTGGCTCTGGAAAACGTGAACATGTCTCCATTGATCCTAGATAACAAACACTACTTTTGCCACACTCAAAGTCTGTCCAACTTGGTAGAAACTCCAAGAGTTTGTTCTACAGTGATCATTCTAGCCTTTGAGATTTCAGGGTTAACTCCACATTATCAAATTTCAAAGACAGCTTCTAGTGTATTTCAAAACAATAAAAAAATAATGGCTGACTACATTATTCAAAAAACCTTAGGTAACTAGTATATGTAAAGCACTCAGATATTAGGAAAACAAAGTTAAAAAACAAAGCCACTCTAGCAAATTTAACCACCCACCACCAAGTTAGTGGCTTTCATTTTTCTCTCTCTTTATCTCTCTCTGATTTAGAATCCTTGCTAGACAAGGTTCTAAAGAGGTTACCCATAAACAGGACTAGGGTTGCTCTGGAGAGCCCAAAATACCAACACGCTGGGTCTTGCTAAATGAATTCGACTCAAGTCTTCTCTCAGCCAAAGAAAAGTAAGGTTTATTAAAAGTTCACTTGTATTAGACACAGTAAGTCTGTACTTTTTCATTGTATGGTTCTCTCACACTACTTGGAGGGAAGCTACAGAAAGTTGTGGGAGGAATCTAGGGGTGGTCTAGTGGAGGAGTTTGGGGAGGGTCTTCAGGAGTCAGATGAGGTCAATGAGTGATTAAGGGTGGGAAGTTGCTGGAGGCTACCTGGAGACTATAGACAGTTGTAGCCTAGGGCAGTTCAAGGGTGGATTGATATTTTGATAGGCTCAAGGGTGGGAAGTCTAGTAACAAAGGTTTGGGACCAGTCCCAGTGTAAGGCTACTGGCCTCATGCAAATTCCTTATCAAATGGGAGGATTTAATCAGAGTTCCAGGGGGTGGGAGTGGGGTGAGGGGGGGGGTGGTTCCCAGAGGCTGTACCTCAAGGACTCAAGGAGAGCTCAAGGGGGCTCCCAGAGTCCATACCTCATCAATTCTTCTCTAGTCAGGTTAGAGTCTTAAAGAGCATGAATTGCTCCTTTTCAAAGCAAAGAGGAGTGCTAAGTATATTGCACATTGCAGCACAATGTCTCTTTTCGTTTAAGTCCAAGATCAAGGTTGTATAATTTACATTAGGCTCTCCTCAATAACAGAGAGATGATGACTCAATATTATATAAGTAACTAACAAAAGATGGTTAGATTCTCTAGGAATCACAATAGGTTTAAACACAGAAGCCTAGATTCCAGAACACTGTAGTAAGGAGAAGTATATCTTAGGTGGACAATACATTTATGTTAGTTTCACCCCCACTCCCTGTAGAATGTTAGTTCCTTATGGGCAGAGCCTGTTCTCTTTTCCCCCCACTATATCTCTAGTATCTACCACAGGGCTGGGCACATAGAAGAAACTAAGTACATTTTTGGTGGAACTGTTTGGAATCAATTGAATGGGATGGAAGAGAAAAAGTACCTGAAAAAGAAATCTCCCTCTTAGGCAGGATAGAAAACTTAGTGAAATAATGTCCACTAAGTATTTGGAGCTCTTCAAAAATAAACCTGTCATTATAGAGTTGTACATACTGTACATCCATGTAAACATCATAGTGATTGCTTATAGATGCCATTTGCCGTATTATTCATATATGTAAATAAATAAATGTGTATCTCTCTATGTAGATTTATATACATATATATTTTAGATAGATGGAAAGATATATATAAATATACATACATTTCTAATAAATACCTAGATAATGATGAATTTCTTTTTTTTTTCTTTTTGGAGGGCAATTAGGGTTAATTAACTTGCCCAAGGTCACATGGCTAGGTTTTTATTTGTGTGTGTTAAGTGTCTGAGGTCGGATCCGAACTCAGGTCCTTCTGACTCCAGGGCTGACGCTCTACTCACTGCGCCACCTAGCCGCCCCAATGATGAATTTCTTAAGTTTAAATCAAATTTGCAATAGAGCTACTATGATTTATAAAGCATCTACCATGATTTCCTAAATATATACATTATTAATTTAAAATATTTTGCATATTGCATAAAGTAGTCAGGTGTCGGTGATTTATAAGCTTTTTAGGAATTTTTTATAGCATTCAAATGTAAATGGAATTTTTTAAAATGTTACAGTGAAGATTTGAAGAAGAAAGTTATAGAAAAGCACCCCCTACCTTCTAAACCAAAATATCAATGGGGAAAAACCAGGAGCTAAGTTTAAAAAGAACAAGAAAGTATTTAAAATATTTTACTCAGAATTGAAGAATGTGATATATGAATGTACTATATACATATTTATATGTGCACACATATTGTCTATGATGCATGCATATATATATGCACATATTTACCTGGAATATATGTAATGTATGCATACAGCCTGCATGTATGTGTGTACATGTCTTTATGCATATACACATACCATACACAAAATTATATGCATGTACAATCATATGCATACATACACACAAACACAGAGATGCAAAACACTGATAAATCTCCATGGTAAGATGGTGGACATATAAGGACAATATGGCTTAGACTAAATATTGCAAATGATGGAGTCTTAATTTGCTGTTCATAAGCTCTTGTATTTTTCTCCAGATTCAAGCTATTTGTGGATAGTTAATGTTTGAGGCAAAGAGCAACCTCTCTGCTCAGCAGATTATTCTATGCCTGACACCTGTATAGGAGATGTGAACAAGAATTTTAGTTGTAGCCTTTGTTACTGACTTGCATGGGTTCATTACTGGATGTTTCTATGCAAAGTTGGCAAAAGTCAAGGCTATGCATGAATTCCTTTTGATATGAGTGGGCCAGGGTATAACTTAGAACAATACAGGAGACTCCATAACAATTGCCAAGGATGTTTGGATATGCCAAGCTTCTACAGCTCCCTGTAGGGAACTACTGACAAATTTGTCACCACCTAAACCAATCAATGGCCCTTGTTCCCTTGCTAGGTAGACTAATGACAAGTCTACTCAATTCAAAAACACTGAAAATGTTCAAGTATTATGGGAAGATGAGACAAGGATGCATGTAGATGTGTGTGTCATAGTCAGGATGGCATAACCATATATTTCCCCTTTAATATTGGAATTTTTAAATACCATGATAATGTGATTCTTTGGGCTTCAGGAAAGCAAAAGGAATATCAAGGTTAAGAATCCTTATAAGCTAGACCAAATAATGGATACTACACAAAAGTGCAGTTAATTGTTTCTCACAGAATAGAATGGAAGGCAGAGTATGGCCTCCTATATTTTACACTGGCCAAATATATAGGTCTTGGGTTGAAAACCTGATCCAACTCAGCCTCCTACCTATTGGAAACCTTGAGGAAACAACTCTGTCTTGAGGTGAAGGTTGAAAGTGAAGTAGCTATTAATGGAACCAATCCTACTTTCTGAGGGCTAAGAAGAAATAAAAGTCATTTCTAGAAATTAATGGGGTTCTACAGAATGATGAGATAAGCTGCCAATGCTGGAAGCAGTAACTTCACTTATTTGGCATCCTGTCATTCAAATGGCAATGCCCAAGGAGGCAGGGGCAACAAGAGATGAGAACTGAAGTCAGCATTCATTAACCTCTTCCTGTCGTTCCCCCACCAAAAAAAAAAAAAAGGATTAGCTGACATTTATAAATCTAGGGCAACATGCCAATTCTCTGATACTGGGGCCACGACTGACACTTTCAAAGTAGTAAGGAGAAAGTTAGGGAAAGGATATTTAATAGGCCTGTCACCAGGTAGCCTTATACATTAGTCTTCTTAGGTTGGGGCAGGAGGAAGGAGCAAAAAAATGGTTTTGAGAAAGGTTGTTCCCAAGACTCAGTGCATTGCTACACCAACTGTGTGCTGGGATACTTGAGTTCGTCCTCACTTTACACCTAAAGACATCTACAGTATGGGGAAGTTTCAAATATTTTATAGGAAGGGGTAGGCCCTGTTTAGATGGGTTTCAATGTTATCAAACTCTTGCCATAACCAGCAGGAAAATGGCATACACCAAGGACAGTAGGAGGTTCCAGGCATAGAAAACCCCAGTACCCAAAGACATTGAAAGGGCAATTTAAGAAGGGTTGTGGGGGCACAGCTAGGTGGTATAGTGAATAGAGCACTAGCCCTGGAGTCAGGAGGACCTTAGTTAAAATCCAGGTTCAGACACTTGACATTTAACTAGCTGTGTGACCTCAGGCAAGTCACTTAATCCCAATTGCCTTGCCTCCTCCCTTCCAAAAAAAAAAATGAGAGAGAGAGAGAGAGAGAGAGAGAGAGAGAGAGAGAGAGAGAGAGAGAGAGAAAGAGAGAGAGAGAGAGAGAGGATTGTGTCTAAGGGACAGACAATGGACACAGGAAGACAACACCCCACAACACCCAAAAAATGGAAAAAAAAATTACAGATTTTTCAGACCATTATATTATGATGATGATATGTAGAAGGAAAAGTTATCCAATTAATTTTAATCTAACTTAATGGTCATTTTTTCCAATCTATTAAACTCAATGGACCATACTAGGCACTGGGCAAACAAAGATAAAGGTGGAAAATATTCTCTATTCTCAAGGAATTTCAATTCTATGAGGGGATATGGTCATATTTATAGCTAGATGTAGTTGAATGAGAGACTACATTCTTGGTAGATACATCAGAAAATGCCACAGGCATTTTTGATCAAAAGTTGTTTCATAATTCATTTTTACCAAGATATTTAAAAGGCCACACTTTCATTCTCAAACCAAGAGCAATGTATTTTCTCCATTTTCAATGAAAAACAATACAAACAAACATATGTCGATACAAAAAAACCCTCCTTGTAGCTCAGAACAAGTGAGTACAGATGACATTTTAAACCACAGTAGCTTCCTTTAAGTTTACAGTCTTACATCTGCAGAGAAGCCTACCCTAATCTTCATAAATATACCACACTGATTTAAATAAAAATAGTCATCAGCCTCATTCCTTCCCCTACCAGCTGCAGAACCTAATATAAGCATTCAGTTTACTTTCTATTAGAGGAATAGAAATAAGGTAATTTAAAATTAAAATAGTAAGCATTCCCATCCCAATCCCAGAAAGCTCCCAGGAGGTCCCATAATGCCATCTATGGCATAGTTTATGTCATTTATCAGATGTATAAAACTTAATCCTTTCAGCAAGAAAATATTTTTTTCTTGATTTTGGAAAGGAAAGAAGTCTTATTGACTATTAAGGCTGGGAGGATCTTAGAGATAATCTAATCATAAGATCACAAGCTCATTGATCTGGATCTGAAAGGAACTCCAAGGGACATCTAATCCAATCTCTGTATTCTATACATAGGGAAACTGAAGTCAAGAGAGATAAAATTACTTCTTGAACCCTTTAAATAGCAAAGCAAGAACTTGAATCCAGGTCCTCTGACTGCAAGTTTGGTGAATTTTCTATTATACCACAGGGCCTCCCTCATATTTTTTCAAAGATCTTATTCTGGAGCTCACTTGGGATCTAGTGAATTTCATGGTGGCTAATTTTAAGACAGAGCATAAAGGATAGTTATGATAAAGTCACTAGAGATGATCATTCAAGCCTAGGGTTCTATGTGTGTGGTGTATGTGGGGGTAATGGTGGCATATCCCAAGAATCTAATTAATCAATCAACTCACATATATTACCTCCAGGAACTGTACCAGGTATTAGGAAAACAAAAACAAAAAAGGCTTGCTCTCAAGGAACATTAATTTAAATTGCTTTTAGGATCTCAGAAGTTCCTAGACTTCCTTCATTTCTGGTCCTTCAAAATTCAGTAAAAAGAGATAGAAAAAGTAATTCCATTTAAAATAGCTATGGAAAATATAAAATACTCGGGAGTTTATCTGCCAAGACAAAACCAGTAACTATATGAACACAATTATGAAATACTTTTTATGCAAATAAAATCAGATCTAAATAACTGGAGAAATATTAGTTGCTCAAGGATAGGTCAAGCCAATATTATAAAAATGACAATTCTATCTAAATTGTTACTTATTCAGTGTCATGCCAACCAAATTACCAAAAATTATTTTATAGAGCTAGAAAAAATAATAAAAAAATATCTGGAAGAACAAGATGTCAGGAATATCAAAGATAAATGAAAAAAAAATGTGAAGGAAGGTGTCCTAGCCACACCAGATCTCAAAATATATTATAAAGCAGTAATCGTCAAAAGCAATCAGGTTTTGTCAGTGATGGATGAGTAGAATAGACTAGGTACACAATACATAGTAGTAAATGACCATAGTAATCTGATGTTTCTTAAACGCAAAGATTCTAGCTTTTGGGAGAAGGACTCCCTATTTGACAAAAATTGCTGTATGAACTGAAAATTACATTAAATTTAAAAGGTTTTGCACAAACAAAACAATACCACCAAGGGCCGGAGAAAATGGGGAAAAATGAAAGAAAATTTCTCTGATTAATACCTCATTTCTCAACAATATACAAAACAGAATCATATTTATAAAAATGTAAATCATTCCCCAGTTGCTAAATGGTCAAAGGATATGAACAGGAAGTTTTCAGATAAAGAAGTCAAACTTCTATAGTCATATGAAAAAATGTTCTAAATCATTATCAAGTAGAGAAATGCAAATTAAAACAACTCTGAGCTACCTATCAGTACACCTAGCAGATTGGCTAATATGACAGAAAGGGAAAATGGTAATTGTTGGAAGGGATGGGGGGAAATTGGGACACTAATATAATGTTAATGGAGTTGTGAACTAATCCAGACATTCTAGAGAGCAATTATGAACTATGGTCAAAGGGCAATCAAACTGTGTATACCCTTTGATCCAGCAATATCATTACCAGTCAATGATTTCCAGGATCTTATGATTAAATTATCTCTAAGATCCTCCCAGCTTCAAAAGTCAATAAGACTTCATTTCTTTCAAAGATCAAGAGATCTAAAAAAAGAAATGGGTCCATATGTACAAAAATATTGATAGCAGCATTTTGTGTGTGGCAAAGAATTGGAAATTAAAGGGATGTCCATTAATTGGGGAATGGTGGAACAAGTTGGGTATGTGAATGTAAAGGAATATAATTGTGCTATAAGAAATGATGGGCCAAATGCTTTTAGAAAAAATTTCTGGAAAATTTTACATGAACTGATGCAAAGTGAAGTGAGCAGGACCATGAGAACATTGTACACAGTAATAACGAAATTGTACAATGATCGGCATTCTCAGCAATACAAACATCTAAGACAATTCTGAAAGATTTATGATGAAAAGTACTATTCACCTCCAGAGAAAGAACTGATAGATCCTGAATGCAGATTGAATCACACACACACCCCTTTTCTAAACATTCTTTCTTTTTCTTGAGTTGTTGTTGTTGTGTGGTCTGTGTTTTCTTTTATGATATGACCAATATGGAAATATGCTTTACATGACTAAACATACATAACTTATATCAATAAGAAATAGAGGGAGGAAAGGAGACAATTATGAACTCAACATCTGAAAAAATGAAAATAAAAATTGTTCTTATATGTAATTAAAAATTTTAAAAACCCAGCTATAATGAGATGTTTCCATAGTTTATTCTAAATAGAGAACTGGCTGGGCTCTTAAACTGCCCCCTTCTATGAGATATCCTGCACTGGGAGTCTGTAGCAGCACAGCAGGGAATATACCCTTTCCAAAAAATGAATAACAGAAACCCATTAAAAGGAGGGTGGGGGGAGTGTCAAAGACAAATTTCAAGTGAGCAAGTCTGAATATATGCCTACTTCCAAAACAAATAAAGTGACAACTAGATTTCATAATAAGACAAGGAAAAATGAGTAAAATAAAAATGCAAGTCCATAAAACACTGAATGTTTATTTTAAGTCATAAATGAAAGTGAAGCAAAAATTCCTGATGAAAAAGAGAATTCTCAAGACTTCCTAGGAATCAACAGTAAGAAACTTCAAAATGGTTAAAAAAAGAACAAAAATTTTGAAGGAAGATATAAGGATGTGAAATAGACAAAGACTAACAAGAGATTAAAAAAAAAATAGAACCTGTAATGAGAAATCTGTCACCAAAGCAAAGACTGAAATAAAACTATAGACTTGAAACTCAAAAATACAGAAGTAGAAAGAATGACAGAGTTCTCTACTGTAAAAGGACTAGCTTTGAAATAATGTATGAATTCTATACAAAATAAAGATAATTATTGGAAGATAGGCTGTTCAGAGATAATTTAAGGATTAGAAGTCTAGGAGAACATGACAAGTTGAAAAACTCTGAATATCATGCTTTAGGAAACAATACAACCAAGAACTTTTTAATATACATAACAAAGTTCTCAAAATGAATTTGAAATTGCTGCTGAGTGGGTGGAGAGTAAAGCTTGAAACTCTCAAGCATATAAGGATTGAATTTCATGATTTCAGTATCAAATATACAATTTTGCAAGCAAACAGGAGAAAAGCTTTTACAGATAAGAAAATGTAAATCAGAATAATTTGGGAATATTTTATAGATATGACAAATCTAAGAAAAGATGAGAAAAGGATATGTGAAAAAGAGTAAAGAAATTTGTGTCCATTTTGCTGGCTTAAAAGTAGGATAAAAATCAATGTAAAATAAATAAATGGAGGAAAATGAGAACATTTCAAATTAAACATAACTGAATTGCACAATTACATAAAATGAAATACTAGCAGAAAGGTTAAGATTACAAACCATAGGGGCGGCTAGGTGGCGCAGTGAATAAAGCGCCGGCCCTGGAATCAGAAGGACCTGAGTTCGGAGCCGCCTCCGACACTTAATCCGCACAAACAAAAACCTAGCCATGTAACCTTGGGCAAGTTACTTAACCCCAATTGCCCTAAAGGGGCGGCTAGGTGGCGCAGTGAGTAAGAGTGCCGGCCTCGGAGTTGGGATGACCCGAGATCAGATCCGGCCTCAGAAAATGAGCACCCACGCATAAATAACGACTAGCCATGTAACCTTGAGCAAGTTACTTAACTCCAATTGCTTTAAAAAAAAAAAAAGATTACAAACCATAACAATGTGCTACAAACAAAAAATGTATGTAATAAAAGAAAATACAATAGAAATGAGAGACAAACAAAATTTATCATGGATCAGAAAATTAAAGAAACATGAGTTTCAATCATACTACAAAGCAATATAGAAATACAAATTTACAATAAAAAATAGAGATAAATGATAAAAAGAAAAGCAGGGAAAATATATTATCTTCATGATAACTGATAAAAACAATAATAACACTAAAAATTTCATATACATACAAATGTATACATTTAAAAAAATAGATGCCTCCTAAATTCATTAAGGGTAAGTTAATAAAAATAGAAAAAGGTATAATAATAATTGAAGGGAACTTCACTGTTCTCTACAATGATAATACTGTGAAAAGTAACTTTTATTATTTCTTCTCTGTGTTGAGTATTCCTTGTTCATTTTTTTTTATTGTGGCAATTTTATTTTCTTCTCTTTTTGTCAGCTTTTATTAGAAATTTTTTTTAAAATTATTTTTATAGGTTTTTTTTTCTTTTTGATCTTATTTATTTCAGTTTTATAATTATGATGACTACAGGTGGTAAAATTTTGGAGATACCACTAAAGCAGTTCTCATGTGGAAATTATATCTCTGAAAACTCCCAAATTCATAAAACATCTTGAAGTCAATATAACAAGATATGAAAGACATACAAACATAATTAGAAATATTCTTTAAACAAAGATAATGAAATAATGAGGACACGTGGTTCATGTTGTACCACCATAATATAAAATGATGAGGCTTTCTAAATTACCTTAGCATGTTCATTTTTGGGCAACCATATCACCAGGCAGATATTTTACAGATATAGAAAAAATAATAATATTCATCTAAAGAAACGAAAACTTTAGAATTCTAAGGAAAATGATTTTTTAAATGCAGTTTTCTTGGATCAGGTTACTAGAGTGGTTTGCTATTTCCTTTTCCATCTCATTTTACAGATGAGGGACTGAGAAAAAGAGTTAAGTGATTTACTTAAGATCACATATCTAGAACCTTTCTGGGGGCAAATTTGCACTCAGGAAGGGAGTTCAAGCCCAACACTCTATCCACTGTGCCACATAGTTGCCCCAAAGAGGAAAAAAAAAATCCTTTTTTGTTGATCAGTGCCATCTGACTCTTTGTGACCTCATTTGGGGTTTTTGCTATTCCCTTCTCCAGCTCATTTTACAGATGGGGAAACAGGCAAGCAATTGTAGCTGACTTTCTTAGGGTCACAAAGTTAGCTAACATCTGAGATTGAGCCTTCTTGACTGCAAGACTAGCTTTCAATTCACTGCCCTTCCTAGCTGCCCCAGAAAATACTTAATAAGTCCTTTATTCTGGAAGAGGACCATAACATCTGTAAGATGATGATGTGATGTGCAAATGAGTAGATAGATAGAAAAGAGAATTATAAATAAACCTATTAATTTCAAGCAAACAATGTACACATTGCTTTTCATTAAATATATATATATATATACATACATACATATACATATATATGTATACACACACACATATATACTGTATATATATTTTAATCAACCTGATTTTATGAAAAAACCATGGAAAGACTTCCATGAGATAATGAAGAGTGAAATGAACAGAACCAAGAGAACACTGGATACAGTAACAGCAATGTTTTTTAAATGACTTTGAGTAAATGTTTTGTCTATTATAAATATCCAAATTAACCATAAAGGACATATGAAGAAAGACACTATCAGAATCCAGAGAAAAAAACTGATAAGTAGAGGAATGTATAGAATAATTTCACACACATATATAATATATAGAATAGATAGGTAGAGATAGAGATAGAGATAGATAGATTGAGATAGAGATAGACCTATTTGTATCAATGGTAGCCATCTCTATGGCAAGAGTGATGGAAGAAAAAAAGAAAATAAATTACCTGACAACTTTGGTGTATATTTGAAAGGAATAGCAAATTGTGATTAGTAGATTTGCAGTTTCACGTATAATCATCTTTTTAGTTTATTATTTTATGAAAATGTTTTATTCCAAAAATTAAAAATAGTAAAAAAAAAATCAACCTGTAGATTTCAAAGCTGTTCAACTTGTCTTCTTCCTTTCTTCTGTTCTTTACTATGCATTAAAATGCCTTAATAACACTCTTTTTCTTTTGTTTTTCTATTTCCTTTCTTTATTTAACCCTATCCCTAACTACCCTCCTCCCAGTCACACCTATTGAGAAAAGGAGAAAAAAAAAGCCTGTGTCACAAATATTCATAGTCAAGCATTACATGTTTCCATATTGACCGAGGAAGGTGTTTCATTATCAGTCATTTGGTTGGTTATTGCACTGAACAGCACTCTCAAACTTTCCAACATATTTATTCTTTTCCTTTTTTTTTTAAACAAATGCTTTATTAACTTCTGTTTTACATCATTCATTTCCTCCAGATTTTGAGTTACAATCATTTTCCCCCCATTATTCCCCTACCCAACCTCCCTGAATAGCAGTCCCACAAGATATCGCTTCCTCCAATCTGCTCTCTCCCATACCTTCTCCCATACCCCCATCGACTTTTCCATTAGAGGAAGATGAATCTTTGTGTCCCAATGCCTGCACATCTTATCTCCCAATTATAAGCAAAAGAGTATTAATAATAGTATTTATATATATTTGAAACATTTAATGTTACGACCTCGAATTTCAGATCCATTTCCTTCCTCCCTTGTCACCCATTCCTTCTTGGGATATAAGTAATTCAGTATATGTTGTACATGTCTAGCTATGCAAAACATTATCATAGTAGATATATTGTACAAGGCTGCTTATGATTCCCTCCCACTCATCCCACCCCCCACCTGGTCCATTCCCTACATGATCCTGTCCCTCTTCTATAGTGGGTACTTCCAACCTCCCCTCACCCCAAGGATGCCCTCCCATCCATCATCCCTCCTCTCATCCCCCTTCCCCCTATCCTGCTGCAGGTTGAGATATCCCATTTAGTATGTATGTCATTTTCTCCCTGAACCAAATTCAATGTGAATGTGGTTTTGCCTTTTTAGCCTTCCTTATTCTCCCCTCCTTTGCAACCACTTCCCCTTGCTTCTTCTACATGGGATAGTTTACCCTACCCTGTCTCTCCCCATCTCCTCTTGCCACTTTCCTCTCTCACCTCATAATTTCATCCCTTGAGTATTCTCCCTTCCCAACAAATTCAACCTATGCCCTCTATCCATATAACTGTAACCATATACACACACATTCACATATGTATTCATATGACCACACCCCCTTCTTCCATTATTTTCATAGTGAGAAAGATATCATCAGTCACAGATATTGCTTTTCCATATAGGAATGTAAATAATTCAACTTTGATAAGTTCCTTTTGATTTCTTTTCCCTGCCTTTTTTTTTTTAAAGAAATTGGGGTTAAGTAATTTGCTCAAGGTTACACAGCCAGTCATTATTTATGTGTGGGTGCTCATTTTCTGAGGCCAGATCCAATCCTGCATTGTCCCAACTCTGGGGCTGGTGCTCTTACTCACTTTGCCACCTAGCCATGCCCCAATATGTGTTTTCTTTATAATATTGGTATCCCCATAGAAATTGATCTTGTTCTCACTTCAATCTCCATTAAATTATATATATATATATATATATCTTGCAAAGCTTCTTTAAATTCTTAAATAAACAAATCATATACCAAACATAATATATGAAATTGAAGTACATGCAGGAAAAAAATCCATAAAGTTAGGATGAGAAAATAGCTCTTGACTTGGTGAATATCTTAGCAAAACCAAACAAACAAACAAAGAAAAAACTCCCCCAGCTATGTTAAGGGTCAAAGATCCCAAAAGGGAATTAACAGAAATACGTTAAGAGGTAAATGGTCAAAATATACACACAACTGTCAAAAGCATTTGAAATTCTTAATAGCTAATGGAAAGGGGTGGCTAGGTGGTGCAGTGAGTAGAGCGCCAGCCCTGGAGTCAGAAGGACCTGAATTCGGATCCGGCCTCAGACACTTAACACACACAGACAAAAACCTAGAGCTTGTGACCTTGGGCAAGTTACTTAATCCCAATTGCCCTCCAAAAAGCAAAAAAAAAAAAAAGAAAAAAAAAGCTAATGGAAGATGATTACAAAATAATAACAGAAATGAAAATTTAAAGAAATATGAGGTATCATGTCAAACCCAGGAAATGGGCAACAATGTCAAAATATCAAAATATTCAATGTTGGAGGGGTTCCAGCAAGTCAGATATGCTGATGTCTTTAAAAAAAAGCAGAGGGAATCATATCAGAGTGACTGTTAACTACACTCCCTTCATTATGATCTTTGACCTAAGAAAACTGAATAATCAGAACATCTGAATTTACTATAAGGAAGAGCAGTAGCATTTCCCAAAATGTGATGGCAAATGGTAGGACATGTATTGGGAGTTGTTAGAAAAACTGAACACATTGCTTCTCTATAAGGTTACATTAGAAAGATAAGATGGAAGGGCATGAATTTCATGAGGTCTTGAGAAAGATAAAAAAGGCCTTACAGTAACTAGGGGAAGTGATACCATTTTGACATGTGTGACTTGTTTTCACCAATACTGTACAATATTGCCAATGTGATACCTGCAGTGGCTGCTATGAAGATGCAGGCATATTTGCAGCTTTGAATAGCAAGATATAGCGGACTCTCTTCTTCAAAAATAAAACCAACATATTTATTCATATACCAGAAAAGCAAATCTACCATGGTAATAAAAAAGTTTCTACACATTCCCAATGCAGTTAGCACCATCCCCAAGCCTTCCCTCCATCAGGCCTCCCCACAAAAAAGTTCTCTTAGGCAAAATGCTGCTCCCTCACCCAGGCTAGCTGCTCTGCTGCTCTCTGCTTCCTCTTTCTTTCAGTTCCACCTGGCTCTCCCACTTCCTGTTCCACCAATTCAGCAAGCTCCTCCCACAACAGGCTCCATGTGACTCAGGGTTCCACAAGACTCAGGCTTAAAGCAGGTCAAATAGGCCTATTAATGGGCAAGAAAGATCTTCCCATTCCATTAACAATATAATAACAATACATGTACTCTAAGGTTAATCCCACTCTTTCCCTAGATTCTATACTTGTGGGAAAGTATGCTTCAAGCCTTTGATGGGAATATATTATCATTATTTTTTTTTTAAAAGACTCTTCTTATTACTTCAGTTAATACCCCTTTCTAAGAATTAAGAAACTGTGGTAAGTAATAGGGAGCAGAATGGTGGGGTTTCATGATAGTATTAGAAACTCCAAATCCCAAGGGAATAACCCTAGCTTGCTTGCTTGCTTTCTTTTTTTTTTTTACTTTTTGGAGGGGGGGAGATAGGGCAATTGGGGTTAAGTGACTTGCCCAAGGTCACATGGCTAATTTTTTGTTAATGTCTGAGGCCAGATTTGATCTCAGATCCTCCTGACTCCAAGGCCAGTACTCTATTCACTGTGCCACCTAGCCACTGGCACCTAGTCTCCCCTAACACTAGCTTTCTGAGAGGTGAAGTAACCATTTTAAATTAGAGATAGCTATTCATTCTCCTATAAGTTTTCTAGGATATTTTTCAATTTCAGGTAAAGTAATAATGTATTTCCAGTATTAAAAGACCTGCAAGTGGACCATGCCAGCTAATGGGGTTTACATATTTTACAAGTAGATATAGATTTAAATTATAAGAGGTGATGAGTTTTGCATCCCTTGAAATTATTGCATCAGAGAATAGATGACTATTGAAAATAACATAGGAGAATTGTGTTCAGATACTGATTGGACTAGATGTATTCTTGAGTCCTTTCCAAACCTAAGATTCTATTATTTATATGTTTTTATCCAACATAGTATTGTATGAACATGTTAATGTAGTATTCTTAGATGATGATATCTACCAATTTTAGTACATTTTAGTATATTGAAATAACATCCTCATAGCTCCCAATATGATATTCTGGTTAGTTTGCTTTTTTTAATTCTCAGGGCTGGTAGCCTTTTATATACTCTACCCCCCTTAAAGTCTATACAAATAAGGATCCTCTTGTTGTTGTGTGTTAGCCTTTTGGGGGGGAATGGTGAGGGTATCTTCTAATAAATTAAATATGTAAATAAGTATATCAAATTATTTAAATAGAAAAATACTTCACCCACTGATGTCAAGAGTACAGTCCTTTCCCACCACATCAATAAATAATCACCATTAGAAAAATTTTATTTACCTGGACAAATTTTACTCTTAATTGTTTTCTAATTATACTTCAGAGCTATTAACATTAAAATTACTGTAGAAAGATGAGTAGGGGGAAAAGAATGGAAAAGATGGTATTTTGATGATTGAACAACAAAAAAGGATGTTAAGGAAATTAAAAATTATTTTATATTGCATCACAAAATCAGCTTTGAGAAGTTAAAAAACATAGTTTATCTTTTTCTTTCAATATCATGCGTACTACTCACTTTTGAACAAGACTAAACAAACTAGCAATTGTCTATTAAGCAAATTCAAATTATTTGGCATCCAAGGTCCTCTGTAATTTGGTATAACCATATATTACCCATGTCATTTCATATTATTCACTTCCAAAGTAAGATATTTTTAAAAAATAAATTTAATTAGAATTGGAGATTAAAGGAAAAACTGAGAGAAGTAACTCAGAATAGAAGGAAGAAAATGTTACTCTAAATATGGATTAACTGAAACACATAATAAAGTAAATAAGATTGATGGCTTCATGAAACATCACTGAAAAATTAGAATGAATTTAAAATATGGAAAAAATAAAAATTAAATTCATCTACTAAAAACAGCTAATCTGGGAAATAGGAGAAAAAGAGATAACGAAAATATCACTAGACTCAATGAGACCTATAACTAAATGACAAACAAACAGAAACAAGACTACATTGTTTCCAGAAATCATAAAGGCACACTTCCTAAAAATATCAGAATAAGAGGGAATATTTTAAATTGAAATAATGTACTAATCACATCTTGAGAGCTACCCTAAAATAAAAATATCCGAGAATGTTAGAAGTAAAATCAGTCTAATTAAGCAAACAAACAGGGTTAGCTAGGTGGTGCAGTGAGTAGAGTGCTGGCCCTGGAGTCAGAAGGACCTGAGTTCGGATCCAGCCTCAGACACTTAACACACACAAACAAAAACCAAGCCATGTGACCTTGGGCAAGTTACTTAACTCCAATTGCCCTCCAAAAAAAAAAGCAACAAAACAAAACAAAACAAACAAACAAGCAAACAAACAAAAAAAACCCAAATCAAGTAACCTGGGAAAAAAAGTCAATACTGGGAAATAATAGTCAATATCATCTAAGTTTTCCAAGATGTAAGAAATGTAGTTAAGATGTACTAGAAAAGAAATAATATGTTATTTTAAAGGGCAAAGGATGAATAAAAATAAAAACAACAAAAAATTACCATGGAAGAGCAAATATAATCCTCCAGGAAGAAAAAAAAAATTGAACCAAGGAATAAAAGACTTTAAATCATTCTGGGTGAAAAGACCATTAAAAAATGTGAGATGAGGAACAGACCTCAAGAGAGGGGATCACAAGCAGCTGCGCTGGTTTCTAGAAACATCAACCCATAAATGCCAAAGACAAAGTAAATGATCAGTGTAGAACTCTGTTGGAACAGGGGGGATGGAGGCATGGACCAGCCTCTGCCCCAGAACAAGAAGCAGCAGAGGCACTGCAACCTTGCAGCCTCCTCCATGTGGCTGCTTCAGAGTTCCCAGACTGCATATCATAGGTGGGGGAAGGGACCATTCATAGGGTAATCACTCTTGCTTTAACCTGCCTGGATCTGGATCATGGTCTTGGGTGGAGTTCCTGAGGTGTGTGACCAGAGAGCCAGAGTGTGTGGGGGCTGTAGATACAGCACACTCCTAATGACTCTGGCAGCTGCAAAAATCCCAGCAATTTGGGACAAATCTCTCTCCTCTGGAAGTAGAGTTCTACTGTGGCAAAGAGGTCAAAAGTCAAGTAATTGAGTGGCAACATGAGCAAGCAAAAGAAGCAAAGAAAGCATAGCAATCCAACATTAGATTCCTTTTTTGGGGACAAAGAGGATAAAAGTATGGAATGGGAAGAAGACAATAAAGTCATAACTCCTGCACCAAAAGCTTCCAAGAAAAATATGAATTGGTAACAGGCCATGGAAGAGCTCAAGAAGGATTTTGAAAAACAAGTAAGAGAAATGGAGGAAAAATTGTGAAGAGAACTGAGAATGATGCAAGAAAATCATGAAAAGAGAGTCAACAACCTGACTGAAGAAAATAACACCTTAAAAAATAGACTAACTCAAATGGCAAAAGAGGCCCAAAAAGCCAATGAGGAGAAGAATGCCTTAAAAACCCAATCTTCCAAGATGGAAAAAGAATTTCAAAAGCTCACTGAAGAGAATCATTCCTTCAGAATTAGACTGGAGCAAATGGAAACTAATGACTTTATGAGAAATCAAGATACTATTAAAGAGATCCAAACAAATGAAAAAAAAAAGAAGGCAATGTGAAATATCTCACTGGAAAAACCACTGACCTGGAAAATAGATCCAGGAGAGATAATTTAAAAAATATTGGACTCCCCAAAAGCCATGAACAAAAAAATAACCTAGAAATCATCCTTCAAGAAGTCCTCAAGGAAAATTACCCTGATGTTTTAGAACCAGGTGGTAAAATAGAGGTTGAAAGAATCTACCTCTTGAAAAAGATCTGCCTCTTAAAAAAGATCCCCAAAAGAAAACTCCTAGGCATATTAAAGCCAGGTTCTGGAGTTGCTAGATCAAGGAGAAAATATCACAAGCAGCCAAGAAGAAACGATTTGAATACTGTAGAAAAACAATCAGGATAACACAGGATCTAGCAGCTTCTACATTAAAGGATCAACTGGCTTAGAATATGATATTCTGAAGGTCAAAGGAGCTAGGATTAAAACCAAGAATCACCTACCCAGCAAAACTGAGTATCATATTTCAGGGGAAAATATGGTCATTCAATGAAATAGAGGATTTTCAAGCATTCTTGATGAAAAAACACTTGAATAGATAATTTGACATTCAAATACAAAAAGCAAGAGAAGCATGAGACAGTAATCAGGAAAAAGAAATCATAAGGAACTTATCAAAGTCTAACTGTTTACATGCCTACATGGAAAAATGATAATTGTATCTTATGAAACTTTTATCATTATGAGGATAGACAAAAGGAATATATATGCACATATATATGCATGTATGCATATGTATGTAAACCTATGTATACCTATGTATACATATGTATATGTCTATATAGGTGGGTATATTTTGATATGAATACATATGGAAGTGTGTGTATATTTGTACAGGTATACGTAGATAGAGGGCACAGGATCAATTGAACTGGAAGTGATGATATTTAAAAGGTGAAATTGAGAGGTGAAGGGAGATAGGGAGAGACAGAATGAGGTGAATTATCTCATATAGAAGGGTCAAGGGATAACTGTTACAATGGAGGGGAAGAACAGGAATGACATACACACTAAATTGGGTATCTTGCCCTATAGGACAGTAGGGGGGAAGGGATTGAGGGGGAATGATAGAGGGGAGAGGAGGTAGTGAGGAAGGGTAGTTAGAAGCACACATTTTGGAAAGGGACAGGGTCAAAGTAGAGAATAGAACAAGAGGGGGCAGGATAGAATGGAGGGAAATACAGTCAGTCTTTCCCAATATATCTACTATGGAAATGTTTTGTGTAACTATACATGTACAACCTATATTGAATTGCTTATCTTTTCAGTAAGGGTGGGTGATGAGGGAGGAAGGGAAAGAATCTGGAATTAAAAGTTTTAAAATCAAGTGTTAAAAGATATATATAATTTTTTTTTACATGCCACTGGGAAATAAGATTTACAGGTACTGGGGTATGGAAATCGATCTTGCCCTACCAGAAAGTCAGAGGGGGTAGAGAGGAGGTTATAGGAGAGAGCAGATTGGGGGAATGGGGTGTAACAGGGAGATCACTGTTTTGGGATGGTGGGTAGGTGAAAAAATGGAAGAAAATTTGTAACTCAAAATCTCATGGAAATGAATGATGTAAACTAAAAATAAACATCAAATTTAATTTTAAAAATTGTAAAATGAAAACAAAAATTAAGCAAAACAAAAAAATGGCAAAAAAAGAAAAAATTTAAAAGATTTGAGCAATTAAATAGGATAAACATAGAAAACGTGTTTAAATTCTTATGTGAACAGAGAAGGCAATTGTCCCATCAACATCCTAATATCTGCAATTGTCACAGAGTGAATTAACTAATATATAATTAGTAAGTTAATTAATTTAAATTATTCCTTAAAAATTGGTGGGTCAGTGAAATAAATCAAAGAAATTATGTACCATTTCATTAGAGATAACAACCAACTTGAGACAAATTGTCAAAGCTTTTGGGGTACAGCCAAAGTATAATATTATGGAAAATGTATACTGATAAAGACTTTGGTCTAGAAAATAAAGAACAAATCAAAGACATGAGCATGAAATCGAAGAACTAGAAAAGCACTATATAAGAAAAAAAAATCTAACTGAATAAAAATAAATATTTAAAAACCAAAAAAGAAATAAACAAAATCTTGATGAAGAGAAGTAGAATTTTAAAAATAAAAACAGAAATACTATTACTTAATCTCAAACTTAGAAGAGAGGAAAAGCACATGGTAAGTATCAAAAATTTTAAAAACAGGGGCGGAGCCAAGATGGCAGAGTAGAAACAGCTCTTCCAAGCCTCTCTGCCCCCAGATTCTCCACAAACTATGTAAAAAAGGACTCTGAAAAACTTCTGGAGCCCCAGCACCCACAGAACGACACAGAGAAGCTAACCTCCCGCTGAGGACAGCCCAGTACCCTGCAGGAAGGACCAGCGCAGTGGTCTGGGAGCCGGCAGCGCGCAGAGCGCAGGAGCCTAGCCGAGCCCAGGTCCACCTGAGCCGAGGTTTTAGCCCCAGGGCGGCAGGGCCAGCAGCCGGCTGGAGGAACCCCAGAACACCAGGAACTGTGGAGACTCCAGAATTATCAACATAGACTTGCCTAGGACAAAGTAAGGGGTTAGTGTCCTATGGACTTTGGGACCTGTATTTGGGGAATGCGTCAGCTCCCTCCCCTGGGGGCTAGAAGCTGCTGAGGAGACACGCTATTTTGTAGTTTTCAGAGGCAGGTCTGGCTCCCAGCCTACAAATCGTGGGGAGATCCAGCGATCAGTCTTGGGGGGTAATCGCTCTTGCTTTAACCTCCCTGGATCTGGATTGTGATCTGAGGTGGAAGTCGTGGGTGGGTTTACAGCTTGCCAGAAACGGAAGTTGCCCCCCACACGTTCGGGACGAAAATTCCTCTAGCTGGCCTTAAAGCCATAGTGTGGCAACAAGCCCAAAAGTCAAGTAATTAAGTGGCAACATGCCAAGGCAAAGGAAACAGAAAAAATGCAACCCTAGACTCCTATTTTGGGGGCATAGAGCGGGAAAAGGACTGTGAGGTCAGAAGTCCTGCTCCAAAAGCCCCAGGGGAAAACATGAGCGGGTTGCAGGCCATAGAGGACCTTAAGAAGGACTTTAAAAACCAAATAAGAGAAGTGGAGGAAAAATTGGAAAAAGAAATGAGAAGGATGCAGGAAAAGTATGAAATGAGGGTCAACATCCTGACTGAGGAAAACAACACCTTAAAAAATAGACTAACTCAAATGGCAAAGGAGGCCCAAAAGGCCAATGAGGAGAAGAATGCCTTAAAAAGTCAAATTTGCCAGATGGAAAAAGAATCTCAAAAGTTCACTGAGGAGATTCATTCCTTCAGAGGTAGACTGGAGCAAATGGAAGCTAGTGACTTTATGAGAAATCAAGATGCTGTTAAGCAGATCAAAACAAACGAAAGATTAGAAGGCAATGTGAAATATCTCATGGGAAAAACCACTGACCTGGAGAATAGATCCAGGAGAGACAATTTAAAAATTATTGGACTACCTGAAAGCCATGATCAAGGAAAGAACCTAGAAATCACCCTTCAAGAAATTCTCAAGGAAAACTGCCCTGATGTTTTAGATCCAGAGGGCAAAATAGAGGTTGAAAGGATCCACAGATCACCTCCTGAAAAAGATCCCAAAAAGAAAACTCCCAGAAATATTATAGCCAGGTTCCAGAATCCCCAGATCAAGGAGAAAATACTACAAGCGGCCAGGAAGAAACAATTTCAATATTGTGGAAACACAATCAGAATGGCCCCAGGACCTGCAGCTTCTACACTGAGGGATCGAAGGGCATGGAATATGATATTCCAGAGGGCAAAAGACCTGGGAATGAACCCAAGGGTTACCTACCCAGCAAAACTGAGTAATTTGTTTCAGGGGAAAATATGGTCATTCAGTGGAATAGAGGACTTTCAAGCATTCTTGAGGAAAAAACCAGAGTTGAATAGAAAATTTGACATCCAGACACAAGAAGCAAGAGATGCCTGAGAAGGTAATCAGGGAAAAAGAAATCAAAAGGAACTTATCAAAGTTGAACTATTTACATTCCTATATGGAAAAGTAATATCTGTGACTGATGATATCTCTCTCACTATGAAAATAATGGAAGAAGGGGGTGTGGTCATATGAATACATATGTGAATGTGTGTGTATATGGTTACAGTTATATATGGATAGAGGGCATAGGTTGAATTTGTTGGGAAGGGAGAGTACTCAAGGGATGAAATTATGAGGTGAGAGAGGAACGTGGCAAGAGGAGATGGGGAGAGACAGGGTAGGGTAAACTATCTCATGTAGGGGAAGTGGGTGCAAAAGAGGGGGAGAATAAGGAAGGCTAAAAAGGCAAAACCACATTCACATTGAATTTGGTTCAGGGAGAAAATGACATACATACTAAATGGGATATCTCAACCTGCAGCAGGATAGGGGGAATGGGGATGAGAGGAGAGATGATGGATGGGAGGGCATCCTTGGGGTGAGGGGAGGTTGGAAGCACCCACTATAGAAGAGGGACAGGATCATGTAGGGAATGGACCAGTGGGGGGTGGGATGAGTGGGAGGGAATTATAAGCAGCCTTGTACAATATATCTACTATGATAATATTTTGCATAGCTAGACATGTACAACATATACTGAATTACTTATCTCCCAAGAAGGAATGGGTGACAAGGGAGGAAGGGAATGGATCTGAAATTCGAGGTCTTAACATTAAATGTTTAAATATATATAAATACTATTATTAATACTCTTTTGCCTATAATTGGGAGATAAGATGTGCAGGCATTGGGACACAAAGGTTCATCTTCCTCTAATGGAAAAGTCGATGGGGGTATGGGAGAAGGTATGGGAGAGAGCAGATTGGAGGAAGCGATATCTTGTGGGACTGCTATTCTGGGAGGTTGGGTAGGGGAATAATGGGGGGAAAATGATTGTAACTCAAAATCTGGTGGAAATGAATGATGTAAAACAGAAGTTAATAAAGTATTTGTTTAAAAAAAAATTTTAAAAACAAAATTCACAGCAAATAAGGAGGAAATAAAGGAAATTATTTGAAATTTTTTTATCATATGGTATACAACGTAAATGAATAGCTTAAATTAAAGGTATGAATATTATTTTTTAAATAAATGTTTTATTAGGAGGATGTGAAATAAAGTGTTAAAGTATTTTAAGTTCAGAAAAGGAAATTACACAATTTATAAAACAAGTGCTGAAGGGAAAAAAGGTGAATGGCTAGAGAAAGTATAAGTGAATTTTATACAAAATTCAGAACAATTTGCCCATTATATACATTGCTCATATATAGGAATAAAAAGGGATTCTATCGTGGCGGCTAGGTGGCGCAGTGAGTAAGAGAGTCGGCTTCGGAGTTGGGATGACCCGAGATCGAAACCGGCCTCAGAAAATGAGCACCCACATATAAATAATGACTAGCCATGTAACCTTGAGCAAGTTACTTAACCCCAATTGCTCTAAAAAAAAAAAAAAGGGATTCTATCAAAGCCATTCTAAGAGAAAAACATTGTCCTCATCCCCAAATCAGAAAAAGGTAAAACAGAGAAAGAAAATATAGATCAATATTTCTAATAAATATTACCATAAAATAATGAATAAAATATTTGCAAGGAAGCTACAACAAAATATTTAAAAGATTATATACCATATCTTAGTTGGATTTAGGCCTGGAATTTAAGTTTGGTTCAAATTTAAGAACACTAGAAATATAATTCTTCATATTAAAGATAAAATAATAGATGGTTTTATATGTCCATATAATCATATTATAGAATATGTGTGTGTAAAGCACCTATACACTCATCTATACAAAATCATACAAACATATGTATATATAAAACAGCTATTCTTTTACTATTATTTTGGTGAATTCTATTTGTAGTTTTATCAATATTGAGCCAAAATAAAAAGTTTTGGCACAAATTCAACCAGGACAGAGTATATAGTCTTCTAAATATGCTGTACTAGCCTCATTGCAAATATTTTATTTTTTATTATGTGTGTGTATGTGGTTTATGTGTGTTTATGTCTGTACAATATATATGTAAAGAATACATTGAAATTTTATATTCATTTAAAATATCTGTGTATGTATAAATTATTTAAATATGTATATATCAGTATCTATCTATCCCCACCCACACCTATATACATTGACAGAGAGATATAATATATCTATATTATACTACAGGGCAGCTAAGTGGTTCAGTGGACAGAGTTCAAGGTTTAGAGCTAGGAAAACTCCTATTCTTCAGTTCAAATCTGATCTTAGACACTTACTAGTTGTATGACCCTGGGCAAATTGCTCAACAGTATTTTCCTCAGTTTCCTCATCTGTCAAATGAGAAGTAAATGGCAAACCACTCCAGTATCTTTGCCGAGAAATCTCAAATAGGATCACAGAGTCATACACAACTGAAAGTCACTGAAAATATACTACTTGATGGGTAAGGGGAAGTGATATTAATATGTATCGATTAACATCTTCTGTTTGTCTTGTCACCAGCCTGGTGATCCCAGCAAACAAGAAGGGAAATATTGTTTTCTCTGTAAAAATTTCCTGTTGTAATGGCAAGCAAGTGAATACTTAGCACCTTGTTTCAGTTATTTATTTAGCACCTTGTTTAAGTTCAAGTGTCTTTGAGCCTTGCCCTGATTATATCAAGTCTTTGTTAAGAAACAGAACCTATGAATCTCACAGTAGGAGGGACTTGACAAAGAAAGGAATAGGAAGGATATAAGAGGTGGGCAGAACAGAGAAGAGCTAATGACAGGTAAAAAGCTAGGGCACAGGTGGGACAGAATGGCCAGCACTCTGTCTATGCTGATTTGTGTTTGTGATGCTTTCTACAGAAGCCCTGGGACCTTACTGGAAGCCCTGAGAGAATATTTTATTACTTTCTGTTTACAGAAGTCCTGGAAGAGGGTTTCAGAGGTTCTGGGACTATGCTGATGATTTCTGTTAGTATCTCAGATTTTGTTTGTGTTGATTTCACAGGCAGATAGTGAATTGATGATGGTGCTAGTAATGTGTATGAATGCTGTTTTGGCCCTATTAAACTTTGTCTTCCCAGAAACAGAAACTGTGAAAGCCTTGAGGTGGACTGGACACTGTAAGTTTCAATATGGAATGGGAACTGGATAAGGACCTGGACAAGGAGCTGAGAGCTACCTGTCTGTGAATCCAGGTGACAGTTGGGTAGACTCAGGCAAAAGCTGGACCCATGGAAGAGGAACCAGAGAATCTGAGAGCCAGCCTAGAGCCAAGATGAAAACACTTGGGTAGTCAGTGCTGACTGAGAAGATCATGATTTACTATGGCCTAGGGGTGGGAGAACTTTGTACTTTGTACCTTGTACCCCTTAATTATGATTGAGTTAAGGATGATTGGAAACTAATCTCCAATCAAGAAGAAAGAAGACTTTTTGGCTAAGAGATTAAGACAATGTGACCTAGTGATGGGAAAACTGACCTTTGTAATTTGGATCACTTAAGGAGGCTTACTCCTTAAGGACAATTGAGTTAAGGTCTTACTGAATGAAATCTTTTGTTTAAAACTATGTGACCACTTTAGAGATAAGTTGTTTTGTTATATCGTCATGAATGGTGTACTTTGGTTTCTGTGAATGTTTTGCCTTAGTTTATTGCTGAATAAATAGAAAGTTCACTATATTATGTGATCAGAACCTTAAAGCTATTCACAGCAGCAGTCCTCTGGAGAGCTACTCAAGTTTGGCCTTACACCCGGAAAATAGGACATCTATGGAAAAGATAACTCTTCAACATATTCCTGATTTCTAACTTGCCTTCTAGAAACTTTGGAGAGTTTTCCTTGGGTGAGCACATGGTCTTCTGTTATATCTAATTCCGAATGTCAGATTTCATTCTTATTTTGTATTTTCTGGCATATTCTCATATGTAGACCTCTTATTTCTGGGATTTTTAATTTGCTTGTTTTATTCACTATTCACTACTTGCTATGTTCTTTTGTGTAACTAGTATCTGGCAGGAAGGAGTCAAGATTTCAGATATGATTAGAGTCACTTCCTTCACCTTTGAGTAAAAGAAACCAGAAAAGAGTCTTGAAACTCAAAAAGTTAAATAGCAATCCTTAAACCCTCAATTTTGGGGATAAATTACAAAAATTCTAGCCTAGTAACCATTCCCTCAAAGAATAGATCAGATATGTGGTCGCTTCTTCTACAGCATTGCAGGATATAACATTGTTCCTAGCACATGGTAGGCACTTGACAACTGTTTATTGATTGATTAAAATCAATGATAAATAAAAACATCAACATCAAAATTACTGCTATTCTATATAATACTTGAAATGCTAAATATATCAAAAATACAAGAAAAAAAGAAGTTTGTTTTTGTTGTTGTTGTTTTTCAGAAGACATGATAGTTTACTTAGAGAACCTTAGAGAATCAACCAAAATTTTACTGAAATAATAACTTCAGAAAATTCTATGATATAAAATAATTAACAAAACTATTAGCTCTTTCTTCAAATTAACAGCAAAATACTGTAGTAAGAAACAGAAAAAGAAATTCCATTAAAATTGCTATGGAACCTATCTGGGAGTCTAGCTACTGAGACTTGCAGGAATTATATAAGTACAATTACAAGACCCTGTTGAAAAAATAGAGATAGACAAGTAATTGGAGGTATGTTAGTTGCTTAAGTTTAGGCCATTCCAGAATAATAAAAATGAGAATGCTACTTAAATTAATTTATACATTCTATGTCATGCTATTCAGTCTAAGAAAAGACTGTTTAAAGGACCAGACAAAGTAATAATAACTTCAAATGAAATCATATGATGTAAAAGTTTTTTGCAGGAAAAAAACAGAGGGAAATATTAGGAAGAATGGAGCTTGGCCAGGTCAGATATCAAACTATACTACAAAGCAGTAACTGTAAAATTATTTGATCTTAGTTAAAATAATATCTTTTTTAAAAATAATTAGTTTGTAATTGAAAAGATGAGCTACATATGATTTAAAGTACAGTTCAATAAAATCATGACTTCAATTACTGGAACAAGGACTCAAAATTTGAAGAAAAATACTGATAGGTAAACTGGAAAACAGTGTGACAGATGTTGGGTTTAGACAACCATGTCACATCATATCGTATAATAAGCTCTAGATAGAGAGGTGGCCTAAATTTTAAAAAAGAAAAAGAAAATTGAATAAACAAATCAGAGATATAGGAAAGGAGATACCTTTTAAAACTATGTGTAGGGAAAGAGTCCTTTGACCAAATAAAGTATATTTAATGGTTTTGGCCAAAAAAAAAAAAATCAGTGCAGTTAGAAGGGGAAGTTAAATGAACTGAGAAAAGATTTTTTCTTGTTTGTTTTAAAAAAAACTATAATAACCTAGGTATATAAAAATTGATACAAATATATAAAAACAAGAGCCATTTCCAATAGATAAAAGGCCAAAGGATAAAAACTAAGCAGCTCTCAAAAGAAAAATGGCAAGGCATTAACAACCATATCTTTAAAAATATGTTCAATGAAAATGCAAACTACGATGCTCATGTTTAACCTCATACCTAGCAGACTGATAAAAAAAAAAATTACTATTTTTTGACGGGCAAGTGTAGGACGGGAACACTAGTGCACTATCTGGTGGAGCTGTGAAGTTATTCAAGCATTATATAAAGCAATTTGGAACTATACTCTGAAAGACAATGTACTGCATACCCTTTGACCTAGCAACACCACCAGGAGACTTCTATCAAAAAGACAAAGTGGAAAGGTAGCTTTATAAACAAAAAAATATTCACAGTAGCATGGTTAGTTATATTAAAGTCTTAGTAATAAATAAATGTCCATCAGTTGAAAAAATACAGAACAAAGTATGGTATGTGAACATAATGGGAAAATGTTCCATAGCAAATTATAATAGAGACAGATTCAGAGAAACCTGAGAGGTGTTATATGAACTCAGGCAGAGTATCTGAGTACATATACACATCCTTACATAAGTATATAAATATACATTATGTATGTTGTATGTATATATAGATTGTGTGTATATATAGTGTATGTGTGTATACACAGACATACATAGACACATACACACATTATATAACTGCTATGTTTGTAAAGGAAAACAACTGTGAAAGACTTGAAAATTATGATCATTGCATTTACCATTTATGATACCAAAAGACCCAATAAATTACATTTCTCATCTCTTGGAATGAGATATAAATAGATAGATAGATAGATAGATAGATAGATATTTTCAGACCCAGGCAATTTGTTCCACATGATCATGATGATGATGATGATGGTGATGGCAATGGTGATGATGCTGATGCTGATGATATATAGTTGTTATTATAAGGGAAGGCTTCCATTGTTTTGGCACATAGAAATAAATGTGGAGTGGGAGAGAAGGGATAATGATTCTACAATGATACTAAAAATAAGAAGAAAAAAGCTGTTGTTTGGTCATGTCCGACTCTGACCCCATGGACCATAGCAGACCACACCCTTCTATACTCCCTATCTCTTGAAGTTTGTCCAATTTCATGGTGGTTATTTCTGTGACACTATCTAACTATCTCATCCTCTACCATACCCTTTTCCTTTTGCCTTCAATCTTTCCTGACATCAGGGTTGTTTCCAATGAGTCCCACATTCTTGTTATGTGGCCAAAATATTTAAGCTTTAGCTTCAGTATTTGACATTCCAATGAATAGCCTGAATTACTTTATGTATTGACTGATTTCATATCCTTGCTATCCAAGGCACTCTCAAAATTTTTCTCTAGCACTACAATTGAAAAGCATCCATTCTGCAGCTTTCCTTATAGTTCAACTCTTATAGTCATACATCACAACTGGAAAAACCAGAGCTTTGACTACATGGACCTTTGTCAGCAAGGTATTATCTCTGCTTTTTAGTACACTGTTTAGATTTGCCATAGCTTTCCTTCCATGGAGCATCTTTTAGTTTCATGGCTGTGGTTGTAGTGATCTTTTAGCCCAAGAATATAAAATTTGACAATGCTTCCTTTATTCCTCCCTCTATTTTTCAGGAAGTGATGGGACAAGTTGCCAAGATCTTAGTTTTGTTTTGTTGCTGTTGTTGTTGTTAAGCTTTGAGTCAGCTGCAATTTTAAAAATTGATTTGACTAGAGTTAATTTGGAATTCATCACAATCAGGACTGCGTTAGAACTACTCTGATAATTTTTAAATAAATTGAAAAAACAAAACAAAAGAAATTAAATAAAGAAATGAGCCCCCCCCCCACTTGTTCACATGTAGTGCTAGTTCATGACTTCATATGCAGTTTTATTGATTTCTTCTTTGTACAGAAAAGTAAAATGTTCAAATTTGTTGATATTTGTCCATCTCATAATATTAGAAATATATCTTAAAGAAAGCATCTTATTCCAGTTCCTTGACCATTTCTTTTTCTTTTTTTTCTTTTAAAGCAATTGGGGTTAAGTAACTTGCTCAAGGTTACACAGCCAGTCATTATTTAAGTGTGGGTGCTCATTTTCTGAGGCCAGGATGGATCCTGGGTTATCTCGACTCCAGGGCCGGCACTCTTACTCACTGAGCCACCTAGCTGCCCCATCATTTGTTTTTCAATCCCCCAAACAGTTATCTACTTATTTCAAAATTTCCTAGGTTGGGAACTCAGTTCGCTATTTTAAAATCTCAATAGTCCACAATATATTTGTTCTTGAGTTTAGATCATCTAAATCTCAGCTGGCATGAATTTGGGTCATTCCTATTAAAACATATATTGATCTCCCCTCCTGCCAAATTGCAACAAGACTCACATCTTATTTGTTGCTATCATTTCTAGATACATTTCAATGTTCATCATTTCTCAGTTAAAAAAAAAAATGAAATGCAGATGCCCTAAGTACAATTATTTTTACCAAGATATATTCCTGAGAATTCCCCATTATTTTTTGACATGCTTAAAATTGTTTCATCCCTTTCTGCCTCCTTGTATTTACAGCATTTTTCATCATAATATTATCTTGTAGCTTCATTGCACATTGCCCCTCGCTTTCAGATTTTTAATGGAAATGTTAAATAAAGATAACATCCAAAACTTTTATTTTAGGTTGTTGATGCTTCAAGGAAGTCATGGGATGTAAATTGATTTAGAAACAATCGTATTGGCACTTGAGGAAAATTTAAGTTTTCTATACAGATCTTTGCTAGGCATAAATGAAGTAGGTGGCCACCTACTCTGATCTGAAGGGTCACTGATAAGAAGTTCTATTTCTTGAAAAAAAAAATCCAGTCTTCCTCTCCTACCTATTTGAAGATTTCTAACATTAGGGCAAGGGTGGGAAACCTGAGGCCTTGAGGCCACACATGACTCCCTAGATGCCAAATACAACTCTTTGACTGAATCTGCAGTCCAGAGTTACATTATACAGTCACTACTGTAAATTGTTTATATGATACTTTTAAAGGAATGGAAGAACAATATTTGTCCAATACAACATCACTATAAATAGGATGAAAGGATAAGTAGTTGCCATCTAGGAAGGTATATGAAGCAGCCCAAAAGAAAGTAATCCAAAGGGCCAGAATATTTCAGTGGGAATGGACTGTTGTGAAGCATGACAAGTGACAGTAATGGGAAGGAAGGCAGTCTTGTGAGGTTGTAAGGGTGAGAATTTATGGAAGCCAAGTGAGGTAAGCAACTCTAGTTCAGGCCTGAGAATGGAGAGCTTTTGGTCCTAGAAAGATGATAGTGTCTCATATAGGAATGAGGTAAAAGACAAAGATTCATCTGTGGGATGGGGCATTATTGAATTCCACTTGATATGACTATACCTCTTCAAGAAATGACTAATATAGGCCTTTTTCTTTGCTTCACCATCTTTATTCCTTTTCTTCATGAAACTCTTCTGCCAGATATAGTCTCTATTGCAGATTTGAAAAAAAAATTAAAAAGGAGCTTTACTTGATTATATTTCAGGAGAGACAAATGGAGATAAAAAGGACAGGAAGAGGGTAAGACAATAAAAAAGGAAAGATAAAAAGGGAGCTTGTAAAAAAGAGAAGGTATATGTGGAAAAGGAAAGAAAAGATTAAAGACCAGGCCACAGAGGAAATTAGTTATAATTAGTCTTTTTTTGTTTTTGTTTTTCTTTTTTTGGGGGGGAGGGGAGGGCAATTGGGGTTAAGTGACTTGTCCAAGGTCACACAGCTAATTTTTGTGTTAAGTGTCCGAGGCTGGATTTGAACTCAGGTCCTCCTGACACCAGGGCCAGTGCTCTATTCACTGTGCCACCTAGCCACCCCAGTTATTAGTCTTAAACCTACGCTCTAATCATTTAAAACATGGTAATAAGAATATATATTTCTTTTTAACAAATTTTCCTTAAAATAGCAGTAAAAATGAAAAAGTAAGTGTGGAGTACAAGGGGAAGATAACATAGATCACATGATCTATGATCTAATTAGAAGCTGGGATAAACCAGGTCAGTAAAGTGATGTTTGTGCCAATCTCAGACCTCAGCGTGACAGTATTCTTAAGAGTTATAATAGCTTCCTATTTATCCTAGCATAGAGTCCTCCCTTGGTCATCAGAGGGAATTGGCTTACTTCTCAACCACAGTGTACAATTCTAAGAGTTGAATGATAGTGTTGCCCTTGTAGCTGAGCCTTCTGGGGAGGTGTGTTGGGGCTTTCTTATTAAAGGACATACTTGACCATATCTGTCACTTGCTAGCTCTGTGACCTTGGGTAACATACTTAAACTCTCTGAGCCATAGATTGTTCATTATAAAATGAAGAGATTGGATTGATCACCTGCCTCAGATATATGATCTTATTTTTCCTCTCATCAGTTATGACCCTTAGGCATTTTGTTGTGCTTCTCTGAGATTCTGGTTTAAATATATAATCTTATGAATAGTCTGTCACCATGAATTGAGGGTAAGTGGAGGAGGAGGGGGGAATTTTTTTTTTAATTGGCTACTGACCCAAGAGGAATGACCCAGTAGGTTTCAAAAGGAGTCAAGATTTTTTTCTGCCTCTGCCTGCCCTCTCCCCCTCTCCCTCTTCTCCCTTTCTCTCTCTCTGTCTCTCTCTCTCTTGATTGCATTTCTTCAGACACTGGCCATCTTTTCATTTAACTACACAATGGTAGGAGGGAGGGGATTTCTGTTTTCCTCCCCAACTCACTCATAGAGAATTGAGAACATATGTCTGTCCAGGTCAGCCTAAGACTGAACTTTGTCTGTGCCTGACTTACTGGCTTTATATTTCTTTTCTGGGCATGGGTCACTGAACCATGATCCTGAGATATGGGAGTTACAAGCTTCAGCAGCTAATTTGTGAGTTTGAGAGTTCAGGAGTCCTTAGGTGTCCAATCCAACGAGGGAGACTTCCTTCCATGATCCCCTTTCTCAGAGGTGAATGTGACCATCAGCAGAAGAATAAGTGATAAATGCCTCACTCCTCAGAAGATCTGAACTATAAGTGATTTTTTCAGACATTAAAAATTCTAGATGAAAATTAAATGTTTTGTTCTGTGGTCCCATAAAGTTATTCCTGTTTTGAGTTTCAATATTCCAAGAGAATATAATAGAAGTTGAGTTACTACTTCACCTTTTAAATCTTTGTCAAGGTAGACCTATAAGTGTTTTGTCTTTTAAATACTGCTTTTTCTTTGTAATAAGTAAATAAATAGTTACCATATTTACTACTTACTACTTTATTCTTTAAGTAATATTTCTATAGAGGACCCTTCTATTTCCTTTTGGGAAAACCTTAGAAATAAACCCCATCTAAACATTGTTTAATACATTTCCCCCAGAGTTCTATTCTGGAGTGGGACAAAGTAATTTACCAGAGACTGTGGAAAAAGAAAAAAAAAGGTCTGGTCATCTTGCTTTGAGGTCAGATTCTCCAAGGGCTTGAGTTTAGAGCTGGAGCCTGTTGTAGGAGAGAGGCATGCCACAGAACATATGATATAGAAGTGATCATGTGTTCACATTAAGAACAGTGTAGAGAACATGGGTGCAGTTAGATGGTACAGTGGATAAATGCCTGGCTTAGAGCTAGGAAGATTCATCTTCTTGAGGTCAAATCTGGTCTCAGACACTTACTAACTGTGGGACCCTGAGCAAGTCACTTAACTGTGTACCTCCATTTCCTCATCTGCAAAAATGAGCTAGAGAATGAAATGGAAAACCACTTCAAGTATCTTTGCCAAGAAAACAGCAAATGGGATCATAGAAGGTTGGACATGACTGAAACCAGTGAACAGTAGAACAATGCATCCTTACTTAGGCTGGATTATGTTAACTCTCACAGAGTAGAAAAGTTAAAGAGCTTCAGTTTAGTTTAGCTAGTATCAAATAATCAGCGTGAGTGATCCTACACTGCATTGAATAGATATTTGACAATTTATAAACAGAGCATAAAGGATAATCTCTTCAATATGAGTTAGGAGATAATATTTAAATCAGGGATATTTGATCCACTCCCCGCCTCCCCCCGCCATCATGGTTTTCAAATTTACCTTTAAACATTTCTTTATGCAGCTAAAAATATTAGACTACGAATCAAGAGGCATTGTTTGATTTACTGTACTCTCTATTACAACTTAAGGTAAGTCACACTATCTCCTTATGTCTCTTTCCTCATCCATGAGAAAAGAGGTTTTGGAAATTTAAAGTACTACAAACAGGTAAGATTGGAAATATATTTCTAATTAGAAGACAAAAGCCTTCTAATATTTTATCATGGAGTGTCAAACAGTGAATACCAGGTCAGGTCTTTTCCTTCTTCTTCCTTATATTTTTAATCTCCTGGTAAGAATTTGGGAGCAGATAGCATAGGGAAGTTTTTTGGAAAAGCAGTTACAGCCAAATCACAAATCTGGGAGACTTGCCTCTCTCTAGATCAATTTAAAATATACATAGGTACCCCCTTTACCTCACCTTAACCCTGCTTGAGCAGTAACTCAAGATTATGACTAGAGAATGGAAGGGGATAGAGCAGAAGTTCTTTTTATTTTTTTAATATTGAACATATCTCCACATTAGTCATGTTGTGAAAGAAGAATCAGAACCAAAGGGAAAAATCACAAGAAAGGAAAAAAAGAGAGAGAGAAAAATAGCAAGCTTTGATCTCCTTTCAGATTCCATAGTTCTTTCTCTAGATATCAATAGCATTTTCCATCATGAGTCTTTTGGAACTGTCTTAATTCATTCCATTGCTGAGAAGAGTTAAATCTATCAAAGTTGGTTATCATGCAATGTTGCCATTACTGTATACAATGTTCTCCTGATTCTGCTCATTTCACTCAGCATCAGTTCATGGAAGACTTTCCAGGTTTTTCTGAGATCTGCCTGCTCATCATTTCTTATGGAACAACAGTATTTCATTATGTTCCTATACTACAACTTGTTTAGCCATTTCCCAATTGATGGACATCCCCTCAATGTCCAATTCTTGGCCACCACAAAAAGAGCTGCTATAAATATTTTTGTATGTGTTGATCTTTTCCCCTTTTTATGATATCTTTGGGATACAGATCTAGTAGTTTGCTGTAACAAAGGGTATGCAGAGATTTATAGCCCTTTGGGAATAGTTTCAAATTGCTCTGCAGAATGGTTGGATCAGTTCACAACTCTAGCAACAGTGTGGCAATTAGTGTGCCAATTTTCCCACATCTTCTCCCACATTTATCATTTTCTTTTTCTATCATATTAGTCAATCTGATAGGTATGATATGGTACCTCAGAGTTGTTTTAAACTGCACTTTTTGGAGGAGGGGAGGTAGGGCAATTGGGGTTAAGTAACCTACCCAAGGGCACATGGCTAGCTTTGTATTAAGTGTCTGAGGCTGGATTTGAACTCAGGTCCTCCTGACTCCAGGGCTGGTGCTCTTTTCATTGCACCATCTAGCTGCCCCAAGTTTGCATTTTTTTAATCATAATGATTTAGAGCTTTTTTTATATGATTATAGATATCTTTAATTTCTTCACCTGAAAATTGCCTGTTCATATCCTTTGACCATGTATCAATTGAGGAATGACTTGTATTCTTATAAATTTGAAGCATTTCTCTTTATATTTTGGAAATGAAGCCTTTATCAGAAGCCTTAGATATAAAAATAATTTCTCATCTTTCTGCTTTGCTTCTAATTTTGGTTGCATTGGCTTTGTTTGTAAGGTATCGATCAATAATTTTGTGTCTGAGGGGGAGGCAAAGTGACTTTCCCAGGGGTCACATAGTTAGTAAGAGTCAGAGGTTGGATTGAATTCAGGTCCTCCTGACTCCAGGATCCATACTATATCTGCTGTATCACCTAGTTGTGCCTCTTGCTGTTTCTTATACATGGAACCCTATTTCTGTCTTCAAGCATTTATTTGTACTGGCTATCACTCATGCCTAGAATGCATTATCCCCTTCCTTCCACCTCTAAGAATTTCTAGCTTCATTCAAGACTGAGCTCACTCATACTTTCCACAAGAAGCTTTTCCTGATCTTCTGCAGCTACTAAGGTCCTCCCCACCAAATAAATATTTTATCTATTTTTTTGTTTGTTTGTAGCTTATATACCTACATATGTGTTCTCAGTTTTCCCAAATAGAATAAAGTCTGAGGGCAAGGGATTGCATCCCATTTTGTCTTTGTATACTCAGCACCTAGAATAGTTCTTGAAATATAAATGGTGGGTTTGTTATTTTTTTTGCTTTTTGGAGGGCAATTGGGATTAAGTGACTTGCTCAAGGTCACACACCTAGTTTTTGTGTAAGTGTCTGAGGCCAAATTTGAACTCAGGTCCTCCTGACTCCAGGGTTGGTGCTCTATTCACTGCGCCACCTAGCTGCCCCTAAATGTTTTTTTTTTTTTTTAACTATAAAAGAATATTTCAGAGTTCTAGCCTCCATTTTGACTCAGAGTGTTGGCATAATTGGGCAAATCACTTCAGGCCCTATGTGGGAAACTTTAGGGAAACTACAAATATCAAAAGGACTTTGGGCTTTTTTTTTTCACTTGCAATCATCCCTGTATTCAATATTTCAGCTTCACTTTCAATTGTAGTCCAAGAAGTCCTGTAATTGCATTTTATGCCTGGAGGCTTGATCATCAATTAGTTAGAAGTATACAAGTAGTCTGACTGGCCTCTTCTTTGCAGATTTCAGATTACACTGAAGAGCATTTCAACAAGTGGTAATACTTTCCAAACGACTCTTCCTCTTATCAGAGGAAAGGGCCATTAGAGCCCAGGACTTATCTTTATTGGGATAAAAAATACTTGACATTTATTTATTTGAAAATTTTGCTCAAATCCTGAAAGAAATCAAGGAGATAGAGAGCAGCATGGCTCCTTGTAATCAGGATGGTCTAAATTACTCACTTTGAGAAGGTAAATTAACTCTTATTGGCTCTAAAATTACCAAAGCAGTGATTAACTGAACAGTCATATTGTGTGTGTGTGTGTGTTCTAGAAATTGTGAAATCAAAATGAGAGAAAAGCACACAACAGTGGTGATGTCAAGGGATAATAGCATGTTATTAAAGAAGACTTCTGTGCAAGACATAGTGTAAAAGATATTCAGGCAAGGCTTTTTGGAAAAGTAGAAGCCCTGATTAGAAGAACAAGTGATACCATTCCTCAATTGATAAATATTCAAGTTATATGAAGAGATAATTTTCAGAGGAAAAAATCAAAGCTATCATTAGTCATATAAAAATGTTCCAAATCACTAATGAAGAAATGCAAATTTCAACAACTCTGTGGTGCTACTTCAGATTGACTAAGACTCAAATTGACTAAGAAAAGGAAATGACAAATGCTAAAAGAGGTGGGGGAAAATAGGGACACTCATGTACTATAGGTGGAGCTATGAACTAGGTCAACCATTTTGAAGAACAATTTGGAAATATTTCCAAAAAGTTATTAAACTGTGCATACCGTTTGACCTTCTACTAGATTGATAGCCCAAACAGATTAAAAAATAAAAAAGAAAGGGCCCTATGCAAAAATATTTATAGTGACATTTTTTGTGGTAGCAAGAATTGGAAACTGAGAATGCCCATGAATTGGGAATGGCTGAACAAGTTATGACATATGAATATGATTAAATACTATTATATTTTAAGAATAGGATACTTTGAGAAAAAACTTGTTAAGACTTAAATGAACTGATGCAAAGTAAAGTGAGCAGATCCAGGAGAACATCATACATAGTAACAGTAATATTATGAAGATAATCAACTGTGAAAGAATTATTACCTTTGATCAACACAGTAGTCTATCGTAATGCCATGAAAAATGCTAGCCACCTCCAGAGAGAGAATTGATGGACTCAGAGTGCAGACTGTAACATGTTTTTTCTCCTCTTTCTTTTAATTTTTTTTCTCTTTTTCAGAAGACAGGTGATGCAGAATTTTTTTGCATGACTTCATAACTATAATGAGTGTTGCATTGCCTACTCAATGGCTAAAGGAAAATGTGAAGGCAGAGAATGAATTTAGAATGAAAATAAAATAAATTTGTTTTTTAATAAAATGGAAAAAAGAACAAGAAACAGCATATATTAAACCTCAGTACATAAACCAAGAGCAGAGAGAGCACTGGATCCAGAATTAGGAAGATAAGGATTTGATTGCACTTTCACTAGATGTGTGATCCTGGGGAAGTCATCAAAGGGACTCTTTCTTAGATAACATAGTTTGGACAGAAAGATTTTTAAAGATCATTCTAGTTTTAAATCATTTCTAACTGAGGAATATCTTTTAGACCTAGAAGATCTCCTGATTAGTAGATAAATCCTTGATATCAGATCTATGGAATAACCAATAAGGCTCTCACAAATTTGTAGATGGGTTGCAATCTGTATAAATCTAGAACAGAAAGGGATTTTTGAGGCTATTTGCTTCAATTCTAAATTTACAGAGAAGGTAATAAGCCTAAGAAGAATAAGTGACTCACCCAAGATCACAGCAGGATTAGAATCCAGGGCCACTGATTCTGCTCTTTCCATATCGCCTCCCTATGTAATTGTAGTAATCACAGAGCCATTGCATATTGAAATGTTCCTTTTCTGCTCATTATTAGAAAAAATATGAATGAAAATAAAATATCATTTGCAACATCAGAGTATGTGGATAAAGAAATATTGGGTAAGAATTTAGTGTCAGAGCTGTCTCTCTAAGACAATACCCTTATTGTAGTATGGAGAATCAGATTTTCATCAATTTGAATATTGAGCCTTTATGAAAGGACCTGCATTTAAACTGGCATAGTACACTTAGGCTTTAAAAATTGTATTAGGTTGTCCAACTAACATCTTCACACTAATATCTTTCAGAAAATATTGGCCTGAATATACAAAATGTTTGCTTGTTTTCCCCCAAAACAGGGTTCTTACAAAATTAGAGCATTGCCTATTAATTAGATTATTTTCCAATTTATATCTATCTCTTGGTTTCATCATCACTGTTTTCCAGTTTTCAAATGCTTTTGTGTGAGTGTGTGTGATATGTGTGTGTGATACATACAAACGCATCAACAACTCAAAATGTTCAAAATGGAACTCATTTTCCCCCTCAGATCTATGTTCTTCCAAATTTTTCTAATTCTACTGGAGGCACTACCACCCTCACAGCCTCCCAGATACATAATCTTACCTTTAACCTTGACTTTTCATTTTATCTTATCCTATATATCCCAGTAGATATCATACCAGAGAAATCACTGTCTAGTCCAATTTGGAGAGTCTTTCTTGTGATTTGCCAGTTGTGTGTGACCACAAGTGGGGTACTGAGTAAACTATCAGATTAGAACTCAGAAGGATGAATTCAAATCCCATGTGATACTTACTTTTTATGTAACCATGGACAGCTAGGTGGTACAGTAGAGAGAGTACTAGGTCTAGAGTCATGAAGGCTCATCTTTCTGAGTACAAATCTGGCCTCAGATACTTAATAGCTGTGTCATCCTGGGACAGACACTTAATTCAGTTTGTCTCAGGTTCCTCATCTGTAAAATGAGCTGGTGAAAGAAATGGTAAACCACACCAGTATCTTTTACAAGGAAACTCCAAATGGGGTCACAAAGAGTTGGGACATGCATGAAATAAGTGAACACTAAGACCAATTGCAACACACACAATACATATATATATATATATATATATATATATATACACACACATATATAGATGCATGCATTTGTAAAGGCATGTATATGTATATGAATTATGTACACATGAATATTTGTACATGTGTGTTTATACACATATAAAGATAATTCACTTGTGACATTATTATACTATTTTCCTAGGAGAACTAAATACTTACTCCCAGAAATATTGTTTCTTCTAATATTTTAATGGAATTACTTATAACATTAGCTGCAGTGTATCTGCCCTGGCAATGCTCGATTTATAAAAATTTGACAACCTGTCCCTCATTTACAAAACTTCACCCAATATAGTGGGAATTCTACTACCCCCTTGTTAAGACAGTGGATACATTTGTCCCCTTTTCTCCTGTTCCTTCTCTCCACTTTCACATGCTACCACCCACTGTTTCCTGACACTTGTCTTCCCAACTTACCTCACAATTCCCTCAACTATTCTTTCTCTGAATTTGCCCTCCCTCATTACTGGGGAAATTAACTATCTGTGAAATAGACAAGCAAGGAAAGAAAGAAAAAAAAAACAATTTCATGTTCAATCCCATAGAAATCATTTCACCTTCTCCAGAACAATTTCCTTATCATCCGAGAACTACTGGTCCTGTTGTCTACACTCTTAAGCTCTTTGTCCCTGTTCCTACCCCCCACCTCCATACTTTAGCTCCAGAAATTTGTCCCTTCTTCTTATCTTCCTGGGCTTCACTATCCTCAGATTTCCTGCCTCAATTCCTCTTTCATCCCTGGCCCCTTGCTTCCATGTATCAATCTCAATTTCCTGACCTAATTCTTCTTACCCTCTCTCAAGCTCCAATCATAGAATGCTGATCACCCATTCCCACCAATAATTTTTCCTATTTCCTTTTCTTCCTATAGTTTTTGCCCTTCCAGAGCTCTTACTCTCAACCAAAAGAATGACTACTTGCATATTAGAGCTGGGATCATCTCCATTCCTACTATCAAGCTAAGAAGTAGGGAATCTGCACTCATACTGCAAGGTCTTGAGCTGGGGAAGATTTGAGCCTGGTGTGACAAGTTGGAACTCAAAATGCATTTTCCTGTAGCAACATTCTGTTATACATAGTGGTTAGAGTCGAAGATGCAATTAGCACTAGAGTTCAGCTACATTAACTGTTAAATAGGCTATTGTGGACTGAGCTAGAAACCATCATGTTATGTTGTACATTGTTTCTTTGGGTGAATGTATTCCCAGTTCTAATCAACTTACAAATGGACATTTGGAACATAAACTGGATCTTTATGTTTCAGACCTATTGCCTTTACCAAAAATGGTTTGATAATTCATTCTAGCCCCAAATGCTAACAGAATGGATTTAATGTTTCACTTGATCTGAGGATCTTAGGAGAAGGGTTCTAACTAGAAGAAAATAATTTTACAAGTTCCTTTCATTTCTAACGTTTATTTACTGCTTTGCTGGGCCCACAACAATTCGGGGCACAACAGTACTCACTATGTCATATTTGGAATATAGTACAGAGTACAGACTACCAGATTTAGCCCTGGAAGAAATTGCCTTTAATGAGAAGACATTCTCTTTTCTGACATTCATTAGTTCATTAAGTAACTCATCCTGATGAATGAATTTAACTATAGCAGAGTAGATGATGTCTCAGGTGTAGTGTCTCAGGTGTAGTGCCTCACCTCAAAAGGATGTAACAATGTTTCATGTGAATCAGGCATGAGGCAGGTAATGTATTCCTATACAACTAAAAACACCAAACATGAGAAAGATGGAGGCAATGCATTAACACTATTCAGTATCTTAACAGGATTCAGTTACTCATAATCACTATTACAATCTGCTTGGAGGTCACTATTTAAATCTCATCAAAAATAGTTTTTGAAGTCTGCTAATAAAGTATTTTGCATTTTAAAGTGACCATGCACCATCACTCCACTTAAAGCTCAAATTATTCATCCATAGCCTTGATCAACCACTCTGGAAGATGGTGCTGCTGGCAATCCAGTGAACAATGATACTCACTTGTAGACTTTTAAGACTTTTGAACTCACAAGTTCACTGAAAAAACTAGACACTTATATCCTTTGATATGTGTTCAACTAATGTAGAGAAAGAATAACCAAAGGGGAAGGGAGACAATGACAGCTGGGGTCCCCCAGCACAGCCTTGCCTATTTGAGTCTCAGGAACTTCAGGTAGACATGGTAGGGTTGACAAGATAACAGGTAGAGAAGACTCATCTTTATTCTTCCCTTACTGAGAGTAAATGATGCTGTCTAGAGAGTTCAAGCCAAGAGGTATCAGCCAGAAAAGTCAGCTTTTCTTCAGAGAATGTCTACCACCATTTTTTTATTCTTTGAACAAACAATAATATTATCATCATGGCATAAGGAATAGAAGGAAGGCCTTGAAATCAGGGAGACCTAGGCGGAAGTCCTCTTTATGACATTCTAGCTGTATGTGACTGCAAGTGGAGTATGAAGTAGAATACTGGATTTGAAGTTAGAAAGAGGAGTTCAAATCCCATCTGATATTTACTAGTTTTGTAATTACCATGTGCAAGTTAATTAACCTCTTGTGTCTCATTTTCTCATCTGTAAAATGGTTAAGACTAAATGTCTAAAGTAATGGTCTAAATCGATGATCCTATGACATCAATTAAGACATCAGTTGACTTCTCAGTGACCTCAGGTAACTTTGTTACCTTGTTGAATTGCAATAAATGTAGGAAATTTTCAGATGACTTTCTGCACACTAATGAAAATACAGGAGGAGAGAGACATCACCCCTCAAAAAAAATGACAACTACAACACATACCCTTTAACACTTGAAGTATTCAGATTTCATCCTCATGAATACTTTCTCCACCAAAGCATGCCTTCATTTCACTCACCCCCCTCATCCATCAGTAAAGGTCAGGGAGTTGGAACACTTCTTCCTAGCAGGTCTAGCCTCTCCTTCTACCACCACCAATCTGTAATCCCTACTGCTTCAGTTTCCTTATGACTTCATCAAATCTCTAGTAGCTGCTTTCTATTTAGTGGGTGCTTAACAAGTATTTGTTCAATTGAATTCAATTAACTTAAATCCTGTTGATCTCAGGTCAATAGATATCTATGGGGAGAGGAAAAACCCACAGTTTTGGACTAAGAGGGGAATATCATTATTCATGCTTGATATATCTGAATTATATAATATTTTAAGGAAGATCAAGACTTGTTCTAAAATGCATCCACAATAATTTTAATTTGGATGTCTCCTCCAATGATGAAGGTCACAGTACATTTATGCCTGTCCATTCCATGAAATGCTAAGACCTTCCTTGATTTCTGACAGTGTGAGGATAACAGTGGAATAATTCAGGCTCACAAACATCTTTCTTTTCAATCACCCATCTTTTCAATCAGTCACCTACTCAGTCAGTCAGACAATAAGCATTTATTAAATGCTCACTATGTGTCAGACACTGTGATAAGTACTAGGCTTACCAAGAAAGACAAAATTCAGATCTTGCCCTCCAGGAGCTCATAATCAAATCCATACATTTCCCTTTTAATATATTTTGTTTATTAGTTGCAGTCTGCTCAAACACATTATGCAATGCTCCATTCTCTTCTGTATGGTATTTACTTTTAATGGACAAGCACTATAAAATGTCCATCTAACTAATTAGATCATTGTATGAGTGACAAGCATTCTTCATTACCTTGTTTGTATGGGTTGACCAAACTCTACTAAGCAATTCCAGATTTTTACTATGTCTTGGGGCCTGATGGAACCAATTGCAAACAGGAACATGTGAGGAGTCTTCCTATTCAGAGGAAATCTTGACCTCTTTTCACTAATTCCCTTCAACCACAGTAGAAAACACTTTTGGCTAGTATGTATCTCTTTCATGAAGCTCCTGGTTTTATGATGAGAGGGTCACTGAATGAGGTGTTCCCAGTCAGACACTTACTATCTTTGGGACCCTGGGTAAGGCAATTAACCTCTTTCTTCCTCAGTTTCCTCATCTTGAAAATGGAGGTATTAATAATAGCACCTATATCCCAAGGTTACTGTGAGGATAAAACGGTATATTTATAAATTGTAAATCCTAAAGTTCCATGTAAATGCCAGTAATAATAATTATTGTATAGTTAAAAATACATAGATAATTTAAATTACAAATAATATAATTAATTATAACACAATCATATTATGATATATATTACATATAATTATACATGTAAGTATAATTAATATAACAATATATTAGTCTAATAACATATAAATACAATTAAATAATGTAGTTAATAATATGATATGATAATTTAAATATATTAAAATTATTATTAAATGCTATTTAATTACTTTCCATACTAATAATCTAGGTCAACTGGGTGGTACAGTAGATAGAGCACTGAGACTGAAGTCAAGAAGACCAGAATTTAAATCTAGCCTTAGACACTTACTAGGTGTATGTAATGCCATGAACGAGCATTTCAGAAGAATGCTACTATGAACAGCTTTTAAGGTTTTGATTACACAGTATAGTGAAAACTCTGTTTATTCTATAACAAATCAAAGCAAAACATTCACAGAAAATCAAGGTACAGCATTCACAATATTACAGCTTATCACAGAAAATCACAATATAGTATTCACAACAGCCTATCATTAAAATGGCCACAGTTTCCACCATAGTGGTCACAAAGTTTTGAACAAAGAACAGTCATCTCAAAGTACAATAGTCAAAGTCTTCTACTCATGGGGCACACTAAGTTAACTCAATCAGTCACTTATTTAGCAATCAATTACTAAGTGTCATTAATCGCTAAATACAATCATTAGAAAATACACAGACAGGGGCGGCTAGGTGGCGCAGTGAGTAAGAGCGCCGGCCTCAGAGTTTGGATGACCCGAGATCAGATCCGGCCTCAGAAAATGAGCACCCACGCATAAATCAAATGACTAGCCGTGTAACCTTGAGCAAGTTACTTAACCCCAATTGCTTTAAAATAAAAAAAAAAAAGAAAGAAAAAGAAAAAAAAATACACAGACCCTCCACCCCAGGTCACTAGTAAACTAAAAATTCATCACTACTCATTACCCATGAAGAGGTCTTTTAATCTTGATGCAAGGCAGGCAGCTCCTACCTGAATCCACCAAACAGTCACAGAGATTCAAAGGCAAACAGCTCCCAGTTCCTTGTCCAGATCTCCATGTAAGTCCTGCTCTACACTGAAATTCATAGGGTCCAATCCATCTCATAAATCCTTCACAATTTCTGTTCCCTGGGAATTCAAGCCTCAATCAAGCCACAAACAAAGTCTTAGCATCATGGTAATGTTTCCTCAATCTTCTGCAGCTTGTTAAAAATTCAGAATCACATTATCCAGCATTGTGGGGGGGTTTGTGGTGCTCCTGGGCTTCTGTGCTTCTGTCCTCCTGGCCTCCTGGGCTCCTCTTCTGAAGAAGCTCTGCCACCACAAGTTCTTTTTTTTTTTTTTAAAGCAATTGGGGTTAAGTAACTTGCTCAAGGTTACACGGCTAGTCGTTATTTATGCGTGGGTGCTCATTTTCTGAGGCCGGATCTGATCTCGGGTCATCCCAACTCCGAGGCCGGTGCTCTTACTCACTGCGCCACCTAGCCGCCCCTTTAGGGCAATTGGGGTTAAGCAACTTGCCCAAGGTTACACGGCTAGGTTTTTGTTCGTGTGGATTAAGTGTCGGAAGCCGGCTCCGAACTCAGGTCCTTCTGGTTCCAGGGCCGGCGCTCTATTCACTGCGCCACCTAGCCGCCCCTCACTACAAGTTCTAAGGAAATTCTGACTCAATTCTTGATTCTCATTTCTCTTCTGTAGATGCTCTACCTCCAGATGCTGGTCCCGAGAAAATCTGACTGATTCTTCTTGGGGCTTTTCCTTATATACACACAGCATTAGCTTCATGTTTCAGCCAACCCCTTCCTGTTACATCAGTAACAGGAGAGAGGAGTTCATGCCTTCTATTGCCTAAACAGAGGCTTGATGAATAACTAAGTGCTAAGTACCTGCTACCTTTGTTTAACTTGAAATGAGGTGCTAAGTGCCTGCTTACTTGCCAATACAAAAAGGGGTCTTTGAATTCAAATTACATTACCATTACAGTGTGTTACTTTGGGTAAGTCATTTAACTCTGTTTCCTCATCTGTAAAATAAGTTAGAGAAAAAATTGCAAGCCACTTCAGTATCTTTGCCAAGACAACCCCAAATGGGGTCATGATATGAATGAACTCACTGAACAACAATAACAAAATTCTAATAATCATAATTATACTACTACTAATAATATACATTATACTAATAATCATGCTTATTAGTATAGCAAACATTCATATAGCATTTTAATATTTGCAATAACAATATAACTATCATTACTACTATTGCTGTTATATCTTTCAAGCAATCATGAATTGATATCTGGATGGGAAAGACTTTATTAGAAGAGGGTCTTTCATGTAGTATTTTGCTATATTGAACTAAATGTTTCTTTTTTCTTATAACCAACCAACAGAGTAGGATCTGATATTTCTACATGTTTGAGAGGTTGTAAGCAATCCACCAGGTCCTAGTCCAATTCCTTATTGGGATGTTGTAATGGTAATGGAATTTGAAGATACCCTTGTATTGATAAGCTAACAGGTACTTATCCCTTGGTTTCAGGTTAAGTGTTAAGACCCAGAGCTTGTGAAAATCCCACAGTGGGATGGACTTGTTGATGTGATGAGAGGGGGCCAAATAGGGAGGAGCTGGTGCCATATATAGGAAAAAGCCCAAGCTAAGGGAGGCCAGAAGAACTTCCAGGAGCAGCATTGTGGAGGGAGGGAGGGAGAGGGGGAGAGGAAGAAAGAGAGGAGAGGAGAGGACAGGAAAGGGGAAGAGAGGAGAGGAGAAAGAACTGCCTGGAATGAGAAAGCTGAGAGACAGAGCTGCCAGGGGCCAGAGTTGCTGAGAAAGAGAGAGAGAGCTGCTAGTCAGAGCTGCCCAGGACTTCTGAGGGCCAGTTGGAGCTGCCCAGGACTTTTGAGGATGAGCAGAGATGCCAAGAACTAAGGAAGCATGACTGTGGTGCCAGTACTTTGTCTGTTTTGATGTTACTTTGTCAGATTTGTTTATTGATGGAGGCCTCAGGCCTTTTTGGGTCTAGGTTGATTTCACAGGCAGAGAGTGAATTGATGATGATGCCAGCAATGTGTATAAACATTACTGTGGCTTTGTTAAACCTTGTCTTCGCAGGAACAGAAACTACTGAGAACTTGCCTCAGGTCAAGATGAAGAAAAGACCTCTCCTTGAGTATTGAATACTGTGATGATGTAACCTCTTTGTGAGCTAGTGGTGGATGGCCTTTGTGCTTTCCACTGCCCCTTGAGAGGATACTTGGTGGTGACTGATGACATCATAATTCAGTTGTGATCCAGGGGTGGAATATTTTTGACTTTTGTACTTTGTGACTGACTAAATGAATGCACTTTGTTTATGATTGGAAACTAATCTCTGATTGAGAATAGAGAAGACTTAGTGATTGACTAAATGGCTGCACCTTGTTTAAAAGAGAACTTTAACTTTTATACTTTGTGATTGAATTGAGGACTTACTAAATGATTGAGTTACACATGGTGAATGCTGTATTTTGATTTTCTGTGAATGTTTTTGCTTTAATTTGTTAACAAATACATAGTTTACTATGCTTGGGTTCAAAACCTTGGAAGCTGCTCATGCTTGGCATTACAGATGTAGAGATGAGCATTGCTGCTTAAAGAAGCTCAAGCACCTTTCACTGTGTTAGATGGACTTGAAGTATAGGTGTGGCTTAGACCAGGCTACTTCCGAAGAACCAGACCAGCTAAGTATGAGGAAGCTCAACATCAGTAGGCTGGTCACTTGATGATAAATTCTTTGGCTACAGTAAACAAAGAATCAAAGAAAAGAATATAAAAGCCCTGATGCTTCCATTTGATTTCCTGATTTTTACTGACCATGTCAGGGTGGCATAAAAGGGAGTAGTAGGTAGTAAGAATGCCACAGATTTTAAATATGCTCTAAACTTTTATTTGGCTATTGGCACTCCAAATATGAAGCCCATCTCCATTATCCAAAGACTGCATAGTCCCCTAGAGTAGCTCAGTAATCTTAATCCTGACATTTTTTTTTCTATTTAAACAAATGCTTTATTAACTTCTGTTTTACATCATTCATTTCTGCCAGATTTTGAGTTACATTCATTTTCCCCCCATTATTCCCCTACCCAACCTCCCAGAATAGTAGTCCCACAAGATATCACTTCCTCCAATCTGCTCTCTCCCATACCTTCTCCCATACCCCATCGACTTTTCCATTAGAGGAAGGTGAGTCTTTGTGTCCCAATGCCTGCACATCTTATCTCCTTATTACAAGCAAAAGAGTATTAATAATAGTATTTATATATATTTGAAACATTTAATGTTAAGACCTCGAATTTCAGATCCATTTCCTTCCTCCCTTGTCACCCATTCCCTCTTGGGAGATAAGTAATTCAGTATATGTTGTACATGTCTAGCTATGCAAAACATTATCATAGTAGATATATTGTACTAGGCTGCTTATAATTCCCTCCCACTCATCCCACCCCCCACCTGGTCCATTCCCTACATGATCCTGTCCCTCTTCTATAGTGGGTACTTCCAACCTCCCCTCACCCCAAGGATGCCCTCCCATCCATCATCCCTCCTCTCATCCCCCTTCCCCCTATCCTGCTGCAGGTTGAGATATCCCATTTACTATGTATGTCATTTTCTCCCTGAACCAAATTCACTGTGAATGTGGTTTTGCCTTTTTAGCCTTCCTTGTTCTCCCCCTCCTTTGCAACCACTTCCCCTTGCTTCTTCTACATGGGATAGTTTACCCTACCCTGTCTCTCCCCATCTCCTCTTGCCACTTTCCTCTCTCACCTCATAATTTCATCCCTTGAGTGTTCTCCCTTCCCAACAAATTCAACCTATACCCTCTATCCATATATAACTGTAACCATGTACACACACATTCACATATGTATTCATATGACCACACCCCCTTCTTCCATTATTTTCATAGTGAGAAAGATATCATCAGTCACAGTTATTGCTTTTCCATATAGGAATGAAAATAGTTCAACTTTGATAAGTTCCCTTTGATCTCTCTTCCCCGATTACCTTCTCAGGCATCTCTTCCTTCCTGTGTCTGGATGTCAAATTTTCTATTCAATTCTGGTTTTTTCCTCAAGAATGCTTGAAAGTCCTCTATTCCACTGAATGACCATATTTTCCCCTGAAACAAAATACTCAGTTTTGCTGGGTAGGTGACCCTTGGGTTCATTCCCAGTTCTTTTGCCCTCTGGAATATCATATTCCATGCCCTTCGATCCCTCAGTGTAGAAGCTGCCAGGTCCTGGGCTATTCTGATTGTGTTTCCACAATATTGAAATTGTTTCTTCCTGGCTGCTTGTAGTATTTTCTCCTTGATCTGGGGATTCTGGAACCTGGCTATAATATTCCTGGGAGTTTTCTTTTTGGGATCTTTTTCAGGAGGTGATCAGTGGATTCTTTCAACCTCTATTTTGCCCTCTGGATCTAAAACATCAGGGCAGTTTTCCTTGAGAATTTCTTGAAGGGTGATTTCTAGGTTCTTTCCTTGATCATGGCTTTCAGGTAGTCCAATAATTTTTAAATTGTCTCTCCTGGATCTATTCTCCAGGTCAGTGGTTTTTCCCATGAGATATTTCACATTGCCTTCTAATCTTTCGTTTGTTTGGATCTGCTTAACAGCATCTTGATTTCTCATAAAGTCACTAGCTTCCATTTGCTCCAGTCTAACTCTGAAGGAATGAATCTCCTCAGTGAACTTTTGAGATTCTTTTTCCATCTGGCAAATTCGACTTTTTAAGGCATTCTTCTCCTCATTGCCCTTTTGGGCCTCCTTTGCCATTTGAGCTAGTCTATTTTTTAAGGTGTTGTTTTCCTCAGTCAGGCTGTTGATCCTCATTTCATACTTTTTCTGCATCCTTCTCATTTCTCTTTCCAATTTTTCCTCCACTTCTCTTATTTGATTTTTAAGTCCTTCTTAAGGTCCTCTATGGCCTGCAACCCACTCATGTTTTCCCCTGGGGCTTTTGGAGCAGGACTTCTGACCTCACAGTCCTTTTCCCGCTCTATGCCCCCAAAATAGGAGTCTAGGGTTGCATTTTTCTGTTTTCTTTGCCTTGGCATGTTGCCACTTGTTTACCTGACTTTTGGTCTTGTTGCAACACTATGGCTTTAAGGCCAGATAGAGGAATTTTTGTCCCAAACGTGTGGGGGGCAACTTCTGTTTCTGGCAAGCTGTAAACCCACCCACGACTTCCACCCTAGATCACAGTCCAGATCCAGGGAGGTTAAAGCAAGAGCGATTACCCCCCAAGACTGATCACTGTATCTCCCCACGATTTGTAGGCTGGGAGCCAGACCTGCCTCTGAAAACTACAAAATGGCATGTCTCCTCAGCAGCTTCTAGCCCCCAGGGGAGGGAGCTGACGCATTCCCCAAATACAGGTCCCAAAGTCCATAGGACACTAACCTCTTACTTTGTCCTAGGCAAGTCTATGTTGATAATTTTGGAGTCTCCACAGCTCCTGGTGTTCTGGGGTTCCTCCAGCTGGCTGCTGGCCCTGCCGCCCTGGGGCTAAAACCTCGGCTCACAGGGACCTGGGCTCCGCTCGGCTCCTGCGCTCTGCGTGCTGCCAGGTCCCAGACCTCTGCGCTGGTCCTTCCTGCAGGGCTGCTGGGCTGTCCTCAGCGGGAGGTTAGCTTCTCTGTGTCATTCTGTGGGTGCTGGGGCTCCAGAAGTTGTTCAGAGTCCCCTTTTACATAGTTTGCGGGGAATCTGGGGGCAGAGAGGCTTGGAAGAGCTGTTTCTACTCCGCCATCTTGGCTCCGCCCCAATCCTGACATTTTTGACATTAATTAATTCAGAAGAAAGAAGGATTTTGCAGGTAACTGGAAGATGGTACACAAGTACTATTTGAAGAGGCAAATAAAGTAATTAATTTTATTAAATTCCCAAAGGGAACAAAAATTATTTCAAGGGTCATTTAGTTGTCTCATAACACAGTAGAAATAAGAAATATTGATAAATTGCCCACCAAGAGAATAATTGAAATTTATGATCCAACAATGATTGTAGAAGAATATAAGTTAAATAATAATTATAATATCAATAATACCTAATATTTAGATCAAGCTTACTATGTGCCAGGTCTGGAAAAAACATTTCACAATTACCATCTCATTTGATCTCCACAACAACCCAGGAAGTAAGTGCTTTTATTATCTCGATTTTACAGATGAAGAAATTCTGGTAAATAGGTGTCTTACTTGAGGTCCCATGAGTAGTAAGTTTTTGAGACTAAATTTGAACTCAAGTCTTCCTTATTCCAGGTACAATGCTATAACCACTATTCCCAATTCAATAAAAAACTTGCTAAGATATTTCAAATTGAAGCATCAGTGACAGCAATACTGGAATAGGTGGTATGGCTATGCATCTATCTATACATCTATAATGTATTTATAACTATGTATATTGCCCTTGATACAGATATATAGCTATAGATACACACATATGTATATACATATATACACATGCACATATACACATAGGGGTGTATATATGTGTGTGTATGTATATCTGTGTGTTTATGAGAACGTGTATATGTATGTGTGACTGTGTGTGTATTTATATGTGTGTGTGTGTTCATTTGAATAAGAAAAAATGCACTAGAAAGTCTAAATATTTTTAAGTTATAAAGAGGACTCATCGATTTTCATCATGGACAACATCACTGAAAATTACTATAAAATGCTAGAAATCACAAGAACTGAATAACATCATGAAAATGAAATTGATTATATTTTAATAGAAAGAAAGGTTCATTACTTATGTGGAAGTCATCCCTGAATCAAGCATCTGTACAAAGATCACATTCATTCATTAGCCAAACAGAAAAAAAGATATATAAAAATTACCTGAAGGAAAGAACTTCTTACAAAGAAGAATTTCCTAAATAGAAGAGAAGGTACAGAAACTCACAGAAAAAAAAAAATTCCTTAAAATATAAGAATTGGGTAAGTGAAAGCTATTGCCTTCATGAGACATCAATAAAGAATAAAACAAAATGAAAAGAATGAAAAACAGAAGAAAATGTGAAATATCTCATTTTTTAAAACTGCCCTGGGAAATGGATTGAGGAGAGGTGACTTAACAATTGTTAAGCTACCTGAAAAGTATGTTCTAAAAAAAAAGAGCCTATACATAATCTTTCAAGTAATAATCATGAAAAACTCTGATATTCTAGTCAAAGAAGGTAAACTAGAAATGAAAAGATTCCACTGATCACTTCCTGAAATAGATCGCAAAATTAAAATTCCTAGGAATATTATAGTTGAATTCCATAGCTCCCCAGTTAAGGAGAAAATATTGCAAGCATCCAGGAAGAAACCAGTCAAATATCAAAGAGCCACAGCCAGGATCAAACAAGATTTAGCAGTTTCTATATGAAATCATTGTAGGGCTTGGAATATGATATTGTGGAGGGTAAAGAAGCCAGGATTTTCAAGCAAGATTCTTCAACTAAGAAAAATTGAGTATAACTCTGAGGGGAGAAAAATGGATACTTAATGAAATTGAGGACTTTCAAACATTCTTGATAAGAAGACCAGAGCTGAATAGAAAATTTGACTTTCAAATACAAGACTTGAGAGAAGCATAAGAGGATAGACAAAAAGGAAAAATCATAAGATATTCAAAAAGGTTAAACTGTTTACATTCCTACATGGGAAGATGATACTTGTAACTCCAAAGCACTTTCTTATTATTAGGGCAATTAGAAGGACTATATATAGACAGAGGGGATGGATGTGAGTTGAATGTTATGGGAAAATATCTAAAAAATAAAATAAAATTAAGAGAAAAGAAAAAGGAATGCACTGAGAAAAGGGAAAAACAGAATGGGGTAAATTATTTCACATATAAGAGGGGTAAAGAGCTTTTACAGCAGAGGGAAAGATGGATGATTTGGGGTTTGAACAATATGACAGAAAAGGAAAATAATAAATGTTGGAGAGGATGTGGGAAATTGTCTTTGATTAATTAATTAATTAATTTTTGTTTTTCAACATTCACTTCCACAAGATTTTGAGTTCCAAATTTTCTCCCCATCTCTCCCACCCACCCCAAGATTGTATGCATTCTGATTACCCTTTTTCCCAATCTGTCCCCTTTTCTGCCATACCCCCTTCTCTTATTTCTTTTCCCTTCTATTTTCCTGTAGGGAAAGATAGATTTATTTGGGGGGAAAAGAAGAAAGGCAAGGCAATTGGGGTTAAGTGACTTGCCCAAGGTGACACAGCTAGTAAGTGTGCCAAGTTTCTGAGGCCAGGTTTGAAATAAGATCTTCCTGACTCCCGGGCCAGTGCTCTATTCATTGGGCCACCTACCTGTTCCTAAGATAGATGTCTATACCCCATTACCTCTTTATATTATTTCCCAGTTGCATGCAAAAACAATTTTAAGGGGTAGAGGCAAGAGGGCAGAGTAGAAACTGGGCTTCCACATGGCTCCAGCTTCCACCTCCTCCAATACAAGTGAAAAATTAAACAAACTTTAGAGCTACAAAGCTCAAAAAGTGACAGAAAGAAACAAATCTCCCACTGAAGGAAGCCTGGAAGGCCAGCAGGAAGGGTCCATCACAACGTGCAGGGAACAGAGCAAAGTCCCCATCGAGCCATGGTTTGAGCTCCAGAGTGGCCCCTACCAACAGTGGTTGGCTAGAGCAAACTTCACAAGAATAAATCACGAGCAGCTGTAGCAGTTTTCAGACTTCTCAATCCACAAATGCCAAAGATAAAGCAAAAGGACATTGTGGAACTTTGTTGGGAACAGGGGAAGGATGGTCCAGCTGCTACTCCCAGAGCAAGAAGCAGAGGAGACATGGTACCTGCTTCTGGTGGTCCCAGCCTGCAGATTGTAGGGGGACCAAGTGACCATTCAGAGGGTAAACATTTTGCTTTGACCTACATGGATCCAGATCTCAGTCTTTGGTGGTGGTTCTGGGGTGTGTGACCAGCAAGTCAGAGCATGTGGGAGCTGTAGACAGGGTGCCCATCTAATAGCTCTGGCAGCTGCAAAAACCCCAGCAATTTGAGACATAGCTCTCTCCATTGTGGAAGCAGAGTTCTACTATGGCAAAGAACCCAAAAGTCAAGTAATTGGCTACTAATATGAGCAAGCAACAGAAGCAAAAACAGATGATAGGATCCTTTCTGAGGGACAAAAAGGATCAAGGCATGTTGAGGGAGGAAGACAGAAAAGTCAGAACTCCTGCATCAAAAGCCTCCAAGAAAAGTATGAAGTGGTTACAGGCCATGGAGCAGCTCAAGAAGGATTTTGAAAATCAAGTAGGAGAAGGAGAGGAAAAATTGGGAAGAGAAATGAGAATGATGCCAAAAAAAGTGAGTCAACAGCCTACTAAAGAAATGACAATGATGCAAAAAAATTATGAAAAGTGAGTCAACAGCCTACTAAAGGAGACCCAAATATGCACTGAAAAAAATAACACCTTACAAGGTCAATTGACTTGGGGCAGCTAGGTGGCACAATGAGTAAGAGCACTGGCCCCAGAGATGGGAGGACCTGGGACTGGTCCTGGCTTCAGTACTTAGCACCCAAACAAAAATAACAAGCCTTGTAACCTTGAGCAAGTTACTTAAGCCCAATTGCTTTAAAAAAATCGACTAACTCAAATGGCAAAAGAGGTCCAAAAAGCCAATGAAGAAAAGAATACTTTAAAAAGCCAAATTTGCCAGATGAAAAAGGAATTTCAAAAAGTCACTGAAGAGAATAACTCCTTCAAAATTAGATTGGAGCAATTGGAAGCTAATGACTTTAAGAGAAAACAAGACACTATAAAACAGATCCAATGAGAGGAAAAAATAAAAGGCAATGTGAAACATCTCATTGCAAAAACTACTGACCTATAAAATAGATCCAGGAGAGAAAATTAAAAAATTATTTGACTACCTGAAAGCCATGGTAAAAAAAAAAAGAACCTAGCAATCATCCTTCAAGAAATTTTCAAGTAAAATTACCCTGATATTCTAGAACCAGAATGCAAAATAGAACTGGAAAGAATTCACTAATCTCCCCTTGGAAAAAATCCCAAAAAGAAAACTCCCAGGAATATTATAGCCAAATTCCAGAGTTCTCAAATCAAGAAGAAAATACTGTAAGCACTCAGGAAGAATCAATTTGAGTATTTTGGAAACACAACCAGGATAACACAAGACCTAGCAGTTTCTACATTAAGGTATTGCCAGGCTTGGAATATGATATTCCAGAGGTCAAAGGAGCTAGGACTAAAATCAAGAATCATCTACCCAGCAAAACTGATTATAATGCAACAAGGTAATATGGTCATTCAATGAAATAGAGGACTTTCAAGCATTCTTGATGAAAAAACCAGAGCCGAACAGAATATTGGCTTTCAAATACACGAAGCAAGAGAAGCATCAGAAGGTAAATAGGAAAAAGAAATCATAAGGAACTTATTAAAGTTGAATTATTTACATTCCTACATGGAAAAATGGTAATTGTAACTCATAAGTCTTTTCTCAGTATGAGGACAGCTGAAGGGAATATGTGTGTGTGTGTGTGTGTGTGTGTGTGTGTGTGTGTGTGTGTGTGTGTGCACATGTGTGTGTGTATGTGTGTATATATACACACACATACATATATATGAATATATGTATGTGTATATATATACATATATATGAATATACGTATGTATAGGAGGATGTATGTGTATATAAATATATGAGCGTGGGCATTTGTATTTTCATGTATACATAGAGAGAGGACACAGGATGAGTTGAATATGAAGGGATGATATTTAAAAAATAAAATTAAGAGGTGAGAAGAATCTATTGGGAGAAGAAGAAAGGGAGTCACAGATTAGAATAAATTATCTCATATGAAAGAGGCAAGAGAAAACTTACAATGGAGGGGAAAAGGAGGAAGATGAAAGGGAATGGGACAACTTGATTCTTGTCAAATTTGGCCTAATGAGTGAGTAACATATGCAATCAATTGGGTATCTTATCCTACAGGATAATAGGGAGTATAAGGAATAAGAGGGGGTAGGATAAAAGGGAGAGCAGATTGGGGGAGAGGGTAGTTAGAAGCTAATATTTTTGAAAAGGGCAAGGTCAAAGGAGAAAATAGATTAAGTAGAAGGTGGGATAGGATGGAGGGAAATATAGTTATTCTTTCACATTATAAATAGTATGGAAATGATGTGGGTAACTACACATGTACAATCTATATTGAATTGCTTATCTTCCCAGGGGGGTGGGTGAGGAGGGAAGAAGGGGAAAAAATCTGGAACTCAAAGTTTTAGAAACAAATGTTTAAAATTCCTTCTTGGGAGATAAGTAATTCAGTATATGTTGTACATGTCTAGCTATGCAAAACATTATCATGGTAGATATATTGTACAAGGCTGCTTATAATTCCCTCCCACTCATCCCACCCCCCACCTGGTCCATTCCCTACATGATCCTGTCCCTCTTCTATAGTGGGTACTTCCAACCTCCCCTCCCCCCAAGGATGCCCTCCCATCCATCATCCTCCTCTCATCCCCCTTCCCCCTATTCTGCTGCAGGTTGAGATATCCCATTTAGTATGTATGTCATTCTCTCCCTGAACCAAATTCAATGAGAATGTGGTTTTGCCTTTTTTCCCTTCCTATTCTTCCCCTCCCTTGCAACCACTTCCCCTTGCTTCTTCTACATGAGATAGTTTACCCTACCCTGTCTGTCCCCATCTCCTCTTGCCACTTTCCTCTCTCACCTCATAATTTCATCCCTTGAGTATTCTCCCTTCCAACAAATTCAACCTATGCCCTCTATCCATATATAACTGTAACCATATACACACACATTCACATATGTATTCATATGACCACACCCCCTTCTTCCATTATTTTCAGTGAGAAAGATATCATCAGTCACAGTTATTGCTTTTCCATATAGGAATGTAAATAGTTCAACTTTGATAAGTTCCTTTTGATTTCTTTTCCCTGATTACCTCTCAGGCATCTCTTACTTCTTGCATCTGGATGTCAAATTTTCTATTCAACTCTGGTTTTTTCCTCAAGAATGCTTGAAAGTCCTCTATTCCACTGAATGACCATATTTTCCCCTGAAACAAAATACTCAGTTTTGCTGGGTAGGTGACCCTTGGGTTCATTCCCAGTTCTTTGCCCTCTGGAATATCATATTCCATGCCCTTCGATCCCTTAGTGTAGAAGCTGCCAGGTCCTGGGCTATTCTGATTGTGTTTCCACAATATTGAAATTGTTTCTTCCTGGCTGCTTGGAGTATTCTCTCCTTGATCTGGGGATTCTGGAACCTGGCTATAATATTCCTGGGAGTTTTCTTTTTTGGGATCTTTTTCAGGAGGTGATTGGTGGATTCTTTCAACCTCTATTTTGCCTCTGGATCTAAAACATCAGGGCAGTTTTCTTTGAGAATTTCTTGAAGGGTGATTTCTAGGTTCTTTCTTTGATCATGGCTTTCAGGTAGTCCAATAATTTTTAAATTATCTCTCCTGGATCTATTTTCCAGGTCAGTGGTTTTTCCCATGAGAGATTTCACATTGCCTTCTAATCTTTCATTTGTTTGGATCTGCTTAACAGCATCTTGATTTCTCATAAAGTCATTAGCTTCCATTTGCTCCAGTCTAACTCTGAAGGAATGAATCTCCTCAGTGAACTTTGGAGATTCTTTTTTCCATCTGGCAAATTCGACTTTTTAAGGCATTCTTCTCCTCATTGCCCTTTTGGGCCTCCTTTGCCATTTGAGTTAGTCTGTTTTTTAAGGTGTTGTTTTCCTCAGTCAGGCTGTTGACCCTCATTTCATACTTTTCCTGCATCCTTCTCATTTCTCTTTCTAATTTTTCCTCCACTTCTCTTATTTGATTTTAAAGTCCTTCTTAAGGTCCTCTATGGCCTGCAACCCGCTCATGTTTTCCCCTGGGGCTTTTGGAGCAGGACTTCTGACCTCACAGTCCTTTTCCTGCTCTATGCCCCCAAAATAGGAGTCTAGGGTTGCATTTTTTCTGTTTCCTTTGCCTTGGCATGTTGCCACTTGATTACCTGACTTTTGGGCTTGTTGCCACACTATGGCTTTAAGGCCTGATAGAGGAATTTTCGTCCCGAACGTGTGGGGGGCAACTTCCGTTTCTGGCAAGCTGTAAACCCACCCACGACTTCCACCCTAGATCACAGTCCAGATCCAGGGAGGTTAAAGCAAGAGCGATTACCCCCCAAGACTGATCACTGGATCTCCCCACGATTTGTAGGCTGGGAGCCAGACCTGCCTCTGAAAACTACAAAATGGCGTGTCTCCTCAGCAGCTTCTAGCCCCCAGGGGAGGGAGCTGACGCATTCCCCAAATACAGGTCCCAAAGCCCATAGGACACTAACCTCTTACTTTGTCCTAGGCATGTCTATGTTGATAATTCTGGAGTCGCCACAGCTCCTGGTGTTCTGGGGTTCCTCCAGCTGGCTGCTGGCCCTGACGCCCTGGGGCTAAAACCTCGGCTCACAGGGACCTGGGCTTGGCTTGGCTCCTGGGCTCTGCGCTCTGCGTGCTGCCAGGTCCCAGACCTCTGCGCTGGTCCTTCCTGCAGGGCTGCTGGGCTGTCCTCAGCGGGAGGTTAGCTTCTCTGTGTCATTCTGTGGGTGCTGGGGCTCCAGAAGTTGTTCAGAGTCCCCTTTTACATAGTTTGGGGGGAATCTGGGGGCAGAGAGGCTTGGAAGAGATGTTTCTACTCTGCCATCTTGGCTCCGCCCCCCAAAAAACAACCACATTCTTAAGCCTTCAAAACAGAACAGGCTACTTCAGGCAAAGGTCCTTCTCTCCCGACTCTCAGCAACTGCTCAGCATCCAGGAAGCATTCTCACAACAGCTCCGGCCCCCCGCAGTTCCAGTTCCTGGCAGCCCCCAACAAGAGTCCTTAGCAGAAATTCTGGCTGGCTTAAAAAGAGATTTGGGCCTCCACCTCTACCTCGGCAGTTACTGCTGTTGCTGTGGCCACCAACAGTCCCCAACAGAACTCTAACTCTTCTTCCACTTCCTCTTGCCCCTCCCCTTCCTGCTATGTCAGCAAGTCCAATGGGGCATGGAAGATCTTTAAATCCCATAACCCTTACATTCGGCCCCAAGATCTTTCATGTCCCTTACTTGGCAAAAGTATATTAGTAATAACTGTTGTCAACAGAATTTTACAACAATATAACAAAGATAGCACACAATAAACACAGAAAACAGAAAACAATATTTCAGGGTGGGGTTTGAGCACAAGCTCCCCATCATTTCCCCCCCGAACAAATGGGGCCCCGTATTCTTGGGGTAAGGGGAGAAGATCTCTTCTTCCATGGCTACTTGCTGCTGAAATTGGATGTAGATCTGTCCCTGTCCCAAGGGGTCCCATTTGAGAGGTCAGTTCTTAATGTGCTTGATGCCAAGTCCAACGGTGACACATCACAGTTGCAGACAGGGGGTGACATCCAGCTTAAGCTATCGGGCATCTATAGGTGGAGGGTACCAAGCCTGTGGAAACAAATCTAGCAAACAAGGTAAACAGACAAAAAGCCAAGAAAAAGCAAAGTGAAAATAACCAGACTACTGTAGCCTCTCTCACGGTAGAATATATGAGTTAAGGGTACAATTTTGTAATCATCTTCTCTGGAATAAACAATAGTTACAGTGTTATCCCTCCCATGTGCTATAATCTCTGCAGCCTTTGGAATATCATCTGGCTTCCTTTTTACCCATACTTTAGCTCCCGAGTTTATTCTATCAGTAGAACCAAATCCTTCAGTTCCTCTGACAGTCATTTTGGGAGGAGGGTCAGTTTTTACAAGTGGTATTGTTTCACAAGGAACGATAATCACTTGGACTATCCTATCATTTTTACGAATCTGTATGGGCCCTTCACCTAAATCATGGAATGTCACAACAATTTCTCCTTGATAATTAGAATCTATTACTCCAGCCAATACATGTATTCCTTGGGCTGCTAATCCTGATTTGGGTAAAATCTGTCCAAAGTGATTTTGAGGGATTCTTATGCATATCCCAGTGGAGATTTTTCTTATTTCTTTTCTATCTAACCAAAAGTCCTCTAAACAATGTAAATCATATCCCACTGAACCAGGTATTCCTGGGTATGGTGCTGGGACATCTGGCCTCAAGGTCCAATACTCAATATTTGGGATCTTATGTGTTTGTTGTTTTCTAATTTGCAGATTTGGTGTCATCATTCTGGCTAGAGGTGTACTTCCTCTCAATGGCCTATTATTCAAATTACGTAAAGCCACGAACAAATTATCCTTCCAATGTTGATACGAATTATTGGAACTTAACTTCCTTAACTGTTCTTTCAGTAATCCATTCATTCTTTCAATTAACCCAGATGCTTCTGGATAATAAGGAATATGATATATCCATTCTATATTGTTTAATATACAATATCTCTTCATTTCATTACCTTTGACCCATTGTCACTTTTGAATCTGCATTGGGGTTCCATAATATAGACTTAAGAGATCTAGAGTTTTACAAGTGTTTTTCTGGGTAGCATTCTTTTTTTTTTTTTTAAAGCAATTGGGGTTAAGTAACTTGCTCAAGGTTACACGGCTAGTCATTTGATTTATGCGTGGGTGCTCATTTTCTGAGGCCGGATCTGATCTCGGGTCATCCAAACTCCGAGGCCGGCGCTCTTACTCACTGCGCCACCTAGCCGCCCCAGGGTAGCATTCTTATAAGGACAAGCCACTAGTACACCCGAATAGGTGTCAACACAAGTACATATAAATCTACATCCTTTATCTTGGGGGGAGGGGACCAATATAATCTATTTGCCAGATTTGGGCTGGGACTTTTCCTCTTGCTATCTCTCCAGTTACTACCCGAGGGACAGTTCGCTCCTTTTCCAATTGACATATATGACATTCTGCTGCTATCTGTTTTAACAGTGAATGAGAGATACTAATACCTCGATCTTGTGCCCACCGGTGTGTGGCCTGGACCCCCAAGTGCCCAGCCATTTGGTGGACCCATTTTGCTAATACTGGATCATCAGTTGTTGTCAAGGTAGGGACAATATGTTGAGTAGCAATCTTTGCCAGTCAATCAGCATGAGCATTATACTCACGTTCTGGCGTGGTGAGGGCCACATGAGCATCTACGTGAAAAACTGACAAGTCAGTGACCAAAGACATATTCCAGATATCTTCCCATAATTCTTTGCCCCAGACTAGTTTGCCATGAATCTCCCAATTTTGATTTTTCCACATGGGCATCCATGTAGCTAACCCATTAGGTACTGCCCATGAATCAGTGAATATATGACACTGTCCTCCTTGTTCTATTTTGATGGCTTGATGTACTGCCATAAGTTCAGCATACTGACTACTTCCACCTATCCCAGTACTTTCCAAAGTCCTTCTAGTACATGGGTTATAGGCCACTGCTTTCCAATGTCTCTTTTGGCCCAAACATTTTGCTGTCCCATCAGTAAACCATGCATGTCTCTTTTGTTCTTCAGTTAGTCCATCATATCCTTCATTCCATTTTACAGAGGATTGTACCAACTGTTGCTTTGGCTCAGGGGGTGTGTCATTCCTCTCAATTTCTACATTTGCTACAGATTCATGTAGAGCAGAGACTCCACTTTTGACAGTTTTCGCTCTATTTTGAATATACCACTTCCATTTGATTATACTAGCCTCTTGGGCATGTCCAATTCTGTGAGAAGCTGGGGTACTCATTACCCAGGTCATAACCGGGATTCCAGGTCTTAATACCACTTCATGGCCCAGAGTCAATTGTTCAGTCTCCACCAAAGCCCAATATGCAGCTAACAACTGCTTTTCAAAAGGTGTATACTGGACTCCAGATGAAGGGAGCTTCCTACACCAAAATCCCAAGGGTACATTTCTGCTTTGCTGTTTTTGCCATAAGCTCCAGTTTGCATAATCATCTTGTACTGTCACTTGTAATTCCACTGGACCATTTTGCATGGGCCACAAATCTAGGGCCAATTGTATGGCAGCCTTGGCTTCTTCAAAAGCTTTACTCTGCTCAAGTCCCCAATCAAATTCAAATTTCTTTCGAGTGACTCTATACAAAGGTTTCAAAATCTGTCCCAAATGTGGAATGTGGTGCCTCCAGTACCCAAACATTCCTATGAACTTTTGGGCTTCCTTCTTATTGGTAGGGGTAGGAAAATCCTGAATCTTTTGTCGGGCTTGTGGAAGAATCTCTCATAGTCCCTTGTTCCATTGTATACCCCAAAATTTTACATTTTGAGCTGGTCCTTGAACCTTTGCAGGGTTAATTTTCCACCCTTTACTTTTCATATGCTCAATTAGAAGGGTCAAACTTCTCTCCACTTCTTTTGCATCTTTTCCCTGTATCATGATATCATCAATGTAGTGGGTAAGCTGTATACCAGGTAGCATTAATTCATCTAACTGTTCAGCCACAATCCTGTGACAAATAGTGGGGCTATGTAGGTACCCTTGTGGCAAGCAGGTGAAAGTATATTGTCTACCTTGCCAAGTGAAAGCGAACTGGTCCCATTGTTTAGGGTTTATTGGGATGGTGAAGAAGGCATTTGCTAAGTCAATAACTGCATACCAAGTCCCATCATATTTCTGGATCCTTTCTATTAAGGTGATGGTATCTGGAACAGCAGCATACAAAGGAGGAGTCACCTTATTCAATTGTATATAGTCCACTGTCATTCTCCATGCCCCATCTGATATTCTTACTGGCCAGACAGGATTATTCCATCTTGTGGTTGTAGGGACTAACACTCCTGCTTCAACATATTCCTTTATAGTAGTGGTAATTTCATCTTGCCCACCTGGCACACGATACTGTTTTAAAGTAATTACTTCAGAAGGTTCAGGTAAAGTGATTGGGTCCATTTTTATTTTTCCCACTAAAACTGTATTAATTCCTGTCTTCCTTACAGCAAATTGGTATCTTCCTTCAGGTAAATTCAGAGTCATGCCTCTCAATATATCTATTCCAATTATGTATTCAGGAATGGGTACAACAACCACAGTATATTCTTTCTTAGGTAACTGCCCAATTTTCATTGTTATTTTAACTTGTCTGGCTGATATTTCAGCCCCTCCTAGACCTGTGATGGTAATAGGGATTCCATGTTTAAACTTATCAGGGTTTCCATAGATAAGTGTGGCCTCAGCCCCAGTATCTAGCAACGCCCTAGTCATAGTAGTTGATCCATTCTTCCAATATATTGTTAAACCAATATGGGGTCTACAATCTCCTCTGTATATTTCTTTAATCTGGGCTGGGGCCTGGCCTATTTCCTATTCACCCTGAAGGTGGGGCAAACTTGGATACAAAGATTCTGATTCAGGAGTACTTGCAGGGGTAGTTCTTGCTTCCCTATTCATTCTAATGTTAAGTACCTTTTCTTGGTACAGCTTATGCAGCTCTTCAGTTGGAATACCATCTATTCTTCTAAAGTCCACCCCTGCTCTCAATAGAGCAAAAACCAGTTCCCTTCTAGTTGGTCTATTTTGTCTCTGAATCCTCTGGCTATTTACTCTTCTCTCTCTAGGCAATTTATCTTGTCCCCATTCCCCTAGGTCACTTAATTGTGAAATCTTATCCAGCACCTCTGACAGAGGGTGCCCTATTTCTCCAATTAATAAAGTCAGAATTAAGTGCTTATAAGCAGGAGGAGCAGTCTTCACTATGATATTTCTAGGAGGAACTCCTAGGGGGGTTTCATAATATGCATTTGCATCTCCAACCATGATGGTAGTTTTCATTACCTCTTCCTTTAGCTTCCTCATACAATCTCTAAGTGAGTACCAGGGTCTGTCTCCACTAGGCCACATAGAGACAGTAGGATATTGCTTTCTGCATCCCTGGGCAACTAAAGCTAACAGAGTAGTGTTTCTGAGGCCTCCTCCCACATGGTAGTCCCTAAAAGCTTGGTGGACAAAAGGATTCTGACTGATACTTATGAATTTTAAGCAATCCGCACTGTCCAGTGTTATTCCTCCAGCACCGTCATCAGTGATTCTTACTATCCAAGACACTAAAGACTCTCCCATTCTTTGGGTGAATCTACTCAATATGTCAGTAATCTCCTGTTGAGTGAAATCCTCAATTATCTCCTTGGACTCTGTTTGGCCCTGGCACTTCTCCTGTCTTCTTCTTCGTATGGGGAGAACTTCTATGTTAGAAGACTCCTCATCTAACCTTATTGCATTCTCCACACACACATTCTCCTGGCAGCTGTCTAGGCAACTCTGCCCAGCCTGTACAAAAGCTGCATGCACATTTCTTCTGCTAGGTTTTTGCTTCCTTTTAGCTACATGAACAGTAGCTTTTTCCTGGACCACCTGAGTCCCTCCGGTTTGCTCTTCTGAATGCTGTGACACAGAAGAATCCTCAAGCAAACCAGCCAACTCCCTAGCCATCTGAGCTCTTTCCTCCAGCAGCTTATCCCTACTTTTACACATGAGGCGATAACTTGTTAGCAGGACCCAGCCTCTCCTGCACACTCCTGCCAACTCTTTGCCTGGTTCTATGGGTGTTCCTTGCAAACATCTTTCCAAATCTCCAGGTTCTCCCTCTTTTAGTCTTGGTTCCCAGTTTTCACAGGGCCCTGTACTTTTGGCCCATTCTCTGGCTAGAGAGGAATAAGGCAAATCCTCCCATCCTGGGATAGCCATTTCTCTCTCTAAAGCCCCCCTGCTTCCAAATAGAGGCCTGATATTTTGTGATCCCATCCTCGTCGCCAAATGTATTAACAATGCAATATTCACTATGCCTATGGCAATTATAAATAGGCTTATGTGGTTATTAATCACAAAATATATCAGTCTCTCTATATGGGGGATAAAGCCAGAGGATTTATTAAAATACCAAATAACCGAGTCCCAAAACCAGAAAGTCAAAGCCATCAGGGTAGTTATGAAATTGGCACAAGTAGTTAACATAGTAAACAACCACATTCTTAAGCCTTCAAAACAGAACAGGCTACTTCAGGCAAAGGTCCTTCTCTCCCGACTCTCAGCAACTGCTCAGCGTCCAGGAAGCATTCTCACAACAGCTCCGGCCCCCCGCAGTTCCAGTTCCCGGCAGCCCCCAACAAGAGTCCTTAGCAGAAATTCTGGCTGGCTTAAAAAGAGGTTTGGGCCTCCACCTCTACCTCGGCAGTTACTGCTGTTGCTGTGGCCACCAACAGTCCCCAACGGAACTCTAACTCTTCTTCCACTTCCTCTTGCCCCTCCCCTTCCTGCTATGTCAGCAAGTCCAATGGGGCATGGAAGATCTTTAAATCCCATAACCCTTACACATGAGTTTTTTTAAAATGTTTGAGCCCCCAATTCTCTCCTTTCTTTCCTCCCATCCAATCTCATTGAGAGAGCAAGCAATGTGAAATAAGTTATACATCTGTAGCCGGCAAAACACTTCCATAATAGTCATGTTGTGAAAGATTAACTATGTTTCCCTCCATCTTATCCCACCCCATTTATTCTGTTCTTTCTTTTGACCCTGCCCCTCCTCAAATGTGTTGACTTCTGATTACCCCCTTCCTTCTACTACTCCTATCTCTTTTATCCTCTTCCCCTCCTACTTTCCTGTAGGGTAAGATAGATTTCCATAGCCATTTGAGTGTGTATGTTATTCTCTCCTTAAGCCAAATCTGCTGAGAATAAGGTTCACTCATTTCCCATTCAATTCCCTATTCCTTCCCCTTCACTGTAAAAGCTTCTGCTTGACTCTTTTGGTAAGAAAATTTACCCCATTCTACCTCTCCCTTTCTCCTTTTTCCAGTACATTCCTCTCTTGCCCCTTAATTTTATTTTTTTTAAATATTACTCCTTCATATTCAACTTATGCTGTGCCCTCTATCTATCTGTATTCCCTCCAAACTACCCTAATAATGAGAAAGGTCTCATGGGTCACAAATAACTTCCCATGTAAGAATGTCAACAGTTCAAATTTAATAAATCCCCTGTGATTTCAGTTTCATGTTTACCTTTTCATTCTTCTCTTGAGTCTTGTCCCTGAAAGTTAGATGTTCTATTTAGTTTTTGTTTTTGTTCTCAAGAGTGCATTAAATTTGGGACAGTTAGGTGACTTAGTAAATAGAGTACTGACTCTTGAGTCAGGAGAACCTGAGCTCAAATCCAACCTCAGGCACTTAACACTTACTTGCCATGTGATCTTGGGCAAGTGACTTAACCCCAATTGCCCTGCCTTGCCCCCTCCAAAAAGCCAAAAAAAAATGCATTAAATTCCTCTTCCTCACTGAATATCCATTTTTTTTTCTCCTGAAGGATTATATTCAGTTTTCCTGGGTAGGTAAGTCTTGGATTTAATCCTAGCTCCTTTCACTTCCTGAATATCATGTTCTATCCCTTAATGTAAATGCTGCTAAATCTTATGTTATCCTGATTGTGTTTCCACAATACTTAAATTGTTTCTTTCTGACTGCTTACAGTATTTTCTTCTTGATTTGAGAACTCTGGAATTTGGCTATAATATTCCTTGGAGTTTTTCTTTTGGGATCTCTTTCAGGAGGTGATTGGTAGATTCATTCCATTTCTTATGCTGCCCTCTGGTTCTAGAATATCAGGGCAGTTTTCTTTGATAGTTTCTTGGAAAATGATGTCTAGGTTCCTTTTCTGATTATGATTTTCAAGTAGTCCAATAAATTTTTAAATAATCTCTTCTGGATCTATTTTATAGGTCAGTTGTTGTTTTTTTCTCTGATGACATATTTCACATTTTCTTCTATTTTTTGTTCTTTTCATTCTATTTTAGAATTTCTTGATTTCTCATTGACTCATTAGTTTCCATTTGCTCTACTCTAATTTTTAAGGAATTATTGTCTTCAGTGAACTTTTGAATCTCCTTTTTTTTCCCAAATGCTTTATTAACTTCTGGTTTACATCAGTCATTTCTGCCAGATATTGAGTCACAATTTTCCCCCATTTTTCCCCTACCTACCACCCCAGAATAGCAGGCCCACAGGATATCCCCTCATCCAATCTGCTCTCTCCCATACACCCTTTGTCTTTACCATCAGGGCAAGGTGAATCTCTGTGCCCCAAGGCCAGCACATCTCATCTCCAAGTTACATGCAAAATAGTATTAATAATAGTATTTATATATATTTGGAACATTTAATTTTAAAACTTCGAATTCCAGATCCATTCCCTTCCTCCCTTGTCACCCAATCCCGCTGAGAAGATAAGCAATTCAGTATATTTTATACATGTATAGCTATGCAAAAAATTACCATAGTAGATATATTGTAAAACACTGGCTACATTTCCCTCCCACCCATCCCAACCCCCACCTGGTCCATTCCCTACTTTGATCCTGTCCCTCTTCAAAAATGGGTGCCTCCAACTTCCCCTCCCCCAAGCATGCCCTCCCCTCCATCCTCCCCGCTCTCATCCCCCTCCCCCCTACTCTTCTTCAGGGTGAGATATCCTATTTAGTATGTATGTCATTCTCTTCCTGAGCCAAATTCATTGAGAATATGGATTTGCCTTTTTGCCTTCCTGTTCTTTCCCTCCTCTGCAAATACTTCCCCTTGCCTCTTCTATATGAGATAGTTTACGCCACCCTGTCTCTCCCCAACTCCTCTTGCCACATTCCTCTCTCACCTCTAAACTTCACCCCTTAAGTATCATCCCTCCCCACCAAATTCAACCTGTGCCCTCTATCCACGTATACCTTTAAACATATATACACACATTCACATATGTATTCATATGTCCATATACCCTTCTTCCATTATTTTCATAATGAGGAAGGTTTCATCAGTCACAGTTATTGTTTTTTCATGTAGGAATGTAAATAGTTAAACTTTGATAAATTCCTTTTGATTTCTTTTCCCTGTTTACCTTCTCAAGAATCTCTTGTTTCTTGTGTCTGAATGTCAAATTTTCTATTCAACTCTGGTTTTTTCCTCAAGAATGCTTGAAAGTCCTCTATTCCACTGAATGACCATATTTTCCCCTGAAACAAGATACTCAATTTTGCTGAGTAGGTGATTCTTGGTTTTAATCGAGCTATTTTGACCTGTGGAATATCATATTCCATGCCCTTCGATCCCTCAGTGTAGAAGCTGCCTGTCCTGTGCTATTCTGATTGTGTTTCCACAATATTGAAATTGTTTCTTCCTGGCTGCTTGGAGTATTTTCTCCTTGATCTGGGAATTCTGGAACCTGGCTATAATATTCCTAGGAGTTTTCTTTTTGGGATCTTTTTCAGGAGGTGATCTATGGATTCTTTCAACCTCTATTTCACCCTCTGGGTCTAAAACAACAGGACAATTATCCTTGAGAATTTCTTGAAGGGTGATTTCTAGGTTCTTTCTTTGATCATGGCTTTCAGGTAGTCCAATACTTTTTAAATTATCTCTCCTGGATCTATTTTCCAGATCAGTGGTTTTTCGCATGAGATATTTCACATGGCCTTCTATTCTTTCATTTGTTTGGATCTGTTTAACAGCATCTTGATTTCTCATGAAGTCATTAGCTTCCATTTGCTCCAGTCTAACTCTGAAGGAATGAATCTCCTCAGTGAGCTTTTGAGATTCTTTTTCCATCTGGCAAATTTGACTTTTTAAGGCATTCTTCTCCTCATTGCCCTTTTGAGCCTCCTTTGCCATTTGAGTTAGTCTATTTTTAAGGTGTTATTTTCCTCAGTCAGGCTGTTGACTCTCATTTCATACTTTTTTGCATCCTTCTCATTTCTCTTCCCAATTTTTCCTCCGCTTCTCTTATTTGGTTTTTAAACTCCTTCTTAAGGTCCTCTTTAGCCTGTAACCCATTGGTATTTTCATTTGGCTCTTTTGGTGCAGGAGTTCTGACTTCATAGTCCTCCTCCTGTTCCATGCTTCAATCCTCTTTGCCCCCAAAATAGGAGTCTAATGTTGCATTTTTCTGTTTATTTTGTTTTCTTTGCCTAGGCATGTTGCCACTTAATTACTTGACTTTGGGGCTTGTTGCCACAGTAGGACTCTGCCACCAGACAGGGGAGCTTTTGTCCCAAATTTCGGGGTCTTCACAGCTTCCAGAGTTATTAGTTGGGTGGTTTCTGTGAAGCCTCCACACTCTCTGGCAAGCTGCATACCCACCCCAGACCTCTACCCCAGTACCACAATCCAGATCCAGGGAGGTTAAAGCAAGAGTGCTTAATCCCCCAGACTGATCGCTGGATCTCCCTACATTTTGTAGGCCAGGAGCTGAAGCTGTCACTGAAGCTGCAAAATGGCTTCTGTGCCACGTCTCCTCAGTTGCTTCTCACGTCCAGGAGAAGAAGCCGACATATTCCCCAAATACTGGTCCCAAAGTCCATAGAGCACTACCCTCTCACTTTATTCTAGGCATATCTGTGTTGATAATTCTGGAATCACCACAGCTGCTGGTGTTCTGGTTTCCCTTCAGTTGGCTGCTGGTCAGGCCACCCTGGGGCTAAAACCGCAACTCACGTGGGCCTGGGCTTGGCTCCCAGAGCTCCTCACTGTCAGATCCCAGCGAGCTGCACTGGCCATTCCTTGCCGGGCTGCCCGGACTGTCCTCAGTGGGAGGTTAGCTTCTCTGTGTCGTTCTGTGGGTGCTGGAGCTCCAGAAGTTGTTCAGAGTCCACCTTTTACATGGTTTGGAAGTGCGAGATTCATTTTTAAAAGGAAAAGGACCTTTATGTACAAAAAAAAATTCTAACACTTCTTTTTGTGTGGCAAAGAATTAGAAATTGAAGAGATGTTCATCAATTATAAAAAGGCTAAACAATTTGTTGTATACGATTGTAATGGAATATTACTGTGCTATAAGAAATGATGAGCAGGCTGATTTCAGAAAAACCTGGAAAGACTTATATGAACTGATGCAGAGTAAAGAGAGCACAACAGCAGAACAAGAACATTGTACACAATAACAGCAATAATCTAAGATGATCAAGAGTGAATTACTTAGCAATTCTCAACAATAAATGATCTAAGACAATTCCAAATGACTTATGATGAAAAATGCTATCTCCAGAGGAAGAACTGATGAAGTCTGAATATAGATTTAAACATATTTTAAGTACTTTTTCTATTTCCCTTGTACATGCTTTTTTTTTTTTTTTGGAGGGGGTCCATGTTTTCTTTTGCAACATGACTAATATGGACATGGTTTACATGATTATACATATAGCCTTTATCAAATTGCTTGTCCTTGGCAGGAATTAGAAATGCAAATTTTTAAGTGTTAAAATTATTTTTACATGTAATTGGAGAAAAATAAAATGTTAGTTCTAACAAACAAACAACAAAAACAAAGAACAAACAACAACAAGGTAGAAAACCTATGCTTAAATCCTTCCTCTGATCCATTTTATCTCTGTGATCTTGGGCAAATTACTTTATCTCTCAATTCTCTATACAACTCCCTAAAACTTTGAATTGTACAAAAATTGCTGTACATAAATAGATCGGCAATGAAACCTCTTCATTGTCAGTTTCCCATTCAAATGAAATGAAAGATATACTGACTGAGTGCTGCTGTGCAAATAATTTTGAGTCTCAATGCCCCAAGAAAGCCCCTAAGACTCTCCTTTGCAAAGTTAAGTGCTAAACTGCATTAGAATTGAAAGTTTCTTTTAAAAAATACTAAACTAACTCTCCAACTGCAAATATGCTAAGCATTTGTATAGAAAGACTCAGATGTGATTTAAAAAAATCAGTAAAGGTTAACTCATCAGAAGTTCAGGATTTTAATTCCCATTGTCCTATTACTGAGGAATTTTGCAATGATGATAGGTCAGTGTTTTCCTCATAGCAGCCTTTGAGTTACATAGTGCAAGAAAGATCAGCTCATGTTTATAACTGTGGAAATAGAAATCTGGAGAGATACAATGACTTCCCCAAAGTCCAATAAGGTAAGCAATGGAGCCAGGAATTGAACCCAAGTTTTCTGATTCCAGGTCCAGTAGTCTAGCCATTCATATCACTCTATAGACTGGATAAAGCTGATTGACTATTTGGGACACTTCACTTTTGCTTCTACCAGATGCCTATAAACCCAGGGCCAAGCTGTTTAGGTAGCACAGATGTCTAATGATTTCTGGAATGGGCTCAGAGGAATTTATAATGCATGATTGTTACTTTCACAATTTCTCATTTGTTTCTTTCATTCTGTGGCCATTTCATGCAGTGTGTCTGAACTCATTTAGATTATTTTCATTGTAAGCAATGCCAAAAGCATAAAACAGCCATGTACATTAAATAATTTGTTTTTGAGAAGAGCAAAATGTGGATATTTGCATTGGAATTTTTTTGCCAAAAAGACATGGTATGGATACCATAAGGAGACTAGAAATCCTTTGGGAGGCTGCCTCCATGGGACAATATGACCCAGTGCAAAAAAACAAAACAAAAAATTCGACCTATAATTTATGAACCTGGTTTTACAGAAATTGAGACTTAGAATGAACTAGAATGGTCATCTAGTTAAACTTTTATGCAAAAGGAACTTCCACAATAACATATACAATAACTGGTCATTTGGTCTGTTCCTAACATGAATGAAGCAGAAGGTGTTTCTGAATTCCAGAAGATTTTGGTGGGAGGTTTTCATGATAAAGTGGGAAGAACAGTGTCTCCAGGCACAGAAGATATTTATTAAAATTCAGTCTCTGATAATTACTACTTGTGTGACCTTGGGCAAGTTATTTCACCTCTCTGCCTCAGTTTCTCCATTTATAAAGTGATAGAGTTGCAGTGGATGACTCCTTAATTTCTTTCATTCTCTTCAGCAATGATCTCAGCATTCAGGAATGATCCTTCTTTCTCTTGCTGTTCTCCTGTTTTGAGGTTCCTCTCCATTCCATCACTGATCTTTAGTAGCAAACCCCTTAGCCTATGTCTCAGCACAAGGCTTTTCATATAAGGCCTAGTCTTCTCACTAGCATGCTTGTAAATATAAGGTGTCAGGACAAACCCATATGCTCCAAGAGCCAATTGTTAAATTTTCATTGTGAAAATTTACACCTCAGCAATAGGTAAACTACAAATCAGAGGCTGATTTATTGTTTTGTTAATTGTCTAGACTGAAATGATGTAGAAAATGTTAATAATATAAAATAAACTTAAATGTTTTCATGGCCATTGGAGCAGGGATGTAAAATAACTGTTTGTATACCATCTACTCTTTCGCAGATACTGTGCAAAGTGCTTTGCAAATTCTCTCATTTGATCCTCACAACAACTCTGTCCAGTCATCCTCATTGAATAGTTGAGAATTCTAAGGCAAACAGAAGTTAATTGACTTGCTCAGGTTCACAGAGCTTTTGTTTGAGGCTCTATTCAAACTAAGGTCTTCCTGACTCCAGGTTCAATGCTCTACTGCACCACCTTGTTTGATGTTCAGTCATTTTCAGTCATCTCTGACTCAATGTGACCCCATTTGGGGTTTTCTTGGCAGATACTGGAGTAGTTTGCCATTTGCTTTATTAGCTCATTTTACTGATGTAGAGACTGAGGCAAACTGAGGTTAAGTGACTTTCCCAGAAAAAGATGAATATCCTCTACTCCAGGTCCAGTCACCTAGGAGCCTATTAAATATTGACCAGAATGTTTAGAGTCCAGTCAATGCTTAAGGTCATAAAGCCAACATCAGGGCATATGACTATATATACATAATGCTAGGCTGCAATTTTTCCCTAGTAGGAGAGGATATCATTGTCTAGAATTGGTGTCATGAGCTAAGATATGCAGCTGGCCCCTTTTGCTGCATAACTGTATTTAGAAAGCTGTAGGTGTTCCTCCTATTTGGAGACACCCTCATCTCTTACTAACTTCTGTACAGACTCTATTAAAAGTAGAGACAACTGTGACATTATCTACAGAAAGAAAATCTGATTAATTTCATACTATTCTAGATTAGAACTCCTAATTAGATTCAGGGTAGGTGATAACATTGCTGGTTGGAGGTAGGCTTGGGGTGGGGGTGGGGTGAAGTTGTCATCCTGCTGGCTTCTCTTCCTCAGGCTTGCTGTTATGTTAAGGAAAGTTTATAATTCTAGGTGTCTATTTATGGGATTATACTTAGTTAACACTCCACTTACAATGTGAGCCAAGCAGTTTCATATAGAAGAAAGACCACAGAATTTACAGTCAAGAGATTTGGCTTTGAAACCTTCCACTTTTAAAATTTATTTTTATTTATTTTTATTAATTTATTAGTTTACTTTTAGTTAACAAGATTCAATTCCATAGTTCCTTGATTTTCAAATTTCCTTTACCTCCCACCCTCCAACCCCCCACGACAGCATATAGTCCAGTATAGGATCTGAAAATACATTCATATTAGAATTTAGTCCAATTAGAAAGGCGTATTGTACTAGGTGGGATGAAAAATGGTAAAGAAGAAATAAAACCAAACAATGAAAAGAAAAAGATCAATTAGTTTGCTTCCATCAGGATTCAAACTCAGTTCTTTCTAGTTATATCTCTGGATGTTGCATTTCTTTTCTTCATGAGTCTTTCGGGATTGACTTGTATCACTGCATTGCTGAAAAGAGTCCAATCTGTCATAGTTGGTCATCACACATATGTTGTGTCTGTGATTGTATACAGATTTCTCCTGATTCTACTCTTCTTGCTCAGCATCAGTTTGTATAAGCCTCTCCAGGTAATTATGAAAACTGTCTCCTCCTCGTTTCTTATAGCACAATAATATTCCAATACATTCATATACCACAGCTTGTTTAGCCATTCCCCAATTGATGGGCACCCCTTTAATTTCCAATTCTTTGCAACCATGAAAAGAGCTCCTATAAATATTATAAAATATGCAACTCAATATATTCAATATATTGTTGATCATTGCTGATGTTCCCTCCAACAATGAACATTGCAGTATATCTATTCTCACTGTCTTGGGGCAAATCTTTCACAAATTATCCAAGAAACCCTGTACAGGGAGTCAACTCAATAGACTATCCAACAGAAGCCACAAGGGATTTCTTCTATGTAGATTTGACATTCTGTAGCTACTTGTGTAGGGTATGGAGTATATAATAAGAGTTTTATCTTGCTCTTTTTATGTGATATTACTCTCATACATTTCCTTGATAACATCTTTTTTTTTTTTAAAGCAATTGGGGTTAAGTAACTTGCTCAAGGTTACACGCCCATTCCTTATTTATGTGAGGGTGCACATTTTCTGAGGCCGGAACCAATCCTGGGTCCTCCCAACTCTGGGGCCAGCACTCTTACTCACTGTGCCACCTAGCCCACCAATAACATCTTTTGCTTTGATTTCTGTTGGCAGTCCTGTTTTTGTAGTGTATTGTTGCCCACCCACATCTACCATTGGACCTAATTTTCCTTTTGGTATCTACCAATATCAGTTCTTCAAGACTCTTTTGTTCCCTTACAACAACCCATGAAACCCCTCTTCCCTCAAAGGACAATTATTCTCCACATCTACTATGCACAAAATAAACTACACAATATTGCACACACAAGTATTTCTTCCCTTGTGGGTTGGAGAACCATGGAAATACCATGGCATTATTGGAAGGTTTTTTTTTTTAATCCATATATGCAGGAAGCATTATTATTTTGATCTTTATGATGTATAAAACATGCAGTATGAATAATGGTGATGCTTTTATATTATGAATGCTTCATTTGTGCATAATAGGAAAAATATTTTAAAAGAATCTTTACACAGAGACACCTAGCCATCTTCTACCTCCATTTTCATCATGAGTTCCCAGAAATTCCAGTCAAAACCAGGAAGTACTTGGTATCTCTTCCTATCAAAAAAACCACCTGGATTTTACAGACTTCCTGGAGGAGTGAAAAGAAGATTGGATCAGGATTTGGATGATCATTAATCAGATCCAAGCTCCATCATTAATTAAACACATGATCTGGGGAAATTTGTATCAACTATCAGCATCAATTTCTTCATCTGTGAAGATGTGGTAGTGAACTAAATAATTTCCAAGCTAGTTGCTAGCTCTTAATATCTGATGCTGTCTAATCCTGTATTTGTGAAAGTGGGTTTTCTGCACTTTGTTGCAATGAAATCTAGATACTTCTGAAGCTAGTTGGGGAACAAGATTTAAAGATGAAATTTCAAACAGACTTCTAATTTCTAAAAGCTATGAAACAGTACCATCTATCTTATTAAGTCAGTGCAATAAATAAGCAAACGTACCTTATACAAACTAAATCAATATAACTTGCAAATATTTACGTTATTTTTTTCAAATAGGTGCTGTTGAGAGGAATAATATTCAAATTCTTTTTGGGGAACAGTTCAGGTGCCACTTTTATGTACTCAAGGCCTTTTCTCACACCCTCGATTGTTACTTATATCTTGAAATGGGGACACACTTTCTGTTGAGTTTTTTTTTTTTAATATGTTGTATCCTTTCAATAAAAGCTAAGTTTCTTGAGTACAAACTCCGTTTCTTCTTTGTTTCCATAATGGAGCACCTCATGCTTTTTACACAGTAGATAAATCACAAATGCTTTTAACATTGAGTTAAACTGAATTTTTAGTGAATAGGAGCTTTAAAATTAGTTCTTAGAACAAGAATTCTTTACTTGAGGTCCACAAACCCCAAAGGTTGCCATAGAAAAAATATGAATTTTTAAAAATATTTTGATAGTTTTATTTCAACAATATTGTTTCTGTTATAGTCCTATATATCTTCTTTTATGCATTTACAGAAACAAAATCAAAAACATTATTTTGGTTGGCCTGGTGGAGTATACCTGTTGTACCTCATACAGAGGAGGCTAAAGTTTGTTGATCACTTGAGTTAGTCAATTCTGTCACTCATAACAGACTTTGTAGGCCCTATCTCCAGAAATGTATTTAAAGCTGAAAGGGATTTTAGGGGTCATCAAGTTCAATCCCCTTATTTTACTGATAAGGAAACTGAGATCCACAATAGTTAAGTGACTTCACACAGTTAGCAGGTATTTGAGATAGGATAGAATTTAATAGATTTGTAGATTCATGTGCAATTATCTTTTTATCTGTTTTATCTTTTTACTTTTACAGATGATTGTTTTATCCCATAAATTAAAAATAAAATAAATTTAAAGAAAAAATCATATTGCTTCTTTATTCCAAATCTAGTGCTTTAACTCCTACATCATTCTGTCTCACAAGGAAGAGCGTCTTCAGAAAAGCACTGCTGTTACCAGATAATCTGTAATTGAATTAGGGTACCCACACATGCTGGGGTAAAAGAAACTGGACTGCATTGACTTGTCTGTTTGAAAGAAAAATATGGCAAGTTTAAAGGCTCAGTCCTTGACAATATGCAGTGCTTATGGAAAACAAAGAAAAAAAAACTGTGATTAGAATTAAGGAGAAATAATTCACTTTCACATATTACTAAAAGGTTTGCATTACATTTTATATAAATTGCCTCATTTAATCTAGACAGCAAGCAGTACAAGGCCCCGAGGACAGCCCTGACTACAGGGCTGGTATATTTTTTAATATTAAAATTGGTCTTCATGGGGCAGCTAGGTGGTACAATGAATAAAGCACTGACCCCGTGTATCAACAATGCAGTATTTACAATGCCTACGGTAACTATAAATATGCTGATGTGGTTATTAATCACAAAATATACCAGGCTCTCTACATGGGGAATAAAGCTAGAACATTTATTCAAATACCAGAAAACTGAGTCCCAAAACCAGAAAGTCAAAGCCATCACAGTAGTTATGAAGTTGGCACACATAGTTAATGTAGTAAACCCACATTCTCAAGCCTTCAAAACAGAACAGGCTACCTTAGGCAAAGGTCCTCCTCTCCCCACTCATGGATCTGCTCAGCATCCATGAAGCGTGCTCCCAGCAGCTCCAGTCACCCAAAATTGCCGTCCCTGCCAGTCCTTAGCAGGAGATCTTAGCAGAAATTCTGGCTGGCTCAAAAAGGAAGGAGTTTGCTCCACCACCACCACCACCATGCTGCTGCTGCTGACGCCGTTACTGCTGCCACCGCTGCTGCTGCCACCAAGCTTCCAGTCATGGCATGCACTCCAGCTTGGCTTCTGCTTCCTCTTGCCCCACCCCTTCCTGCTATGTCAGCAAATTCAAGGGGCATGGAAGATCTTTAAATCCCATAACCAAAACACCCTGAAGTCAGTCTCAGCATTTGACACACCCTACTAGCTGTGTGACATTGGGCAAGTCACTGAACTTGCCTTCCCCCCTCCAAAAAAGCTAAATTGAAAATATTAGGAAGCACTGCTGTTGCCAAATAATCTGTCATTGAATATTTGCATTTCTTACCAAAAGATTTTGGCATAATGCAAATGAAACCCAGTTAGCTTAGCCAGAGAATGGAGGGGAGTGTCATAGGCAGTACCCATCTTGGTGCTAGGTGGATACCAGCCTGAAACATTTCTTAGTAACGTCAACCTTCAAAACACCAGGCATACAATTGAAGTGGAAATGCACAGCCATATATTTCACTCAAGCAAGCCAGATGCCAAGTGTCCCAAGCCAGATGCAGCTGGAGGAATTCCTGTAGAGAATAATGAAGCCCTCAGTGGAAAGTTCCCATAGCAGCAAGGGCATCCCTGTGAGTGCCAGCAGCAGCTAGAAAAATGATTGAAGAGCTAAGAGCTCATCATTGACATGAAACAGGTGTGCATGCTGGGTTGGACTTGAGTCTGTCTGTCATCTCAACAAAGAGGGTAGTCCCAAAGGAGTGCAAGAGAAGGTATGTCTAAAATCATCTCCCTTGACAATTAGAACCCAGAATTCCAATGACATTGCTCTGGAGACAGCCTGAAATGGTTTGTAAGATGTCAAGTAACATGGTCAGACCATGGTGTTGAGAGAAGAATATTTGACTCTTTTTTTTCTTTTCTCTTTTTTTTTCTTCTTTTTTTTGGAGGGCAATTGGGGTTGAGTAACTTGCCCAACGTCACACAGCTAGGTTTTTTGTTTGTGTGTGTTAAATGTCTGAGGCCGGAATCGAACTCAGGTCCTTCTGACCCCAGGGCCGGCACTCTACTCACTGCGCCACCTAGCCACCCCAGAATATTTGACTCTTAATGTCTTAAAATTAATTCTTCTGTGGGGAGCATCTGTTAAAGGGCTAACTGAATCATTTGCCAGTGGGAAACATATCATATTGCATTTTGATTGGGTGGAAGGGTATTTGTTTTCATGGAGTAGAGATTCACAAGGAAGTTTGGTTCTGTCTTCAGAGAAAGGCAGGGACTCATTTTCTCAAGGAGGCTGGAGAGAAATTGAATCGTTTTTTTTTTTGTGTTTTTTTTTTTGTTTTTTTTTTTGCCAGAGGGGAATTATTAAAAGGAATCTCTTAGTGTTCAAAGACTAGACACAATATGTACAAGTCAACATACAGATTCAAATTTAGAAATAGCTTTGACTGCTCCCCTGAAGTACAGGAAGTTCTAAAGTACAATTTAAGTCACTTAGTAAGGAAATCATGTCCACATCATCCAACTCCTTTCCAAGGAAGCCCCAAATGGTGGACTTCTTGTTGACAGTCTCACAATCAAGATTAATAATGAATAGGTAGGAAGACCGAGTTGTCCACCTACTGCATAGAGCAGGATGGAATTAGGGTACCCAGACATGCTGGGTTAAGGAAACTGGACTGCATTGACTTGTCTGCTTGAAAGAAAAATATGGCAAGTTTAAAGGCTCAGTCCTTGACAATACGCAGTGCTTATAGAAAACAAAGAAAAAAAAACTGTGATTAGAATTAAGGAGAAATAATTCACTTTCACATATTACTAAAAAGTTTGCACAACATTTTGTTTAAATTGCCTCATTTAATCTAGACGGCAAGCAGTACAAGGCCCTGAGGACAGCCCTGACTACAGTTAGGGTTCTGATTTAAATTCTGCCACTGGCTTTTACTTAGATGTGTGACTTTGTCACTTAATGCTGCAGGTCCACAATTTCTTCCTCTGTAACATGAAATAGGGTGGCTTTGATGATTGTTTTTAGCTATAGATCTCTGCCTGATGAGGATTGCTTTGTGTCACAGAAAATGGGATCATTATGACCCTCACTTTACACTGAAGGAAAGTGAGACATTGGGAGGTTAAGACATTCTTCCACATTATCAGAGTAGGATTGAAACCTGTCTTTTTGATTTCGTGTCCAGCACTCTAACTAGTCTGCTATGAATTTTGGCAAATATTTTGAAATAAAAGAAAACATAAAGATGATTTTGCATAATGAATATATATTATATATGCATGTATGTATGTATAAGAAATTGATGTTCCTTCATTTACTTTATTGATCTGAATTTCATCAATATGGTGGTATTCTTTCCTCTATTACATATTATAATTTCTCTATAACTTCATAGATGAACTTTGTGAATTGCTGTACAACAAAAAGATCCTGCCCTGGGAATAACTTGGTGATAAGACTCTCCCAAGCCAGCAAGGCTGGTCCTTAGACAGCACACATGCAGTCTGTCATTGTGCTCTAGGACATGATGCATGTCCATCTTGGCAGTACTTAACCAAAACTTAAATTCCATCGACATAACCTTCAAGAAGCAAGAATCTACTATCTACTAAGATGGAAGCATGACAGTTTCAGAGAAGAGCCAGCACTCCTTCAGAAAACCTAGTAAATACCTGAAAATATCCTCCGAGACCAGTGAGAAAGAAAACAAAAAACATGAGCTTCCCCATCTAGTACAGAATTGTAAAGATGGTCACCAGACACAGGAGATTAGTAAAAGAGTGGCATCAGTCAATACAGCTCAAACTGACAGAGACTTCACCAAGGAAGTCTTTATGAACTCCAGTAAAAGGCACATGCTCTGAAAAGGTGATTATAATTCACTACAAGCTCCAATGATAAAGACTCTAAAGACAAACAGTGACAACATTCTGTCAGAAGAGAAATGAGGAAATATAGAGCCCCCTTACCTCCCTGGGAATTTAGAAATAGATTTGACTGCTCCTCTGAGACACAGGAAGTTCTAAAGTATGATTTAACTCACTAAGCAGCAAAATCATGACCACCAAACTACTTCATCATTTTCCTAATGTCTGTACCATAATAATTGTACTTGTGATCTAGTCAATGGGTATCTTATTTTTTCTCAGTTATTTTCTACTACTTACTACTACAAAAAAAATCCTGCTACAGATTTTTTATGTATATAGAGGCTATTTTCTTCCCTCATTGAATTTATTGAGACTCTATATCTACCAGTTGAATCTTTGGATAAATGCATTTGAACATTTTAAGTACTCTTCTCACACAATATCAGATTCTTCTCCAGATTGGTTAGATCAATTCAAAGCTCCAACAAAAATTTAAAAAAGCATGTCCATCTTTCCACAACATTAAATATCATCATCTTTTCACACCTCACAAATATTCCAAATTTGTAATGAAATTTTACAGTTTTTTTAACTTTAATCTCATTATTAGGGAAAGATACAATTCAATGTATTTTCTAACAAAAATTAATTTGATTACCTTTGATTTTTTTATAGTACTCTCACTTCCTAATGATCCTTATCCAAACCCTCCCTTCTAATTGGGAAAATTAAGAAATAAGGAACTAAACAAAACTGATCTATACAGTACCATATCTGGTTAGCATGCAATATTCCATACCCACCACCATTCACCTCTCTACTGAGAAATAGAGTTTTATGTTTAACATCAAATATCTGGAACCAATATCAGGACTATTTTATTTGTTTTTGATTCATGCCAGTAACATGGGCTTCTTAGACATTCTTTTGATGATCAGACCCCAGGGGTTTAAAAAAAATACTTCTTTTAATATTTTATTTTATTTTTAAAAAGAAAGGATATTGTGTTTCTTCACTAACAATTTCACCAAAAAACAGAGAAAATAAAGATGATGATACATTTTAATAAAAATATTTTTAAAATTTAAAAATAAAAATATTTAAAGCAAGATATTTAATTTTCCCTTGGTCAGATTGAATATCACTGGGGATGTTTATGAAGCTTTTTACAGGCAATTAAACCCTTCCACATTTTGTGAACAAGGCACACTCATTTTGGCAGTAAAGGAAAGGTATATCAAAGAGATAAATATCTTCAAAAATTTAATTAATATTCATTCATTACTGTAGACTTAGACTACTTTAAAATTTAATTGCTATCAAAATCAAATTATTAATGATGAAAGTTAAAAATGAATTATAAAAATTAATCAAAATCCATTCATTAAATAGTCTTAAACTGCTTTAAAAAAATCCAACACGTCTGTATTCCTTTATCTATGGAATGATTAGTATTCTTTCTTTATATTTAGGTGTCTGTAGGTATCCAAAGCTAAATAAACCTTGGATATGTTCATGACGGTTTCATTCAGTGCTCTTGTATAACATTCTTTTTTTCCCTCTAAGCCCATGTTCATGTTCTGATCTGTGCTAGAATACAGTATCTTCTATATCCCCTTCTCTTTGCACGCTACATGATCTGATCCAACAAAACTAGTCTTCTTGACATTCCTTGAGAACACACCCCATCACCCAACTCCATGACTTCACTGGTTCTCTCCATGCCTGGGAGAGTCTCCTTTCTGACTTCTGCCTTCTAACTTTAAAACTCTGTTCAGGGGCAGCTAGGTGGTACAGTGAATAGAGCACCAGCCCTGAAATCAGGAGGACCTGATTTCAAATCTGGCCTCAGACACTTGACACACTTACTAGCTGTGTGACCTTGGGCAAGTCGCTTAACCCCAATTGCCCTGCCTTCCCCCCTCTAAAAAAAAGAAAAGAAAAAGAATCAGTTCAAAAACCATAGTCTATAAGTTTTTCTAGTCATCCCTCCATCACAACTGTCTTCCCTTTGAGATTATTTCTCATTTATGCTCTCTATACTTTGCATATTCATATTTGTTTGTATGTTGTCCCCTCCATTAGAATGTGAGCTTCTTATAAGTAGAGGCTGTTTGTTGTTGTTGTTATTGTTTGCTTGTTTGCTTGCTTGCTTTGTTTAAAGTCAGGAAGACTCAAGTTCAAATCCAGTCTCAAAAACTTATGACTGTGTGACCCTGGGTAAGTCACAATCTCTGTTTGTCTTAGATTCCTGAACTATAAGATGGAGATAAACATTGGACAAGCTTTCTGTGAGGATTAAAAATGATATTTGTAAAACCTTTAGAACAGTCCCTGGAATATAGTAGATGCTATGCTTATTCCCTTCCCCTCTTCATTTGTATTACCAGTGGTTAGCCCAATGTTTGGCAAAGAGCAGATGTTTTAAAAATGCTTATTGTATTTGTTGATGAAGATTCTGCTCCTGTTCTCTCATTTTCCATTCTCTTATTTCCTCCTACCTTACCCAATCAATTTCTTCTCATCCCAACTTCTAGAACTTACTGTTACAGGGGTTGTGTAAATTGGATCAAAGATTTAATATTCAAACTCCATGTGTTCTTTAAGTATGTCTTGAGAAGTTTGTGAGAACTGTGTATCTTATTTCCTTTTTTAGAACATGACTTGATTGTAACTAAACCTTATAAATGTCCATGCCTTGACAACTGAGACAAATTAAGCCCCAGGGATTGATGAGTATTGTCTAAGAAGACAGATTTTTTTTTTTCCTGTGCACTTGACTGGTACTTTGGGGGTGCGCATCCTAGCAATTTTTCAGGAATGTGGAAAAACTTTCCATAATCTCATTTATCTGTCTTTCTGTTACTTCCTGACTATCCTCCCCCCAGGGGTGGAGAAAGATGAAAAGTAAATATTGAGAGTATTGCCCAGCCTGCTATCTTCTGTAAATAGAAACCCTTCCATGTTGGGGTTTATCTTTAAGAAACTAGATCAAATATCACCTTCATAAAATCCTATCCACAGTTGAATACCTGAGTGTATTTATTTTGTTAAAGAATCTTCCAGTCAGAATTAAATAGGAAAGAATAAATTAGCCTATTTAAAGAACATAAACAATTAGGATATCATAGTATGGAGTCAGTTTGAGAAGATCCAATTCTTTCCCCATAATATTTGCTTTGATAAAACTTTATCAAGTCAGAACTGCATCATGTCTTCACTGAGTTAGAGCTAGGAAGGACTTTAGAGATAATTTAGTCTTTATATTTGAGAAGAGGGAGGATCAGGAGAAAATTGAATAGATTTGCCCAACAGAGTCAATAAATGGCAAAATAATGATTTGAACCAAAATCCTTTGATGTTCAATGTCGTACAGAATTCAGATGGGAAGAAGACAGGGGAAAACATGTTTGGGAGTTAATGGCATTTCTTTCCTCTATGAATTATAGTTCTAATTAATATAAAAACACATTAGGTATTTTGTGAAATGGACTGATTTTTTCTTGGGATCGACCTGCATATTCAACTGAGAACACCATCATCTGTTGGCTAGCAGGAGTTCCTATATCCTTTGAAAACTTCAGTCAAAATGCTGGTCAGAGTCATTGCCAAGTTAAAAAAAAACAATAAAAAACAAGAAAACCAGAGTCTGGGCTGCTATTTCATCTCACCACTATGCCGCCTCCATGACAGATGGTGTTCAGTTACGCAGAGGACACAGCTGAAAGTACGTTGTGGAGGTGTTATTCCACTGTTAACATTTTGGATAAAGTTGCACCAGAGAACTGCAGTGCCAAAATATAATAGCATGCCTTTCATCTTCAGTGATTCCTCAGGTACTTTCTATCAGCTCTCATAGGGTTTCCTGACCCTACCCATGAGCTATCACGCCAAAGTTCAGTCCTAGCCTCTCTGCTCTTCTTCCTGTTTACCAGACTTCCCCCCCAATAAATTCCTTGGCTCATATCCCATTGTCAAATGACTTTGAAGTATATATTTTAATCACTGTCATCTCATTTTCCCTCCAGTTGCCTTAAAAAAATGGATTGGGATAGCATACTATGGGAAGTAAGTGGGAATATGATTTCATTGGTTTAATAAACTCTCAAGTAGAAACTCCCTCCACTAGTACTAATAGCTTGCCAAGTAACTCAAAGTGCTCTAGAACCACCTGGGTGCACTGAAAATTTAAGTAACTTATCCAGAGATGAAAAGAAAGCATGTGCCCACAGTAGGACCTGAATCCAGTTCTTCCTAACTCTGAGATTGGCTCTACACCCAGTCACTACCTTTAAAATATGATTCTAACAGTATATAAAAGCCTCAGGCCTACCTTAAGGACTAATAAGTTCTATTCTCTTTCTTTTCTTCACTCCATATTGTCATCCATTCCAACCTTCCCCATTACCATCAATGGCATCACCATTCTCTCAGACAGTTAGGCCTATGATCTTGGAGTGACATTTGAACTCAAATCAAATCCAACAACAAATCTTATTCCTTTTGATTACATACTGTTTTTACTTTCATGGTCATAATCCTACTCCAGATTTCACTTTCTACATGTGTTGCTAACACTGGCTCTCTATCTCATTTCTCTATGCATGAGTTTTAGCTTCTGCCATATTAGAAAATCAGCTCAAAAGTCATGCATTATGATATATAACCTTATATAAAAAGATTAGAATAATCACATTTCTTAAAATATGATATTCTCTTGGCTGAAAATTTACAGTGGTCCTCTATTGACAAAATATAAACATCTTACTTGGATATTCACAACCCTTGGCTAATACCCACTCCATCTGCAACTCTAATATATTCTCAATCTCTCTCTCTCTCTCTCTCTCTCTCTCTCTCTCTCTCTTTCTTTACACACATACACACACACACACACACAGACACACACACACACAATATTTCTTCCTATTCCCAGATAACTGACATCATTTATTACACAGCATAGATCTTCAGCTCCACTTAATCCATTATGCCTTTATAGGACTTAAGCATTCTTATTTCTTAGTTTATGTTATAAATAATGAAATCATAAAATCATGAAAACTTCTGAGCCATGCATCATTCAAAAATTATTAAACTAACCTCCATCAAGACACTTTTCATTAAAAGATACCCCTGAATGTTCTATCTTAAATGCCATGTCTCCTTAACATGTGTTTGTTTTATTAGTACCATATGCATTTGAGCTACTTTATATTGCACTGTGCAGATGTTCTTGAGCCATTTCAATCATCATGAATTTTCCTACAAAAATTTACATCTTTAAGGGCAGATACTATTTTCCAATTTCTATATCACTGCATCAAGATTGTGTTCTATGTGCTTAAGAAATGCTGTTGGTTGATAATTGTTAATCATGTTAATTATATGCCCTCTGGACCAAAAGAGGCTTGTAACTTTACCCTTTATAAAGGGTAAAAGAATTATATTATATTATATATTGTATCTACTGTACAAATCCAGGGCAGCAATATTATCTCTCTTTTTGAAAATGATGAGACTTCAAATAAAATGGCAGAGTGAGAGATTGAAAGACAACCCAGTTCTTCAAAATCTCCCTACATTAAAACACAATAGATAGGCCAAATAATGATACAGGATACACAACAACAAGCTTGAAATTACAAGTGCCTCATAGAAAAAGAAATTGAATAATCACGAAAAATTGGCACAAAACTGTTCAGATATGATGAATATATACTGAGGATTAAAAGAAACCAAAGAAAATAATCCTGTAATAAGACATATTAAATAGACATTAACAATGCCGTGAAAAATGAAGCTGAATCTTTAAAAATCAATCTTCATTGGAAAATATGCAAGTGAAGAGAATTAAAGGAACTTTGACATCAATAAAGAATTATATCAACACACAAGGAATGTGATGGGATGGTAATAAAATTTAACAACTTTGGAACTTATTCAGGGATACCTTAAATAAAACCATTGATTCCTACAAAATAGCAAACTAAAGCATATATAGATATCAGAGAAAAGAATGAATATTGAGGGTTCAAAAATGAAAAAAGAATATAACATTTTAAAAATTCATATAGGAAACTTTCTCAGAATTCTTGAAATCAAAGGATAGAATACAGATCAAAATAACTCACAGGACACCAAAAGAGATGAATAATTGTGGATTCAACTCATACAGACACACACATACATATTAAATCAGATTTCAAAAATGTACTATAAGGTTACATACGTCACTCAAAAGAAATACCCTCTACACATCCCCAAATACTGAACTGAATGGTATAGACTCATCCAGGATTAGGAATGACAGTAAGAAGTGGAAGAAACGGTATATCAAAAATCAAAGGAACATGGATCACTCTGCTACACTGAGCATTGAAAATCCCCTACAATAATATTTTTTTAATCAAAGGCATTTTTGCTATTTCAAGTGAAGTGACCATGGAAAATAATAATCAAAATTATAGAATTGAAAAAGATGTATTTTGTGCTATGGGCCAGAAACAATGCCTGGATCAAATGAGGATCACATGAAATAAGGATGTGGATTAGCCAGGAGAAGCAATGTCTCAGAGGGAACATTTCAGATTTCTTCAATTATTTGAAAGGATTCCAATTGGAATAAATATTTGAAATATTGTGCTCTGTCCCATAGGACAGAAGGAGGAATAGCAAGAAGAAGTTTGAAATAATAAAAAAAGACTTAAGGTAAGAAAAAAAATTCTTGAACTACAACAACAACAACAACAACAAAAAGACCAAAATTCATTCCAACGTGGAGGGAGCTACCTCAGGAGGTTCTCTCATCACAGCTATTTGAACAATCTGGGGTAAAGTGAAGACCTGAATCAGGTCAGACCTGTCCAATATTAGTGTAGATTGATGTTAGAATGAAATAAGATATACAGGTCATTCAAAAAATAACAAAAGAAGGTTTACTGATTTGCAACCTGGAAAAGATATCCAGTAGGGATATGATACATAACACTTAGCTTGGGTAACTTGGCTGCTCTTGCCTTTTAGAAAAATTAGTCTCAGCAGAGATGTAGCCTAGGAATATCTGGCAGGTCAGAAGGGCTTTAATTTCACATTGGTGGGTCTTTCAAAGTGCTTAAGTGACAAAGAAGTTATATCAATACAGTCAGAAGCCACCAGAAAGCTGCATCAGAGTAGGGGGGCCTGAGTTAATCAAGTCCTGGAAAAAGCTTTATTATCTCATAAATAATGTAACTGAATCAATATTGGAGAAGGGAAGAGGAGGGGGAAAGAACCTTGATAATTGAAGAAGAAATCCTTCAAAAAGAATCTCTAAGCTCACTTCCAAAGCTGAAATTCTGTGATTTGGGCTTTATAATGGACTGTTCTAAAAAGCAATATTTTGCTTATAGGAAGCATACTGAAGTTAGATATATAAAATTCAAAATAAGAAACTAGAATAAAATTCACTCTATTTTATCTGAGTCCAGCAAAGTAGAAGTTAGCAGTCATTCTATCAAAGAAGAGCTAAATTAAAGCTACAATTTATGTAGTGATTTAAGGAAAGTACTTTGAAAAAATTATTGCATTTCCTCCTCATAACAGTCTTGTAACAAACACATTTAATTTTTTTTGGGAGGGGAGATAATGTATAGTTCTGTACCTTTTTTTTTTAATCATGTAGAGAGCTCACGATGAGGAAATTCCCTTTGCCAAAGGAAATCACTGCTGGTTCTCCAACATATTCTAGGGAGCTAACTTGACCAGTGTCATATAATCAGTATGTATCAAAGGTGAAACTTGAACCCAGCCAAGTGTTCACAGATCCAAGGCCAACTTTTCATCCATTGCCATGCTGCTTCTCAGTGAGGGTTGGTAGGTAGGAGCTGCAAGCATTACTATTCCTATATTTTGAATGAGGTAACTGAAGTTCAGACAGATAAATTACTGCCTACTAGTCTAGTAAATGTCAGATATAGTATGTGAACCCACATCTTCCATAGTACAAATTTAGCTCTTTCCTCCCCCATGACACCATATTTCTCTGATTCAAATGGATAAATCAATAAAATATATAAACATGGGAAATATATTGTGTTTAATGAGAGAATAGATAAATAATATTGATATTAAGTTGATATACTTTGAGTCATTTGAATTATATTAGCATAATGACTAATCTTTTAAAAGGAAACAACTGAATCACAAAAATATCTTGATTGGAAATAATCATGAGAGAATTAAAACCCCATTGATAATATATTTGTTGAGTGGGAATAATTCATGGAAAATTTAAGTCAGACAATATATTCGTGTAGAAATGTAATAAAATAGGAATGTTATCAAGAAAGGAATTATAGCATTCAAAGCTGTCGAAGGGGAAATTTGTTAAACATTCATGAGAATAATTTTAGACAAAAGATATACTTATATCAAAATGAAAAAAGTTTTATACAAGACATATGCAGAAAAAGGAAAAGGTGAAAAAAAGCAAAATATACTTATTTTCACAAACATTTGTGACAGAAGTCTGATATCCACTATCTACAAATAATAGATAAAAATTATAAGATTAGAATCACTTATACAAAAAGTAGCACAAAGGATAAACAATTATGTATAAAACTTTATTTTATGTTTTCTGATGAGAATATAAATCAAGATAAATCTCAGATACTATCTTAAACCCATCAACTAATTTTAAAAATGCAATTCAATGATACTAGAACTCTGGAAAAAATAGGCAAACTTTTTTTTGAAGTTATGAAACTATTAAATTTGAAAACAAAATATTATACATTAAGTTTGAAAGACATAATGCCATTTGATGCTATTAGTATAATTATATCCTAAGGATATTATAGATAGGAAAAATAGGCCTATATAAAAAAATAATACCAGCAACAATATTTGTTTAAAAAATTGTAATTAAAAACAATCAATGGTCTCCATCAATTAAAGAATTCCTGAATGAATTGTGGGAAATGGAATTAGTATAATAATATTACATTGCATGAAATTATACTATGAAGAATTTTTTTTAAACTGAGAAGACCAATGAAATAAATGATGCAAACTGAAGAAAGCAGAGGCAAAATAACAATAACTAATAAGACTATAGTTCTATCAATAAAGAACAAAAATAACAATAAAACCTGATTGTAGAGGATAAAAGAAAGACCAAAAGGTAATAGAGAGGGAGAAGAAAAAGTGACATTGTCATAGCAACTTTTGTAAATTTATAACAAATAAGATAGAGAACGCACATTTTTCTTATCATCAAACTGTTTGAGAGGAGACAAATTTGCCTTCCAAATTCTTCCCCAATTACTTTCCAAGCCTTGTAACAGATCCAAAATTGTGTCTCATTTTTTTCTATATGAAAAAAATTTCCTTGTGAGTATCCTGGACACTAATTAGTTAATGTGGGCATCTTTGAAGAAAAGTATTTTTCACAAATGCTAAGGATTAACATATTTCAAATGGAGGTTTTTTTTTAAATGAGCAGCTGGAAGTTAGCTGCAGAAATGAAATAATAAAAATTCAGATGCTTTTCTAGTGAGAATTTATTAGTGTTCTAAAGAAACTGGAAGATTGAAACAGTTATTGTTGATACTAAGCAGAAGGTACAAATGAATTGTGAAAGTATTTTTCAGCCTATGAAAGCGTAGGCATACCAGATGCCCTCACATTTGGGGGCCTCCCTAAGGAACATGAAGGCTGCTGCAGGGAAGTCTAGGAAGTTGAATCCACACTGCAGGGGACAGGATAGAAGAAAGAGAAATGAAAGTCAGGTGAAGGTCTGTAGTTCTAACTCAACTTGATAGAACTGAGACTTGACACTGTCTAATGAGAGAGTAGTGCTGGTAAGTAGGAAGGAGGGCAGTGGCTAAAATGGAAGGAATAGGGACTGGTGCTGAAAATAAATGTCTTCACAGCTTTGCCTAGCTTCCTGTTGGAGTCCTTTAAATTATGGCAATTAGGAAAACAACAGCTTCATCGCACATTTGGTTCAACTACTCTGGTATTTCTTTGCCTCTTGAGATTGCCTCAGGATCTGACAAAGATGGGGATATCCTCATCTTTACAAAATGTCCACTCTCCCACTTGCAAGGCTTAAATTGGAGCTGTATACTTGTTATCCCAGTATCATATGGTCAGTTTCATTTCTATTTTTTTTTCTTACCAATGCCTAACTGGCTAGAAGAGAAAAGAATGTTTTTTCTGCATGCTCTTGATAGATGGAATGAGAGATAAAACAACGGCAGGGAGAAACTTTTTCTTCCTCTCACATTCTCAATGTTCTATCTATATAAAATATGTATACAAGTTATCTGTGAGGGAGGAGAAGAAGAAAGATAAGAGAAAGAAAAGGGCAAAAATGGTGTGCGTGTGTGTGAAAGAGGAGATGGAAGTGGAGAGGGGAGGGAAGTGGGGAGGAGAGAAGAGGTAGGGAGAGATGGAGAATTTTACTTAACATCTGATCACATATACCAAAGTTTTATTTTATATATCTATTTCTATATCTCATTTACAAACATGTATGTGTCTGGATAAATCAGTCTATGTATAATGGAACATATATATATATATATATATATATATAGAGAGAGAGAGAGAGAGAGAGAGAGAGAGAGAGAGAGAGAGAATGATAGAAAGGAAAAAAAAGATAGAGAAGACACCAAATCATTACTTACAAGAATGACCAGCTCTGCAAGCAGAAATTTAGATAGACATTTAGATATTCAGGACTGAAATTTTTAAAATTCTAATGTATAATCATGAGTTTTGTTTATTTCAGCAGATGTTGAAGTAAGCTTAGCAGGGTGCTGAAAATTCTGCACCAAGATGGGAAAGATATCTAGATTTGATTTCTATTCTCAGTATTTGAAATCAGGCCAGCTGCAGGCTATTGGACTTTTTAGGTACGTCCCAACTGTCAGTCAGGATTTTTAAAAATGCACACTAAAGTTCCACAGCTTAAAAGTTGACTGCATTGGAGACATTTGAAGGAATGAAAGGAAAGAAACAAAGAAACCATTGCCTTTTCATGGAGTCTTCACCAGAACATCAGGTTCCCTGAGGGAAATCCAATATCTTAGGGCTGCAGGTGGCCAAATAAAACACCATTTGCCCTATAAATTGAATCCCCTAGTGTTGTGGAACAAAAGTCATTTGCCCTAGTGCCCTATGTTTCATTAAACATGTGTCCAAGTAGAAGGAATTTAACAAAAGGGAGGGACTATGGGTGGAATTATATTTAAAGTTTTCAACAAACTCTTGTGTCTCATTTCTCACACACAGAAATACTCACATGCTACATCTTGGTGAAGACATCTTTGGGCACACTATCAAGGACTGGGCAGCATGCTAATGCCTGTCATCCTGTGTGACCACAAATATAGTAAAGGACCAGGCAAGTGGTCAGTCAAAGGCAGCATTTGAAGTGAAAGACACATCTCCCACTTCAAAGCCTTTCCCTAGGCTATCTCTCATGCTCAGAACACACTTCCTCCTCATCTCCAATACCTAGAATCCTTTGCTTTTTTCAAGGCTCCTCCCAATGCCACTTCTCATAGAAAGTCTTCTTGGATCTCTTTTGTTCTCTCTTTGAAAAATTATGTTGCATATATATATATATATATATATATATATATATATATATATATATATATATATATATGTCAATTTACATGTTATATAATCCTACTGGCAGGTGAGATTCTTGAAGGTAATAAGTTTTCCCCCCATTTTTTCTTTGTATAGCACTTAGCACAGTGTCTTATACATAGTAGGCACTTAATAAATGTTTGCTGCATAGTACTGGAAAGTTCACTGTGATATCCATGAATAATTGCTATGGCTCTAAGTAACTACTTATCAAATTTGCAAATGGAACAAAGCCCAGAGGGACAGCTAACACATCAATTGACAGATCAGGATCCAAAAAGATCTTGACAGGCTAGAACATTGGCTGGAATCTAATAAGGTGAAATTTAATAGACCTAAATGCAGACAATGTTATAAGACAATAAATTACAAAACAGCTGCCAGTCTGCTTTGGTGGATGAAGTTACTATGCAGGGACTTCCCCAAACTGATGAGATCACAGGTCTGAGTCCAAAACAGAGCAAAACAAATTAAGTCAAGTCTTACAAATTGCTCAAAAATATCTTAGCAATTACAAGAGAGTTAGATCTGAAAAAATATTCAGGAGTTTTATGTGACTTATTCAGCATGAGTCTATACTACATAGCAGCCAAAAAAATAAAAGCTATTTAAGCCTTGGATTATTTTCAAAAGCATAATACCAAGGACAAACAAGCTGTGTTTGCTCTCTGTGTTCCATCGTAAACAGATCAGAGGTGTAGAATTATGGTCAGTTCTAGGTGCCCCATTTTTGGAAGAAGATCCAAGAGAGATGACTAGGATGGGGGGTGTTACTTCAAATCATACCATATGATGGTGGAGTGAAGGAACTATGATGTTGAAAATGGAGAATAAGAGAGGATGGGGATACAAGACAGCATTTTATCTCTTTTCAAAGTACTTGAAGGACTGTCAGAAGGAAGAGTAAATTTGTTTGGATTAGTCTCAACAGAAGGTAAAACTAGGATCAATGCATGAATTTTGAAAAGAGTCACATTTAAATTTGATGGAAGGAAAACCTTAGCTAATCTTTAGAGCAGAAAACAGATAAAAGGGCTGAGTGTAAGAAGCAGTAAAGCTCATCTACCTCTCCCAATTTCTCTATGAGAGAGAGAGAATGAGAGAGATGGGAATGAGAGAGAAAGAGAGAGAGAGAGAGAGAGAGAGAGAGAGAGAGAGAGAGAGAGAGAGAGAGAGAGAGATGGGAAAATTACCATTATGTGGTGTTTGGGCAAGGCCTATTGTTTTCTGATCAATGAGATACTGAGTGAATTGGGTTTAAGACATGCATAGTCTTTGAGAAAGAATTCCAACCAGCAAACCCCAAGTTAACTAGGCAGGTTTCAACCATCAAAATTTACCTTCCTTTGGGCAGAACACCCTCAGGTAAGGGCATGAAACAAGAGGAAAGGAAAGAAGAGGAGATGAGAGAAATAACTTATGAGAATAATAGGGCAAAGTAAAATATAAAGTATACACAAGGAGCACCAAAAAGAAATGCCAAAATTACAACAATGATTAACAGCCAAAATCCTGGACTTCCAAGTCAAAGAAAAAATAGCATAAAGTTATAAATAAAGAAGATACATTCAGATGAGCTAAAAGTCAAGATTACACAAGATTTAGAAGTTGCTGAAATGAAGTTGTGGAGAGCTTGGGATACATTAATAAAATTACATAGACTTAGGAGCAAAACTTAATTGTTTTTAAAAGAATTTACACTTCTGGATCAGGTGACAAATAACATAGAAAGCTAGATATTTTCTTTGACTCTAGTGACCCCTCAAACTTCTCTAAAACAGGAATTACATGTAAAATATAAAGTATAAATATAAATAGCTGGCAGCTATTTCTATTGTCTACAACAGAAAAAAATGAGGTGACAACACAATGAACTAAAAAGCAAAGAAGGTTAGGATAATCATTGACAAATAATGTACTCATTTAGCTAACCTTTTCCATTAGCCAACATGCTGTAACACCAGGGTTGTACATACTGACCAATAGCTTATAACAAAACTCAACCCCATTCTACTCCTTCCTCCAAGTGCTAAGGAAAACCAAACATCATAAGTTTGTTCTGGCTCTGATAGCAATATAAGTGCTTCAAAATAATTCTACCAGATAACTGAGGAGCAGAAGGAACTTGAGTAAGGCACCACTGTGTGGCTTTTTGTTACTACAACAAATACGAGGGAAAAGATCACTGCATCCAGCTGGGGAGAGTTGTGTCCTCCTAAAAATGACTTCGGGCAGAATCTGATCCTGTGAAAAGGTAAAATTCTTATTGTAGGAAGAGACTGAGATTATTTTGGGCCCCAGCTCTTAGAAAAACTACAATTAATGGGGAAGGAACCTAAAAATGAGTGATGGTGATGGTGATAATAATACTAGCAATAATAATAGCTAATATGTAATAGTTGTAATGCAATTGTTATACAATGTGTATAACACTGTACTAAGTAACTTTATAATTACAATCTCATTTGATATAACAACACTGAGAAGTAGATACTAATAAGATACTATTATTAACCCCATTTGACAAATGAGGAAACTGAGATAAATAGAAACCAAATGAGTTTCCCAGGGTCACACAGCTAGTAAGTGTCTGAGGCTGGATTTGAACTAATTTTCCTGACTTCAGAGTCAGTACTCTAAGGGATATATGATAAGGGACTATAGGAAATGAAAACTTAAATTATCAAAGATCTAAATAGGATAAGAGCTCAAGTAAAGACCTTGAGCATAAGCACATAAACAAATAAGAATGATGTTATTAACAAAATAGAATATGGCCTCCTAATAAGAAAAAGAGAACAGACATCTATAATTAATATTGTAAGACAAAGGAAAATAAATCAAGTCCTGATAAGTCAGAGCATGGAATCACAGTGCAATGTTTCTGAATATCTAAAAGAGAAAAAAGAAAGAGAAAAAATGGATTTATTCCCTCCACAGAAGAAATATCTGGCAAACAGAAAGATCTTAAAATATGGTTGCAAGTCTCACTGAAGAAATAAAAGAGAGAATAACTGAGAATACATTAAAATTGCATCAAAGTTAAAATATGTTGAAATTTTAAAAGTTTCATTAAAAAGAAAATGTTATTTCCACAGAAACTTACAGAGCAAAATAAAATATGATCCTAGCAGGGATGGGGGCGGGGGGGCATAGGGAAGAAAGTTCTGGATGAAATGATCACAACTGAATAAAAACACAGAAAGGCAAATTTGGGAGTCATGGGGGGAAAAAAAGTAATTTGGAGTATGTAATCTGGATGACTGTACTATATAAAGACAAAGTATATACATTCTATTGAGGGAGAAGCCCTCATTAAAGTTAAATGAATATAATAGGTATATGAATATATAGTCAATTTTCTTTTTTTTCTCAATTTCTTTTTTTAAGTTTTTTTAAATTAAACATGTTTATTTTTAGTTTACATCATTCATTTCCACAAGATTTTGAGTTACAAATTTTCTTCCCTTCTTTCCCCTACCCACCATGCCAAAACAGTGAACTGATTGTATATCCCCTTCCCTAATCTGCTCTCTCCTATATCCTCCTCCATCCCCTCTCAGACTTTCCAGTAGGGCAAGATGGATCTCCATACCCCAGTACCTGTATATCTTATTTCCCAGTTACATGTAATAATAATAATAATAATAATGATAAATTTTTTTAAAATTTGATTTTATAACTTTGAATTCCAGATTCTTTCTCTTCCTCACATGTCACCCATCCTTATTGGGAAGATAAGCAATTCAATATAGGTTGTGCATGTATAGTTACGCAAAACAATTCCATAATGGATATATTGTGAGAAACTGACTATATTTTCCTCCATCCTATCCCACCCCCACCTGTTCTATTCTCTACTTTGACCCTGTCCCTTTTCAAAAGTGTGTGCTTCTAACTACCTTCCCCCCAACCTGCCCTCCTCTCCCTCATCCCCCATCTCATCCCCTTCCCCCCTACTTTCCTGTAGGTCAAGATACCCAATTTAGTGTGTATGTCATTCCCTCCCTAAGCGAAATTCAATGAGAGTAAGGTTGACCCATTCCCTTTTGCCTTTCTGTTCTTCCCCTTCATTTTAACAGTTATCCCTTGCCTCGTCTATAAGACATACTTTACCCCATTTTGTCTCTCCCCATCTCCTTTCATTATATTCCTTTCTCACTGTCTGATTATGGAGGTTCAGGATTCTCGTGAACAGAACACTCAGCACTTCAAAAGATACAATATAATATAATATAGTTTATTTAGAATATAGGTGAATGGGAAGGAAACCAGAGATAACAGAGTAAAAGTCTTAAAGATAGCAGAATAAGAGCAACTATGATTAATATATATATATATATATATATATATATATATATATATATATATATATATATATATATATATATATATATATATATATATATATATATATATATACATAGACGGGGCACAGGATCAATTGAATAAAAAGGGATGATATTGAGAGGTAAACCCCTCTATGAGGAATAAGATTATACAAATGAAGGCCCCATTATGTGTGTATGTATATATATATATATATATACATATATATATATATATACACACATATTTACAATCATCATCAGTGAGGGGAAGCACCAATACCTGACCACACAAGCTGAGGAATCCTGGGTGCAGCCATCAGGGTCCCGCACAGGAAGGTCCCAGGCAAGATGTCTCCTCCATGGGTGAGATTCAAATTTGGGGTCTGAATCTTAAAGTTTAAGTAGTGCTGAGATCAAAGAAGGCATACTGCCGGGTGGTTTTTTTTTTTTTTTTTTTTTTTTTTTAGCAGGCATTGTATCTTGTATGAGGCTGGGGGTGCATTCTGTCCAAAGCCCTCTCCAAGAGCAATGTCTCCTGGGAATAGCTAGTTCCAGGAGTTGGGCAGTTATCATATCTCTTCTCAAGGACCTGGCCAGGGTCCCAAGAGAGGAACAGCCCTCACCTTCTCAGGACCCTCTGTTCTCAAACAGCTCAGAGTAATAGAAAGGTCATATTGAGTTGGGGCCTTCATTTGTATAATCTTATTCCTCATAGAGGAGCTTACCTCTCAATATCATCCCTTCCTATTCAATTGATCCTGTGCCCCTGTCTATGTATACCTGTATATTTTCCCTAATACAGTAAATACAAAATAACTCATAAATGCATTAAACAAAATGAAATTGGTATCATGCAAAACATTTTTCTTGCTAGCCATTTCCCAGAATGCTGTGAGCTTTTGTGCTATCATCTCAATAATCAAACATTGATTTTCAGCAATATTTATACAAAATGTACATTACTGTATAGCAAATAAAAGTTCTTAAAACTAAAACATTTTTAACCCTAAGCTTACCTTCTGTGTCAGATGATAGTGTGTGGGTGTTGTACTGTATTCTATACAGCTGTAAATCTCTCTACTTTGACTGCCCTCTGAAAACCAAGGGAAAGGTTGTTAGAACTTTAGTCAACACTCTCAGAAGATGCTGAGACTGGTGAGGTTTTGCCATCTCCTCCAATACTCTGTCCTTAATGACTGGTGGATGGTATAGATGCACCAGCTTGAAATAGTCTGAGCAATGTTTGTTGTATATACCATTTGATGGGGATCTTGGAGTATGGGAGCAAGGCAGAAGTGAGCTGATATTTAACCTTGAGTTTGTTATAAATGATGGGATCAGCAGGCTTGATATTTCTAACCAGATGATACATTATGGTAAGATACCCTTCAAGCTTGGAAACTGTGAGTGGCATAATCTTGGAAGCCTGTTTGTCATTATTGTCTTCACCATCCTGAGGACATTCCTGAGCCATTCAACTCCTCTTTATTCATCTCCTGAGGCTGCTCTTGTAGGATGTCAGAGACATCTTCCTCTCCCATATCGTCAAGTCTTTCACCTCTCCTGGTTTGTTCTAGATGCATGATTACTTCAACATTCTGCCACACTTCTTCAATGCCTTTGAAGCCTTCAAGCAGACCACACTCTTATTCCCAGCAGTTGTTCAAGGTAGCCTGTGAAACATTTTCTCAGGCTATATCTACTTAGTCCATGACTTGAAGCATAGTGACACATTTCCAGAAAATCATCAGGTAGTTTCTGGGTTCACTTTCTACTTTCCTCATTTTTACTAATATAACAAATTTGCTAACACCAAACTTGTGGTAGGCAGTGGCTGCAGACGTACTGTCATGGAGTTTATCTTATTTTCTCACTAAGCAACATCGCTGACTTTGCACACTCCAATTTAGAGTGCAAAAGACTTGCACTATGCTTTGGGGGGATAACTGGAACACAAAACTTGAGCTATAAATGTAAACAATGAAAATATGCAATGAGGGGCAGCTAGGTGGCGCAGTGAGTAGAGCGTCGGCCCTGGAGTCAGAAGGGCCTGAGTTCGGATCTGACCTCAGACACTTAATGCACACACAAACAAAAAAAACCTAGCTGTGTAACCTTGGGCAAGTTACTTAACCCCAATTGCCCTCCAAAAAACAAAAAAAAGAAAAAAGAAAAAAAGAAAATATGCAATGAATGCAGTGAGAACTCTTTACAACAGTAGGGTAGAGAAGACCCATAGCGGGATACCAGAGGCTCTACAAACTTGCATCTTTATTTTGTTCCTCTATGATTCATAGTCTCAAATATGTATGATTGCCAACTTGAAAGAGGAAATAAAGTTACTAGTAAAATCATGTAAATGCCTGAAATTGAGGAAGTTACATGCATTGAAGGCTGGGGATTGATTGTATAGGTATGTAAATATGCTCAGAGTTAAGGGAAAATATGTGCTTGCATTTAACTTATCAGGGAAATAAGAGGGGAAAGGGTGAGAAGGTGGGGAATATAATGAAAGTGGGTAGACAAGAAAGATATATTCAGAGAATGCTAATTTATAAATGAAAAAAAAAACTCCCACCATTAAGAGGATTTTAAGAAGAAAAACTGTATAAGAACTTGAGAAGAAATTGTGAACAAGAGGAAAAGAAGGGTAGAGTGGTAGAAGTAAATGAAATCAAGCATAGCAAACTGGTGCTGAGTATACCCCTATCTCTTCTTTGTAGGGAAGGGAAAGGGGGGGAAAGAAAAGAAAATATATAAGGGAACAGGACAGGGGATATAAACAATTAAGTATCATATTTGTGAATGTGAATGAGATAAGCTCATCAATAAACAGCAAAAGGATGATAAAATTATTTAAAAGGTATTATTGAGCAAGTTATTTACAAGAAATTCACCTGAAATGTTAACTGACAAAAAGTTAAAATAAGAACCCAGGACAACACCTATTATGCTTCAGCTGAACTAAAAAAAATAATAATAATCAGAAACTTAGACAAAGCAACAACCATAAGAGATGTGATCAAAAGAATAGAGAAACTTCATTATATTGAAAGTTATCATAGGCAATGACATTCATTGCTGAGTTCAGCATATAACCAAAAAGAAAAATGATCTAGCACCTGACAGAAAAAGCTGCTTGCAAAAATAGCAAAAGAAGTTATCTTAACAAATTCTATTTTTATGATTCAAATATCATGCTTCTTAAACCAAGGAGATCTGAAACAGAGAAAGAATACTATAGACCAATTCTATAGACTTATGTTTCAAACTATGTTCCCGATAAGTAGTCATAAAAAATTAAAAGATAAAATCTAAGTGAATGCTTGACTTAAACATAAAAAGATCATAGCTGCAGCAAACTAAGGGAGCAAGGAATAACAAGAACAATAAGCATAATGATGATGATGGCAGAATTAAAACCTTAATATCTGTAAAGCACTTGAAGTAGTATCTCATTTGATGATTTTCTTTTTTTTAACTTTTAAAAATTTATATATTTTTAGTTTTCAACATTTATTTCCACAAGATTTTGTTGTGGGTTTATTTTTTTATTTTTTATTTTTTGCTTTTTGGAGGGCAACTGGGGTTAAGTGACTTGCCCAAGGTCACATGGCTAGTTTTTGTGTTAAGTGTCTGAGGCCTGATTTGAACTCAGGTACTTCTGACTCCAGGGCTAGTGCTCTACTTATTGTGCCACCTAGCTGCCCCTCCACAAGATTTTGAGTTATAATTTTTTCTTTCCCCATTTTTCCCCTACCCCACACCCCAAAATAGCAATCCTACTGAATACCACTTCCCCCAATCTTTTCTTTCCTATGTCCTCCCCCTTCACCCCCTAACTTCCTATTAGGGCAAGATGGGATGGGTTGCCACACACTCGCACTTGCATATCTTATTTCCCAGGTACATGTAAAAAATTTTATTTTAAACATTTGTTTTTAAAACTTTGAGTTCCATATGTTTTTTCCTTCTTCCCTCCTCACCCACCCCCCACTGGAAAGATAAGCAATTCAATATGGATTGTAAATGTGTAGTTACTCACATCATCTCCATAGTGGTTATAATGTGAAAGACTAACTATATTTCCCTACATCCTATCCCACCCCCCACTTAATCTATTTTCTCCTTTTACCCTATCCATTTTCAAAAATGTTTGCTTCTAACTACCCTCTCCCCCAATCTGTCCTCCCTTCTATCCTCCCCCCTCTTAATCCCTACCCCGTATATTCCTGTAGGGTAAGATACCCTATTTTTTTTATTAAGCAATTGGGGCTGAGTAACTTGCTCAAGGTTACATGGCTAATTATTTATTTTGTGTGGGTGCTAATTTTCTGAGGCTGGAACTGATCCTGGGTCCTCCTGACTCCGGGGCTGGCACTCTTACTCACTGCACCACCTAGCTGCCCCTAGTAAGATACCCTATTGAGTGTATACGTTATTCCCTACTTAGGCCAAATTCAATGAGAATAAAGTTGACCCATTCCCTTTCACCTTCCTGCTCTTCCCCTCCATTGTAACAGCCTTATCTTGCCTCTTTTATATGATATAATCTATCCTGATCTATCACTCCCTTTCCCCTTCTCCCAATAAATTCCTCTCACCTCTTAATTTTGTTTTTTTGATATCATTCCTTTATATTCAACTCATCCTGTGTCCTCTTTCTATGTATACATAAATGCCCACAAACATATATTTTTGTATATATATACATCCTCCTATACATACATATATATGTATGTATACAGATACATACATATATGTGTATGTATACCTATACCTATACATATATACATATACATACATATGCATACACACACACACACACACACACACACACACACACATATATATATATACATACATCTATATAACTGATCCTGGATCCTCTGACTCCAGGGCTGGCACTCTTACTCACTGCACCACCTAGCTGCCCCTAGTAAGATACTATTGAGTGTATATGTTATTCCCTACTTAGGGAATATATAACATATAACACCCAATATATATATCCCCTTCAACTATCTTCATACTGAGAAAAGTCTTATGAGTTACAATTATCATTTTTCCATATAGGAATTTGAATAGTTCAACTTTAATAAATTCCTTATGATTTCTTTTTCTTGTTTACCTTCTCATGCTTCTCTTGCTTCTTGTATTTGAAAGTCAAATTTTCTGTTCAGGTCTGGTTTTTTCATCAAGAATGGTTGAAAATTCTCTATTTCATTGAATGACCATATTTTTCCCTGTAGCATTATACTCAGTTTTGCTGGGTAGATGATTATTGGTTTTAGTCGTAGCTCATCTGACCTCCAGAATATCATATTCCAAGCCCTGTGATCCTTTAATGTAGAAGTTGCTAGGACCTGTGTTATCCTGGTTGTGTTTCCACAATACTCAAAGTGTTTCTTCCTGACTGCTTGCAGTATTTTCTTCTTGACCTGGGAACTTTGGAATTTGGCTATAATATTCCTAGGAGTTTCCTTTTGGGGATCTTTTTCAAGAGGTGATTAGTGAATTCTTTCCATTTTTATTTTTTCCTCTGTTTCTAGAATATCAGGGCTATTTTCCATGAGAATTTCTTGAAAGATGGTGTCTAAGCTCTTTTATTGATCATGGCTTCCAGATAGTCCAATAATTTTTAAATTCTCTCTCCTAGACCTATTTTCCAGGTCAGCAGTTTTTCTAGCGGATATTTCACATTGCCTTCTATTTTTTTCATTTGTTTGGATCTATTTTATATTATCTTGATTTCTCATAAAGTTATTAGCTTTCAACTGCTCCAATCTAATTTTGGAGGAGTTACTCTCTTCCATGTCTTTTTGAAATTCCTTTTCCATCTGGAAAATTTGGCTTTTTAAAGCATTTTCTTCATTTGCTTTTTGGGCCCCTTCTGCCATTAGAGTTTATTTTTAAGATGTTATTTTCTTCAATGTATTTTTGGGTCTCCTTTAGCAGGCTGTTGACTCACTTTTCACGAGTTTCTTGCATCATTCTCATTTATCTTCCCATATTTTCCTCCACTTCTCTTACTTGATTTTCAAAATCCTTCTTCAGCTCCACTATGCACTGTAACCAGTTCATATTTTCCTTGGAGGCTTTTGATGCAGTTTCTGACTTCAATGTCTTCCTCCTGCTTCATGCCTTGATACTTTTTGACCCTAAAAAGGATTCTATGGTCTGTTTGTGCTTCCTCTGCTTGGTCATATTTGCAGCCAATTCCTTAATTTTTGAGCTCTTTGCCACATCTGCTTCCAAAATGGAGAGAGCTATGTCCCAAATTGCTAGGGGTTTTGCAGCTGCCAGAGCTATTAGATGGGTGCCCTCTCTACATGCTCTGGCACACTGGTCACACATCCCAGGACCACCACCCAAGACTGTGATCGGGATCCAAGCAGGTCAAAGCAAGAGCTATTACCCTCTGAATCATCACTTGCTCCCCATATAATCTACAAGCCAGGAGCTCCGGAAGCAACTACACAGCAGTGGCTGCAGCCACCACGTCTCCTTGCTTCTCGCTCTGGGAGTAGCAGCTGTATCACACTATTCTATCCTCCACTGGACCAACCAAGTTCCACACTGACCTTTTACTTTGTCTTTGGCATTTATGGATTGAGAAATCTGGAAACTGCTAGAGCAGCATATAATTTACTCTTGTGAAGTCTGCTATAGCTGCTGCTCTTTGGAGGCCACCTTGGGGCTAAAACCTTGGCTCAGGTGGGACTGCCCTCAGCTGCCAGGGCACTGCCATGGACCCTTGCTTCTGGATTGCTGGGCTTTCTTCAGTGGGAGATTTCTTTCTCTTCTGTCACTTTGTGGGTTCTGTAGCTCTAAAGTTTGTTTAGAGTCATTTTTTACATGTATCAGAGGAGGTGGAAGCCAGAGCTGCATGGAAGTCCTGTTTCTATTCTACCATCTTGGCTCCACCCCCAATAATTTTCTTAATAATGGATATGGAAAGTCTCAATTTACAAATAAAGGATGAACAGTCTTAAAGAGGATATATAATGGATGGTATTTAATAAGATAAATTTAGAACATTTTTACAAAGACAAAAAAAATCAGACAAAATTAGAAGGGAAACAGTTAACTGGGAAAATGTTTCTATACATTTCCTCTTTTATGTTTTTGCCTTTTGGAGGGCAATTGGGGTTAAGTGACTAGCCCAAGGTCACAGAGCTAGGGTGTGTGTGTGTGTGTGTGTGTGTGTGTGTGTGTGTGTGTGTGTGTGTATGAATGCATTTCCTCTTACAAAAGTTTATTGTCCAGGATACTCAATGAGCTGATAACAAACGGTCAAAGGCTATGAATAGGAACTTTGCAAAGGGAGAATTCTAACTTACAAATGGTCATTTGAAAAATAGTTCAAATTATTAATAATTAAAAAATTATAAATTGAAGCAACTCTTCTATAACTTTATATTCATATGGTTGGTAAACTTGACCAAAAGCAAGGGAAAGGAGGAGAAGAATGTTTTAGGGATGAAGGAAAACATTCACATTAATGCATTGATGGTGGAGTTGTGAATTGCTCCAGTAATTCTGGAAAGCAATTTGTACCCATGCCCAAAAGCATCACTGAACATACCTTTGACCAATGAATACCATTGCTAGGACTAGACCCCAAAATGATCAGAGAAACAGGAAAAAGGATATATGAATATGTCTTTTTGTAGTGTCAAAGAACTGGAAATTAAGGGAATTGCAATCAATTGTGGAGTGACTGAACAAATAAGGTACATGCATATAATGCATGTTATCATAAAAATTATATTATCATGCCCTAAAAATGATTCAAGGAAAGGTTTCAGAAAGTTCTGGGAAGACTTTTATGAACTAGGATATTGTAAAGTGAGCAGGACGAGTAGAACAAATCTATTATAAAATCTTTTTTAAGACAATCTATTTTGAAAGACTTAAGAACTCTAACCAATGTCATGGCCAACCATGATTCCATAGGAATGATGATCAATGCTAATTATATATTGCTATAGAAGTGAATGAATGAAGATGCAGAAAGAGACATATATTTCTAGTAATGCCTTATGTTGGAAATTATTTTTACTATATTCTGCATATATGTTATAAGAGTTTTGTTTGTCTTTTTCATCTCAATGACCAGAATGTAAGGACAGAAGATGAAAAAAATATTAATTTTTAAAATTAAAAGTAAAAATTAAAAACATTTAATAGTTAGAGCTATCCAACAATAGAATAGGCTATCCCAAGGAACAGCACTTCCATATTCAACTGGAGGTCATCAGACAAAAGCTGAATGAGCTTTTGTTAGATATGATGCTTAGTACCAGCTAGACTACATGACCTCTTACATTCATTTCAAACCAGAAAGACACTAGAAATGCCTTGAAAAGGCCTTCAGAAATAGTTTCACTGCATCTAGTTCTAACATAAGAATGGCAGAAACCTAAAGAATCTAGCCTAGTTTCTGAATTTCTAACTCATTTTTCATTGAACCAGTATGGAACTTGTTGCAAATGACTATATTGTTGATATACAATGGTCTAAAGTGCTTTCAAGCTGATAACTCTATTAAATAAGCTGTGAGACACTGCTCAGCATGCGTCTTTTTTTTTTATAGAAATTAAAACAGTTGCCAGCAAAGCTTTAAACAGAGAATAAATACCCTTGCTTTCTTGTTCATTTATTTCTTCATGTTACAGGTGCATAGTTCTGTGCACAGCTGTCTCTCATGCTTTTTTAGGAAGACTTGTCACCAAAATTAAAAATATTTGCCAACCTGGCATATAACAGGAAAATACATGTATTTACTGATTGTTTGGTATGGTTTTGATTTTTCAAAATTGCAGGTGTGTCTTCTTTGCACAGCTGGTTCTCATGCCCTTTAAATCTTTTTTCCCACATGAAATTAAAAAAGAAAAAATTCCAAGCTAGTTTTAACCAAAACGATCAAAAATCACTTATTTTCTTCTAGTGCTCCAAAGTGACAATGTCAATCTTTGGAGCTTGGTACCAAGGAGAAATATAATTTGATATGGCCATAGATTGTAGCTAAAATGGTGGCAATGAGTTTTATAATACAAATACACTCATGGAAACCCCAAACTAACAGTGGTTATTACAAAATGAGGCTACTGGATATTTTCTTTTTTTTTTTTTTTTTTGCTTTTTGGAAGGGGGAAGGTAAGGCAAATGGGGGTAAAGTGACTTGCCCAAGGTCTCATGGCTTTTGTGTTAAGTGTCTGAGGCCAGATTTGAACCAAGGTCCTTCTGCCTCCACGGCCAGTGCTCTATTCACTGCACCACATAGCTGCTCCATGCTACTGGATATTTTCAGTGAAAATGGGAACTAGATAACTTGCAGATTGTTTGCATAAATATTCGTATGGAAATCAAGAGACGCTAACTCCCAGTAGGAAAGATAAATGAATTCCTGCAACTTTTATTATTACAATTATATTAAATTTCAATGACCATATCTAAATTTACATGCAATGTGCACCAGATTATGAATCTATTACCTTGGAAAGACATGGGAAGATTAGATTCAATGCTGGAGAGGGAAGGAAATATATTACTTTTCAGTCCTTCAGCATAAGCTATTCCTTAAACCCTTAAAGAGCTAACATCTTGAGAGATTCATACAGGTAGGAGCTGAGATGCAGGTAAGATATATCCTTTGGTCCCACAATCAGAATATCAGGGAGGAGGCATGCTATGATCTGGGTCTCCTGACTCTTAGTGAAGCATTCTAAGATTATTGAACTATTTATTATACTATATATATTATATATATTATAATTCCAGATATGAGTAGAACAGAAGAGGATAGTGTGAAACAGAGATTATCTCTTCATTTTAGAGAAGTCTCATATATATTCTTCCTCTCCACCTAGTTATTATGGAGATGACCACATAAACTGAAAATGTTCAAGACTTTTGTGCTAGTGGAAATGATTGATTCATTTTGAGGGAGAAAATAAAACAGAGATTATTTCACACTAAAACACAGAAAAGATCAGGTGAGTTAACACATTGGGGAGCATTTTATAATAAAATTGTTGAAGTTGTGTGTACCAAGGAACTGAGGTTGACTTTGTACAGAGGAACTAAGTTACATAATTTTAATAACCTTGTTTTACTTATATCTATCTTGATTGACATCTACCAAATTGATCTACTTAATCTTATTGGATCATCAAAGTGATTTAAAATGTTGAATTTATTCTCTCTTCTTTCCTCTCCATACCTTATATCAACTCTCCTCTTCTCCACACTCACTTTCTCCTCATCCTCCTCCTTATCTTCACATTCATCATCCTTTTCATATTCATCCTCTTCTTTCTCCTCCATTTCCTCCTCCTCCTTTTCCTTCTCCTTCTGTGTTCCCTTTCTCCAACCCTATACCTCCCTCAACATGTTGGTCTGAATCTGTATAATATGTATATATTTCAAATAGTCCTACTAAATATGTACAAATGTGTATATGCATATATTACTTACAAATATGTATGTATGCAAATATATGCATGCAAAACACATATGCATATATGTATAGATACATATATAGCTATGTATATGCACGTATACATGTGTGTGTTGGTGTGTGTATAAATGGGGGTGACAGATCACATAAATGAACAAATTGGGTCTAAAATTACATAGGGAGAGGTGAGCAAGCATCACTATCTTTAGGAAATTTCAAAGTTTCTTTGATGATTCCTATCTCCTCTCAGGGAAAAAAAAAACTGTTCTTAATATTTTATTTGTATTCTAAGGCTATAAGCCAAGAATAGTCTTTAAGGAATTAAAAGTGTGTATTAAAAAAAGGACAATTAGAGCTGCCCCCAATGAATGGGCTATAACATAGAACAATAATTGCCTGACTACAGTATAAAATTCCTGCTTCAGATTAAATTCTATGACATGATTCAGGATTATATGAACATTTATTTTTAGTCTCTCTCCTTTCTTTATATCCTTGATTCATATTTAAACTCTTCCAAAAACTGCTGAAGGGAGGCAAATATTTCTAGAAGTCCTCCACTATTCCACAAGTAAAATTTGTTCTGTCATTTTACTTGTCATTTATTCATTGTGTAAGCACATAATAGGCACCTGCTATGTACCAGACAATATGCTAGGAACTGGTGATAGAAAGACAATACCAAAAACAGTTTAGAAAAATGTATACTTTGGAAGGCAGATGCCAAGATGGAAGAGTAGAAGGACAAACTCCACATGAGCTCCTACTCCAATCATTTCCAATACATGTAAAAAATGACTCTAAACAAATTTTAGAGCTACAGAAGGAACAAAGTGACAGAGAGAAACACATCTCCCACTGAAGGCAGCTGGCAGGAAGGGTGAATCACACTGAGCTGGGAGGCAAGCACAGTTCCCTCTGAGCTGATCGGTTCCAACCCCAGGGCAGTTCTAACCAGCTGCAGCCAGAGCAGACTTCAGTAGGGTAAATCACCAGTAGCTGTGGTGATTTCCAGACTTCTCAACCCATAAAGATCAAAGACAAAGTAAAAGGTTAGTGTGCAACTCTGTTGGAAAGGGGGACAGAAGAGCTTGTTCTGGCCCCTGCCCCCCGGGGACAAGAGGTGGCGGAGGCACTGTGGTTGCAGCTGCTGCTGCCTGGCTGTGTACAGAAATCCTGGCCTACTGATTGTACAGGGAACAAATGTCCATTCAGAGGGTAATTGATCTTGCTTTAACCTACATGGATCTGGATCACAGTCTTGAGTGGTGGTCTTGGGGTGTGTGGCCAGTGTGCCAGAGATTGTGGGGGCTGTAGAGAGGGTGCCCACCTAATAGCTCCAGCAGCTGCAAAAGCCCCATCAATTTGGGACATAGCTCTCTGCAGTCTGGAAGCAGAATTCTACCATGGCAAAGAGCTCAAAAGTCAAGTAATTGGCTGGCAAAATGAGTAAGAAGAGGAAGCAAAAAAAGACCATAGAATCCTATTTTGAAGACAAAGGGGATCAAAGCATGGAAGAGGAGGAAGACAATGAAGTCAGGACTCCTGCATCAAAAGATTCCAAGAAAAATATGAATTACTTACAGGCCATGCAGGACCTCAAGAAGGATTTTGAAAGTCAAGCAAGAGAAGTGGAGGAAAAATTGGGAAGAGAAATGAGAATAATGCAAGAAAATCATGAAGAGTAAGTCAACAGCCTCACTGAAGAAAATAACACCTTAAAAAATAGACTAAATCAAATGGCAAAAGAAGCCCAAAAAGCCAATGAGGAGAAGAATGACTTAAAAAGCCAAATTTACCAGATGGAAAAGGAATTTCAAAAACTCACTGAAGACAATAATTCTCTCAAAATTAGATTGGAGCAAATGGAAGCTAATGACATTATGAGAAATTAAGATACTATAAAACAGATCCAAACAAATGAAAAAAAAATAGAATGCAATATGAAATATCTCATTGGAAAAACCACTGACCTAGAAAATAGATCAAGGAGAGATAATTTAAAAATTATTGGACCACCTGAAAGCTATCATAGGAAAAAGAGCCTAGACACCATCTTTCAAGGAATTATCAAGCAAAATTGCCCTGATATTCTAGAACCAGAGGAAAAAATAGAAATTGAAAGAATTCACCAATCACCTCTTGAAAATGATCCCCAAAAAGAAAACTCCTAGGAATATTATAGCCAAATTCCAGAGTTCAAAGGTTTAGGAAAAATATTGCAAACAGTCAGGAAGAAACAATTTGAGTATTGTGGAAACACAATCAGGATAACACAGAATGTAGCAGCTTCTACATTAAGAGATAGAAGGGCTTTGGAACATGATATTCCAGAGGGGAAAGGATCTAGGACTAAAACCAAGATTCATCTATCCAGCAAAACTAAGTATAATGTTTCAAAGGAAAATATGGTCATTCAATGAAATAGAGGACTTTCAAGCATTCTTGATGAGAAGAAAAAAAAACAGAGCTAAACAGAAAATTTGACTTTCAACTATAAGAAACAAGAGAAGCATGAGAAGGTAAACAGGAGAAAGAAATCATAAGGAACTTATTAAAGTTGAACTATTTACATTCCTACATAGAAAAATGATAATTGTACCTTATAAGGCTTTTCTCAGTGTGAGGATAGTTGAAGGAAATATGTTTGTATATTTATACGTATATGTAGGTATAGGAGGCTGTATGTGTATATAAATATATATGTGAGTGTGGGCATATGCATGTACATTTATACATAGAGGGCACAGGACAAGTTGAATATGAAGGGATGATATCCAAAAACATAAAATTAAGAGGTGAGAGAGGAATTTATTGGGAGAAGGGGAAAGGGAGCAATAGATCAGGGTAGATTATCTCATATAAAAGAGGCAAGAGAAAACTGTTACAATGGAGGGGAAGATCAGGAAGGTGAAAGGGAATGGTACTACCTTACTGTCATTGAATTTGGCTTAAGGAAGGAATACCATACACACTCAATTGGGTAACTTACCCTACAGCAAAATAGGGGTGAAGGGGATTAGAGGAGGGATAAAAGAAGGGAGGGAAGATTTGGGGAGATGGTAGTTAGAAGCAAACACTTTTGAAAAGGGATGAGGTCAAAGGAGAAAACAGAATAACTGAGGGTGGGATAGGTTGGAGGGAAATATATATTTCACAATATAACTACTATGGCAATATTTTGTTTAACTACACATGTACAACCTTTATTGAATTACTTATCTTCCCAATGGGGGTTGGTAAGGAGGGAAGAAGGAAAGAAATCTGGAACTCAAAGCATTTTTAAAAAATGTTTAAAAATGTTTTTTTACAGGCTACTGGGAAATAAGATATACAGTCACTGGAGTAGAGAAAACCATCCTGCCATACTAGAAAGTTAGGGGGAAAGGGGGAGGATATAAGAGAGAACAGATTGGGGGAAGAGGCATTCAGTAGGCTTGCTATTTTTGGGGTGGGGGTAGAGGAAAGACAGGGAGAAAAATTTGTAACTCAAAATCTGGTGGAACTGAATGCTGAAAACTAAAAATAAATAAATAAATTGGGGGAAATAAGTGTATACTTGAATAATTTCCCAAATTACCTTGTTTTGCTAGCTATTTTTGTGGTAGAATTTTCCATAAGGCTACACACAAAGGATCCAGAGGCAAATTTCTCATTTCATAGGAAATGCCCAGGAAATAAATGACCATCATTTTATTAATGAATTATAGACAAAAGGATATATTATGGGATAACCCATCAAAATACAAATATTCTCAAGTGTCAGGTAGAGTGAATCAGGTTTTACTTATACAACTAGCAATGGTTTTAGAAATTTGGTTGAGAAATGAAATGGCCTTTTGTCCATATATTTATCCACATATGTTGCAAAGACATTCAAGAACTTTAGGAGTTACACCAACATTTGCTCTTAACATGCACCATCCAGTTAAGTGGACATAAGGAAGATGACTGCCTTTAACTTTACATCCTGGCTGCTCCAGGATTTAATCTGAAGACAGCCTGACAAAAATACTGATGACAGGAAGGAAGAAATGATATTGTCTTATATTTCTAATATCCTAGCATCATGATGCAGTGGAGGCATCTAAGTCAGGATTTGTTATCCTTTAGATTTTGGTTCATGCTACCCTACATGCTTTCCTTACCAGATCAAAACTGAAGTCAGTTAAATGCGAAATAAACACCAAACCAAGTCAACATGAAAATGAAATAGGGGACATATTTTACTAAAAAATGGTAAAATTTGTGGCACAAAACTTAAAAAAAATTGTGATAGACCTGTTTATTAGAGAGGGAGCACCAATATCTAGATTTTCAGTATTTTTTCCCCTGGTGGGACCAAAATATCTTTGCCAATTTCATGAAAATTCATCAGAGAGGGGAAAAAAGATCACAAATAAAAACAAACACATACATGCATAAACTATCACTTAGCCATTGAGAAGGATCTGACTTCATTTGGCAAACAAAGCCACTCAGAGATACCACTTAAAGAGTGCATTACCTTAAGTCAGAAAGGGTTCAGACCATTGGAACATCCTATGAAAGTGAGTTTAATTCTTATCTACTTTAATAGCATCTTCCAAGTGAGTACATATGCCCCATACATGTTGTGCTATAGTGCATTAGTATGGGGTAAATTTTCACATTAGTGCAATGAATTGTATAGACCTTACAATTGTAATTGGATGAACATGTGTGAACCTTCCGATTATCTTATAGGGTATCCTGATTTCTCATGGCAAAGAACAATACCATAAACAAAAAGCACTTAAGAGACATTTTGCTATAACAAAGGATGTTTTACCTTATTTTTTCTTTTTTTTAATTTTCTTTTTATTTTTAGTTTACATCATTGATTTTCACAAGATTTTGAGTTACAAATTTTCTCCCCATCTTTCCCCTAACCCACCACCATAAAACAGGGATCCCACTGCATGCACCCTCCCCCAATCTGCTCTCTCCTATATCCTCCCCCATACGCCCTCTGACTTTCCAGTAGAGCAAGATGGATCTCTATACCCCAGTACCTATACATCTTATTTCCCAGTTGCATGTATATATAAATATATATATATAACATTTGATTTTAAAACTTTGAATTGCATATTCTTTCCCTTCCTCCCTCATTATCCATCCTTACTGAGAAGATAAGTCATTCAATATAGGTTGTACATGTGAAGCTATGCAAAACATTTCCATAGTGGATATATTGTGAAAGACTGACAATATTTCCCTCCGTCCTTTCCCATCCCCCACTGGTTCTATTCTCTACTTTGACCCTGTTCCTTTTCAAAAGTGTGTGCTTCCAACTTCCCTCCCCCTCAGCCTGCCCTCCCTTCCATCATCTCCCCTCTCATCCCCTTCCCCCCTACTCTCCTGTATGGTGAAATACCCAATTTAGTGTGTTTCTCACCCCCCTAAGTCAAATTCAATAAGAGTAAGGTTGACTTATTCCCTTTTGCCTTCCTGTTCTTCCCCTCCATTGTAACAATTTTCCCTTGCTTCTTTTATATGAGATAATTCACCCCATTATGTCTCTCCCTATCTCCTCTCATTATATTCCTCTCTCACCTCTCAATTTCACCTTTCAAGTATCTTCCCTTCCTATTCGATTGGTATTGTGCCCTCTGTCTATATATAACTGTATACATATATACACACACACTCATATATGTATTCATACAGCCATATAACCTCACACACACATTTATATTCCCTTCAATTATTCTCATACTGAAAAAAGTTTCATAAGTTACATTTATCATTTTTCCATGTAGGAATATGAATAGTTGAAATTTGATTAGTTTCTTATTATTTCTTTTCCCTTTTTACCTTCTCTTGCTTCTTGTATCTGAATGTCAAATTTTCTATTCAACTCTGGTTTTTTCATCAAGAATGCTTGAAAGTTCTCTATTTCATTGAATGACCATATTTTTCCCTGAAACACGATACTCAGTTTTGCTGGGTATGTGATTCTTGGTTCCCTTTGCCCTGCAGAATATCATATTCCAAGCCCTTCAATGTAGAAGCTGCCAGATCCTGTGTTATCCTGATTGTATTTCCACAATATTCAAATTGTTTCTTGGCTGTTTGTAATATTTTCTCCTTGATCTGGAAACTCCAGAACCTGGCTATAATATACCTAGGAGTTTTCTTTTGGGAATCTTTATCAAGAGGTGATTGGTGGATTCTTTCAACCTCTATTTTGCCCTTTCATTATAAAATATCAGGGCAATTTTCCTTGAAAATTTCTTGAAGGATGGTTTCTAGGTTTTTTTGATCAAGGCTTTCAGGTAGTCCAATAACTTTTAAATTATCTCTCCTGGATCTATTTTCCAGGTCAGTGTTTTTTCCAATGGGATCTTTCACATTGCCTTCTATTTTTTAATTTGTTTGAATCTGTTTAATAGTGTATTGATTTCTCATAAAGTCACTAGCTTCCATTTGCTCCAATCTAATTCTGAAGGAATGATTCTCTTCAGTGAGCTTTTGAGATTCTTTTTCCATCTGGTAAACTCAGCTTGTTAAGGCATTCTTCTCTTCATTGCCTTTTTGGGTGTCTTTTGCCATTTGAGTTAGTCTATTTTTAAGGTGATATTTTCTTCAGTCAGGTTGTTGACTCTCATTTCATAATTTTCTTGCATCATTCTCATTTCTCTTCCCAATTTTTCCTCTACTTCTCTTATTTTGTTTTCAAAATCCTTCCTAAGCTCCTCTATGGCCCATAACTAGTTCATATTTTTCTCGAAAGCTTTTGGTGCAGGACTTCTGACTTCATTGTCTTCAACCTGTTCCATGCTTTGGTCCTTTTTGTCCCCCCCAAAGGAATCCAAAGTCAAATTGCTGTGCTTTCTTTGTTTCCTTTGCTTGCTCATTTTGCCACTCAATTATTTGACTTTTGAGCTTTTTGCCACTCTGCTTCCATAAAGGACAGCTTTGTCCCAAATTCCTGGGGTTTTCTCAGCTGCCAGAGTTATTAGTTGGGTGCCCTCTCAGAAGCCTCCAGTGGCTCTGGCACACTGGTTACACACCCCAGGGTCTCTACCCTAGGCAGCAATCCAGTTCTAAGCAGGTTAAAGCAAGAGTGATTACTCCTCAGACTGGTCACTTGGTCCCTCTACAATCTGCAGTCCAGGAGCTTTGAAGCAGTCATGTGGTGGAGGCTGTTGCACCTCAGTCTCTTCTCTTTCCAGGGGCAGAGTGCAGACCACATCTTAGTTCTCCTGTTCCCAAAGTCCACTGACCTCTCATTTTGTCTTTAGCATTTATGGGTTGATAAATCTGGAAACCGCCACAGCTGCTGGTGATCCACTCTTTGTATGTCACTCTAGATGCAGCTGGACATTCCACCTTGGGGCTAAAACTGCAGACTCATGTTTGGCTAGGCTGGGCTCCCAGCAGGCTGCAATGGACCCTTCATAAGGGCCTGCCTCTCTGTCTTCAGTGGGAGGTTTTTCCTCTCTGTTACTTTGTGCATTCTGTACCCCTAAAGTTTGTTTAAAGTCATTTTTTATAGGTATTTGAGGTGGTTATGGAGGGGGCATATGGGATTTTCCTGCTTCTATGCAATCATCTTGGCTCCACCCCCAGGAGGTTTTATTTTAAAAGGTTAAATCTTCAGGAATCTAATTCTGGGGGGGAAATACTTTAAAAAGAATACCCCATGTCTGCTTGTTTCATCACACAGGCCCTATTTTCCACTTATTCTTATTCAATGTTGGGTAGATGCTGCCTTTGACAGATTTTCATTAGAGAATCATAGAGGTTAGACCATCTAGGCCAACTTGTACATCTTACAGAGGAGGAAAAGAAGCAAAGGGAGGTTAAATGACTTGCCCAAGGTCAAAGATAGGATGATATAGAGTGAGGGTTTGAGTCTTTGTCTTTTGACTTCAAAGCCTTTACATGCTGCTTCTCATCACATCTCATTATCTCTACTATTTCCATGGAATTCCTTTTTATGTGATCTTAGGAAAATCACCAAGAGTCCTTTTGCCATTTCTCTGTCTGGGGAAAAGAGATGTTATGAGGGTTAATTCATTGTGATTTGTACCAGACTGTGAACAAACAAAAAAATCTCCCAGACAATATAGCTCAGGGTGAAAACTTTTAAATAGGTTTTCTTCAGAGTATAACAGTCCTGAAGAGTTTAATTGAATTGTGCTTACTACTCCTTAGGTATTTTTGTTATGAGTTGCCCTACCTAAGCAAATAAGGGTAATAGGGCTTAGCATATTATCTGCAATCCTGATTAACACTCTGGAAGTTACAGAATTGCCTAGGGCAAGTTTTGTGGCTGCATGAAATGAGATGCAGAAAATGTGAAGAACCACACTAATAAAGCAATGGCTAGATGGGGCGCAATTTTACAGTGTCTTACAATGAATGGGGGTCCAAATGTTTAGTTTAGCAGAAAATCTGATTACCCCTTGTATCAAAAAGATTAAAAAATTTAGTAATCTCTCTCTCTCTCTCTCTCTCTCTCTCTCTCTCTCTCTCTCTCTCTCTCTCTTTCTCTCTCTCCTTGGTAGAATTAATGAATGAATTAATAATTATTTGTTAGCCCTAGCATTTGCTTAGCTTTATCCTAGCCTATCAGGATGTAACAAAAAATGAAATAGTTCTTACTCTCAAGGAATTTGTATTATACAGGGAGAAATGGCATTTATCAATACATAATTATTAAATTCCTTAAATACACACATACACATCCATATGTATATACATATATGTGTGTATGTATATATGTATGTTTGTGTGTGTGTGGTGTGTGTGTGTGTGTGTGTGTGTATACAATTTAAAAGGTAGACTTCATGAGGGTAGGGAATTTCATTTCTTACCATTGTATTCCTGGTCCCTAAAACATAGTATGGTGCCTAACTTGAGACAATTAATTTGTATTATTAATCATCTATTATGTACTAGGCTATATGCTAGGTACTGGGGATCCAGTACAAAGAACAAAAGAAGCTCTATTTACAAAGAGCTTACATGCTAATGAGCAAGAGCCAGTGCACATAAGAGTTTATACACCAAAAAACTTGCTAGGTGATGCATGGATACAGCACAATTCACCTTCATGAGTTTAAATCTGGCCTCACACACTAGCTCTGTGATCCAGGGCAAATCACTTAACCGTGTTTGCCTCTGTTCCTCATATATAAAATGAGGTGGAGGAGGAAATGGCAAACTACTCCACTATCTTTGCCCAAAAAACTCCAAAATGGAGTTCACATAAAGAGTTAGGCATGACTAAAATTAGTGAACAAGAATAACAGCAGATTAAAAAATTAACACATAAAAATATGTGCAAAGTAGGTAAATACAAGTTAGTTTGGGAGGAAGGACACTGGGAGTTGGGGTAATCATAAATGACTTCATATAGAAAATGGTACTTAAGCTGGGTCTTCAAGGAATATTGAATCCCTATGAGGTGAAGGTATGGATAGAGTACATTAGAGACAGTGCAAAAGTATGGGAATGAAAGATGGAGGGGTAGGTATGAAGAACAATAAGATTTGACTGGACTTCAAAGATGGGAGGGGAAGTGATGCCCAATGAAGCTCATTTCCTTCAAACAATCTAGGATCCAGTCTAACTGGCTTGCTTGCCATGCCCCAAACTCCTCCTTAACTTTTCCCCTCCATTTCTTTGAAGTAAGTCTTCTCCCATGTCTACAATGCACTCCCTTCTTATCCGTGCCTCTTAGATTCCTTAGCTTCTTTCAAGGAATAGTTCAAGAGCCAACCTGAATGGAGTTCTCTCCCTTCAGTTCAAATTATTTATATAATTATTTGTATGTCTGTTAAGTTTCCCCTCTCCCTTAGTAAAATAGAGGCAGACATACCTTTTACTTATGTCTTTGTATACTGAGCACAAAGCTCAGGAAGTATTTAGTATGTCTTTGGTTTACTGAACAGAGAAATACTGTTCCCAATACAGTAGAGGAGAATTAATGCAGATTATCAGGGACCCCTTAAATTCATCTTACTATTTAGGATATCTAACTTTGTAGCTCTTAAATATCACAGTCTATAATGGTATACTTGATGTCTAAGACATCAGAGAACAAAAACTTACTAGGTTGAAAAACAACCCTATCGCGCCAGCAGGAAATTCAAATATATACTTACCAATCACTAATTGTAGTTTCAAGTGTACACCGACTAATCATTGGAGTTTCAGCCTACATCACTGTAATCACAGCTTACGTAACCTGGCTATGGAACCTCTATAAAACCGGCACACTGTGCAAAAGCGCTGTCTGATTTGGGTGACCATGTACCCCGACAGTCCATGGTGTCCTGCAGTAATAAAATCCACTTTTCAAATTTAAAAAAGAAAAAAAAAAGAAAAACAACCCTACAGGTGCATCACCATGGAAATTTGCAACCCCCTTCTTTTTTTTTTTTTAGAGGGCAATTGGGGTTAAGCAACTTGCCTAAGGTCACATGGCTAGTTAATTGTTAAGTGTCTGAGGACAGATTTGAAATCAGGTCCTCCTGACTTCAGGGCCAGTGCTCTATTGACTTCACCCCCTTGTGGCCCCTGCAACCTCACTTCTGATCCAAATCATGAGGAGTGACTACTGCCACTATGACTATAATTCCAGAATCTGAGTGCCATGGTCACTCACTGAAAACAAGTTGTTTCACACAATGAGATGAATAAAGGGAGACTCAATATATTTACTATCCAGACTGGCTTTTCTTAAATCTCTACCACCATGTATCTGGCTATTTCAAGGCAACTTTGTTCATCTTTATATTAGTTTATATTTTAGTTTATATTTAGTTTATTAGGAAAAAAAGAGAATGAAACCAGGTCCCTCACTCAGATAGATGGAACAGCTTCTTGGGTATGGGAATAATTTGCCATCTGGGAAATCTATGTGCAGATAATCAGCATTTGTATATAATTTAAAACATCTGGGTGTTGGTTATCATCTAAACAAAACATCTGGATGACTTACTTTCCCCCCTCCTTTTTATCTTGAGGTTTGGCCATTGTATAGTCTACACCTATGTAATGGCAATGTAATTTGAATTTGAAGATCCCTTTGTATTTGCAAAGGTAATAGGTACTTAGCACTTACTAATTAATCAAGCCTCTATTAAAGAAACAGAAGATATGAACTCCTGTCTCCTGTTGCTGATGTAACAGGAAGGGGCAGAACAGGGAGGGGCAATAATGTATATAAGGAAAAGCCCCAGAGAGGGAGTGTCAGACCTTCTTGGAGCAGGCTTTGGGGAGGCAGAAGCTGCTATAACCAGGGAGACTGAAGAGGAAAGGCCCCCCAGACTGGGGAGAATGATTTTGATTTAGAGAACCTGGATGAAGTGATTTTGATTCAGGGAATCAGCTGAAACTTCTAATGAGTGCTGAGGCTATAGAGGATTTTTGAGTGCCAGCTGGAGCTAAGGGCCAGCCAGAGGTGCTGAGGATTTCTGAGAGCCAGCCAGAGCTGCCAAAGACTGAGGAAGCATGATTGTGATGCTGGTACTTTGCATGAATCTGTTCGTGGCTTTGTTTAGCCTTGACATCCTGGAACAGAGACTGGGAAGGATTTGGGGTGGACTGGATGCTGAGGGCTTCCATGTGGAACAGGAAGTGCTTAGAGAGCTGAACAGGGACCTAGGGGCTGTCTGCCTTTGAACCAAGGTAATGGTTTAGTGAATCCAGGTGGGATCTGGGACCATGGAAGGGGATCCAGGGAGTAAGGGAGACTACCCTGAGTCAAGCTGAAAGAAGACTTTACTTGGATACTGTGTACTGACTGAGAAATTTTAACTTACTCATGGCCTAGGGGTGGAAGGCCTGTGTATTTTCTGATGATTCAATAGTGAATAAGTGACTGAATAAGTGACTGATTGAGTCAACTTACTGTGCTCCATGAGTGGAGAACTTTAACTATTGTACTTTGTGATTGAATTAAGGATTTTGTGAATGCTTGAGTTACTAAATTGCTGTTCTTTTTTCAAAACTTTGTGACCACTGTGGTGGAAACTATGTGGCCATTTTCTGTGATAAGTTGTAGTGAATGCTATATTTTGATTATCTCTGATAATTTGTAACACTGTGAATGCTGTACCTTGATTTGCTGTGAATGTTTTGCTCTGATTTGTTATTGAATAAATAGCGTGTTCACTATACTGTGTAAGCAGAATCTTGGAAAGCTGTTCACAGCAGCATTCTTCTGAAAAGCTGCTCATGTGTGGTTTTGCAACCTACACATAGGAATTTTATAAAAATAGAAAGAAATTTGTGATGACAGTTAGATTATACATAAATTTGTTAACTTAAATAAGCATCTAAACTCCTCCACCATATTAAAATAATATTGTAGCAATTCTTTTTACTCCAACTCATTGAAACAGGCACCAGGAAATAATTTTGCCTTGTATTTTATTCTATAAGAACAGCTGAAACCCACCTTTTACTTCTCCTTCTATCTCTTTAATTGTAAACCATTCTATTGTTCTTAGTCAGAATTCAATCATCTACCATTTCTACATGTACCATTTACTCCCCAAAAGACTATTTGCATTGAGGATTATCATCCATCTTGAACTATTCTACTTGTCCTTTTTTAGAACTTCAAGATAAATTGTTGCACTTCTTGGAAAAACTAAGTCCCCCAAACTGTACCATCTTGTAAAGGGGAAAATGGTGTGGGTAAAACAATTTTCAGACCTTAACTCTTAATTTTTTTTTTTTTTTTGTCAATTGCAGGACATTAGACTGGAGGAAGTTGGGTGGGAAGAAGTAGTGAAAAAAACTCCAATGACACATCAGAGAAGGTAAATTAATTTACTTACATGAAATGTGTAATCTCAGCATGATGGATACTCCCATCATGGAGGCAACTTAATTTTGTTCAATTCAACAATTAGTCTGTATGGAATATTGGAAAGTGCTGATTTTGGAATCAATAAACATGGGCTCCTCATTCTAGCTCTGTGATCACTTTATTGTAACCTTGGCCAAGTCATTTCATCTCTACGGGCTTCCATAAATTTGGAGGGTTATATTATGTACAATTACCGATTAGTAGAAACAATGAATCACCCGAAGTGGTCACATTTGTATTCATACCTCATATTTGCACTGGGTTTGTACCAATGAGCATATTTACATAATTATAATTTTGACTAGTTTAAATTTGACCACTTCTAATGTTCAATCCAGTCCTAAACATACATAATAAGCAAATATTAATTACTGCCATTCCTTCTCAAGAGCATCAAAGTTCCCTTGATGAATCCATGTCAACTGGCTAACATGAAATACATACCTACTGACAATGATATTTACCAAGAAGAACAATGGTGCCTCACTTTTTGAAAAATGGCATAAAAAGAAGTCTTCAAAATTCTAGAATGTATTCCTAAAGGAATAGTTAGTGCATAGAGAAAAGAAAGTGTTCATTAAAAAAAGTCAACATGACTTAATCAATAATTGGCCATGCCCAGCTAAATTTATTTCATTTTTGCGTGAATTACTAAACTCATAGATCAGAGAAATGCTATGAATAAGTCAGATTTTAGCATAGCATGAAATATCTTATCCCATAAAAATTCCAGAAAAGCTGGGTAGATTTGGTCTAGATGATAATACAATTAGTTTGATTTTGAATGGGCTGAATGAAAAATGTGTTGATGAAAGAAAGTCATTAAGAGTTTTATGCCAACTTGGCATACAGAGTACAAAGGAAAACCCCAAGAATGTGAGCTTGCCACTGTTCTACATTTTAGTAATGACTGCAAAAAGAAATTGATGCCATGTTTGTTGGTTTTTTTCAATGTCATAAAGCTGTGAGAAAGAGATAACATATTAAATAAGAGAGCAAGAATCCAAAAAGATCTTACTAGACTAGTAAAATAGGCTGGATTAAATGAGATTACATTTAATAGGAAAAATAAAACATTTTATGCTTGGTTTAAAATATCACCTAAGAACCATACCCCATTATATTTATGGTCAAAGCACACAGTCAATTTTCAAAGGAAGAAGAGTAAGCCATCATCAACATATATTTTTTAAAAGAACGTTAAATCACTAATAATTACAAATTAAAGAATTCTGAGGTGCCTCCTCATACTTAACAAACTGGCAATGATGACAAAAGGGGAAAATAGGAAATGTTGGAGGGTTAATGGGATAAGTTTATAGTTGCCATATTTTTTTTTAATTAAACAAATGCTTTATTAACTTCTGGTTTACATCATTCATTTCAACCAGATTATGAATTACATTTTCCCCCCATTTTTTCCCTACACACCACCCCAGAATAACAGTCCCACTAGATATCCCCTCATCCAATCTGCTCTCTCCCATATCTTCTCCCATACCACCTTCGACTTTGCCATTAGGGCAAGGTGAATCTCTGAGCCCCAATGCCTGGACATCTTATGAAACATTTAATTTTAAAACTTTGATTTTCAGATCCATTCCCTCCCTCCCTTGTCACCCACTCCCTCTGAGAAGATAAGCAATTCAGTATGTGTTGTACATGTATAGCTATGCAAAACATTACCATTGCAGATAAATTTTTAAAAACTGCTTATATTTCCCTCCCACCCATCTCTCCTCCCACCTGGTCCATTCCCTACTTTGTTCCTGTCCCTCTTTGATGGTGGGTACTTCCAACCTCCCCTCCCCCCAGAATGCCCTTCCCTCTATCATGCCCCCTCTCATCCCCCTTTCCCCTACTCAGGAGAGTGAGTGAGGGTAAGATATTCCATTTAGTATGTATGTGATTCTCTCGTTGAGCCAACTTCAATGAGAATATGCTTTTGCCTTTTGCCTTCCTGTTCTTCCCCTCCCCTGCAACTACTTCCCCTTGCCTCTTCTACATGAGATAGTTTACCCTACCCTATCTCTCTCCATCTCCTCTTGCCACTTTCCTCTCTCACCTCTTGACTTCACCCCTTAAGAATCATCCCTTTCTTGGGGTGGCTAGGTGGTGCATCAAGCAGAGAGCCAGCCCTGGAGCCAGAAGGACCTGAGCTCGGATCTGGCCCCAGACACCCAACACACAAACAAAAACCCAGCCATGTGAACCTGGGCAAGTCACCTAACCCCAATTGCCCTCCAAAAAAAAAAAGAATCATCCCTTCCCATCAAATTCAACCTGTGCCCTCTATCCATGTATACCTGTGAACATATACCATGTACCCTTCTTCAATTATTTTCATAATGAGAAAGGTTTCATCAAACACAGTTATTGTTTTTCTATGTAGGAATGTAAATAGTCCAACTTTGATAAGTTCCTCTTGATTTCTTTTCCTTGATTACCTTCTCAAGCATCTCTTGCTTCTTGTGTTTGAATGTCAAATTTTCTATTCAACTCGGGTTTTTTCATCAAGAATGCTTGAAAGTCCTCTATTCCACTGAATGACCATATTTTCCCCTGAAACAAGATACTCAGTTTTGCTGGGTAGGTGACCCTTGGCTTCAATCCCAGCTCTTTTGCCCTCTGGAATATCATATTCCATTCTCTTCTATCCCTCAATGTAGAAGCTGCCAGGTCCTGTGCTATTCTGATTGTGTTTCCACAATATTGAAATTGTTTCTTCCTGGCTGCTTGGAGTATTTTCTCCTTGATCTGGGGATTCTGGAGCCTGGCTATAACATTCCTAGGAGTTTTCTTTTTGGGATCTTTTTAAGGAGGCGATCAGTAGATTCTTTCAACCTCTATTTCCCCCACTGGGTCTAAATCATCAGGGCAATTTTCCTTGAGAATTTCTTTAAGGATGATTTCTAGGTTCTTTCTTTGATCATGGCTTTCAGGTAGTCCAATACTTTTTAAATTATCTCTCCTGGATCTATTTTCCAAGTCAATGGTTTTTCCCATGAGATATTTCACATTGCCTTCTATTCTTTTATTTGTTTGGATCTGTTTAATAGTATCTTGATTTCTCATAGTCACTAGCTTCCATTTCCTCCAGTCTAACTCTGAAGGAATGAATCTCCTCAGTGAGCCTTTGAGATTCTTTTTCCATCTGGCAAATTCAACTTTTTAAGGCATTCTTCTCCTCATTGCCTTTCTGAGCCTCTTTTGCCATTTGAGTTAGTCTATTTTTTAAGGTGTTATTTTCCTCAGTCAGGCTGTTGACTGTCATTTCATACTTTTCTTGCATCTTTTTCATTTCTCTTCCCAAATTTTCCCCCACTTCTCTTATCTGCTTCTTAAGGTCCTCTATGGCCTGTAGCCAGCTTGTATTTTCATTTGGGAATTTTGGTGCAGGAGTTCTGACCTCACATTCCTCCTCCATGCTTTGAGCCTCTTTGCCCCTAAAATAGGAGTCCAATGTTGAATTTTTCTGTTTATTTTGTTTCATTTGCCTAGGCATGTTGCCACTTAATTACTTGATTTTTGGGCTTGTTGCCACAGTAGGACTCTGCCACCAGACAGGGGAGCTTCCGCCCAAATGTGGGGTCTTCAGAACTTCCGCCAGTTGGGTGGGCTCTGTAAAGCCTCCACCCACTCTGGCAAATTGGATGCCCACCCCAGACTTCCCCCCCCAGACCACAATCCAGACCCAGGCGGTTTAAAGCAAGAGTGATTAACCCCCAGACTGATTGCTGGATCTCCCTACAGTTCACAGACCAGGAGCTAGAGCCACTACTGACTCTGCAAAATGGCTTCTGTGCTGCTGTTTCTTCAGCAGCTTTTTGCCCCCAGGGGAGGAAGCCACTTGTTCCCCAAATACTGGTCCCAAAATCCATAGGGCACTAACCTCTCACTTTGTCCTAGGCATATCTGTGCTGATAATTCTGGAATCGCCACAATTGCTGGTGTTCTGGGGTCCCTCCAGCTGGCTGAAGTCCCGGCCACCCTGGGGCTAAAACCTCGGAACTGGGCTTGGTTCTGTGCTGTGCTGTTGGTTCCCAGAGCACTGTGCTGCCTGCTCTCAGAGTGCTGCGCTGACTGCTCCCTGCAGGGTTGCTGGGCTTTCCTCAGCAGGAGGTTAGCTTCTCTGTGCCGTTCTGTGGGTGCTGTGGCTCCAGAAGTTGTTTGGATTCCCCTTTCACATTGTTTGAAATTTGTGGGAGGCAGAGCACATTGAATGCTGTTTCTACTCTGCCATCTAGTTACCATATTTTTAAAAATCAAGAAAAATAAAGTTTAAAAAGTATGTTTCAATCTGAACCCAGACTCCACTGTTTCTTTTTTCTGGAGAGGGATAGCATTTTGTATCATAAGTCCTCTGAAATTGTCTTGGATCATTGTATTGTTCAGAAAAACTAAGTCATTCACAGTTGATCATCATGCACAGTTGTTGTTACTGTGTAAAATGTTCTCCTGATTCTGCTCACTTCATTTTGCATCAGTTTATGTAAGACTTCCCCAGTTTTTCTGAAACTATCCTCCTCAGCATTTCTTACAAAATAATAGTATTCCATCACAATTATCACACATTGTTCAGCCATTCCCCATTTGGTGGGTATCCCATAAGTTTTCAATTCTTTGCTACCACAAAAGTAGCTAGTATAAATATTTTTGTACATATAGGACCTTTTCCTTTTTCTTTGATCTCTTCAAGATACAGACTTATTAGTGGAATCAATGGGTTAAAGGGTATACACAGTTTCACATCTATCAGGGCATAATTCCAAATTCTTCTCCACAATGGTTGAGCTAGTTCACAACTCCACTAACAGTTTAGTGTCCCAATTTTTCCACATCCCCTCTAACATTTGACCTTTTCTTCTAACATGTTAGTCAATTTGGTATATGTGCAGTATTGTCTTAATTTGCATTTATATATTCAATAATCATTTGAAGAATTTTTATATAACTATAGATAACTTTGATTTTTTTCTGAAAAATACCTATTCATATATAGATAGAATTTTTTCTTGTAAAAAATCTAGGGCTATATTATTTTCATTCCTTATAACTTATGGCTTTATGGACCATAAGCACAATGAATCAACAATAATTTATGGCAACCTCACAAACTAATGCATTTATTAAGCATAAACTATGATCCAGGCACCAATAATAGGTGCTGGGAAAAGAAAGAAAGGCAAGAAAAAAAGTTTCTTTGTTTTCAAGGAGTCCATAATCAAATGTAGGAAAGAACATGCAAATGACACTGTTAGAACAAGATACAAACAGAATATATTGGAGATAATTACAGAGGGAAGGCTCTAAGGTTAAGGACTACTCAAAAAATCTTACAGATGGTCAGACTTTAGTTGGCATTAAAAGAAAACTAGTGAAACTAGGAGGCAGAAATTAGGAGGGAGACAATTCCAAGTATAGTGGATAGCTAATGAAAATGCACTAAATCAGTTCATGGAGGATTGTGTTCAAGAAACTGTAAGGAGGCCCATGTCACTGAAATGCAGAACACTCTGGCAGTGACTATGACATAAGAAGGATAGAACAGAGCCAAGTTATAAATGAATTTTTAAAACAAATGGAGAATTTTACATTTGATCCTTTAGTTAATACAAAACCATTGGAGTATATTGAACTGGGGAGTGATATGGACAGACCTGAGCTTTAGGAAGATCAATTTGAGAGCTTAATAGGGGATTGTCTTAAGTGGGGAGAGACTTGAGGAAAGGAAACCAACTCATAGGTTATTGCAATGGTATATGTGTGAGGTGATGTGGGCTTGTATAAAGCTTGATGTGGGTCATGGTTGTATAAAAGGAGAGAAGAAGGGATATTTTGGATATAGAAATGACAGGAATTGGTAATGAATTATAAGGGGTAAGAGGGAGTCAGGAATTGAGGATGTCATGTAGGTTGAAGTCTGGATGATTGGGAAAATGATGGTGCCCTCAACAGTAATGAGGATGTAGACTCAGAAGACTTTCAAATCCTGGTTCTGTCACTCAATACCACTGTGACCATGGGCAAGACACTAAACCTCTATGGCTCTAAAATGAGAGATGGACTAGGTGACCTCCAAGATGTCTTCCATGATTCCTCTTATTTTTTTCTTCTTTTTCAAACAATTTGTTCTGTGGTTGAACTCCTATGTGCCTTTCACACATTTTTTCCAAAATTTTCTGGATTGATACTAACTACTAAAAAAGTAAGAAAATCCACCAAAATGTGCCTATGTTTTTATACCATGAGATAGTTTCTAACATGGCAGTTATAAAACCATGTTGCTATATTATGAATGAGTTAAGTGTTGAATTTTCTGAAAGGCAGTTATTTCTAAACTAAATTAAGAAGATCTAGATAGGAATTATACTTAAAATGGCAGCCCTACATGGAAACAGAAGTTCGTATCTCAAATATTGAAAAGGAAAGAGATTGTCCAGTTACTTGCTTGAAATAATTGGTAGTCATAGTAGCAAAAGGTGCATCTTTTCTTGATGGAGAAGAAATATCACAGGGATGGATTAGCCAAGAGGGACAGGAAACATTTCATTGTTTGAAGAACTGGATTTGGAGTGACCAGTATAGATTGGAATCCAAGTCCTGCTATTTACTACTTGCATGAGTCTGGGCACAATATTTCACATTGATAGTCTTCAGCTTCCACTCTGTCGAAGGATAGACCAGATGATCTTTCTAGTTCTTTCTTGTGCTAGATCAAATAGTGTTTCTCTCTCTTTACAGGCATGGAAGAAAGGAAGATGGAGGAATAGGAGATAGGCAATGGCAGATAAAAGTCTGAAGGTTAGAATTAGAGGGCAGTTTCAGATCTAGGAATTGCTTGAATTTTTAAGTTAAATATGAATTATTTCTAAAAATCAAGACAATGTGTTAGAAATAATCAGTCATATAATTGTCACCTTTGACTTTGTAACCACAATTGTTGTTTGAACTGTAGAGTCCCAAAGCAGGATTCAGGGCTGTAAGATATCTTGCAGAACATCTAACCCTTACTTTTCATGTCATAGGTGAAATAAGAAAGGCATAATGAGGTCATTTGCATAGTTGAAATTTGTTGAGATATTACAAAAGACTGAACACTTTGGAGAAAATTCTGATTCCAAGGGGAGAGGGGAAAGAAAAAGGAAAAGGAGGCAGGGGGAGACTTATGAAACAAGAAGTAAAAAATATCAGAGCCTGTATTTCTCCTATTTTGAAGAAGGATTCTTTTTCCTTCTTTTCATATGTAAATTTCTTATCTCAATTTAATTTCAATTGTGAATTATATTGATCTATCTTGATAATGAAGACAATTGGTGCAGGCTCATTTGTGACCCTTTGGACTGTCCAGATGCTTCTGGATCTTAAAGCTTTATCTATATATGAAACTGAAAAGTTTTGACATAAAACAATTAATGTTAATGAGTTAAGAAGTAAAGCATATTTGAAAAAAATATTTATAATAATATGCTTGATAAGGCTCCGATATTCAAGATATATATAAAGATATAGACATATGTATAGATATGGATATATATATTTTATATATGAGTATGTGTGTGTAGAAAATCATAATACCAAGAGGTCTTACCCAATGTATAAATGGTTAAAGGATATGAATAAAATTTTTTCAAGAGTTGCAAATTATTAACAACCCTATGAATGCTGCAAAAAGCTCCCATTTCGTTTTTATTTTTTTTTATTTCCTCTACAACTGCCAGTCATAGTGTCCCCAGTTCTGTTTAGTCTATTAAAATCAATTAGCTTTCACAAGGTAATATTTATTGCAAAGATATAGCAAATTACTAACATTCTCCTCCTATATCCTCTCAGACCTGAGACACACTTTCTCCTCTAAAACCTTATGAATGCTGCCAAAAAAAAAAAATAAGAAATGCACAAATCAAAACATACTTAAGACATCAAGAAAATCAGCAAAGATGATAAAAGATGGTAAATCTTTGGCAAAAGTCAATATTAGAGGGTTATAAAAGGACAATTACACTGTTGTGCTGCTGTTGGATCTGCATACTGGTACGACCATTCAGGAAAGCAATTTGAAATCATGCAAAGTAATTAAGAACAATATCTTTATTCTTAAACCCAGAAATTACACTATGAGGTGTATGTCCCTAAGGATTTTTCCAAAGTCACTCCATGAGGAAGTGAGAGAAACAGGATTTAATCTCAAGTTCTCTGATTTCAAAGTCATACTTCCTTTCCTGGATCAAATAAAGCTCTAACTTTATTTCCAGTTCAGTATAGCAAATGACTATTTTCCATAATGAGACTATACTAGAGAAAAAGGCAATGATACAATATCCTTATGATTTAGGTTAAATATAAAATAATTTTGATTTTCTGGAATATGAGAATGTATGGAAGCAGTTTTTTCTCAAATAATTCTGAGGGGATGCATAGTGTTCACAATCAAGCACTTTGATTCTATACATTCTATGGAGAATTTATAGTTGATAGGCAATCTCCAGGTTTAACACCAAACAATTAATAAGAATTCACATTATATAAAGTTTAGTATAATGAGGTGCTGTCTGAACAAGGACGAGTTTGAAAAAACTATATAATGAAAGGTATGATGGCCTTTAGTGGTAATATCTGGTTTCCTGATTCCAATGATTTTCAAACATTCTCTGCTTCTATTTATCTAATCACATGGTGAACATATGGAGTGTTGAATGCAAAGTGGGGTGCACAAAAACGGAAGTAACCAGCCAAAATGAAGGAATTTCTGGAGTTTTTTTCTCTGTGTTGGTGATATGCTTTAGGCCTTGAGATAGGGAGAGGTCTTAGGGGATGGCTACAACCTTGTGAGATTTGAAAGGTCAGGAGAGTGAGTCACCGAAGTATAGGAATGGAATCCATGCTGGGAATTTCCAGAAGACAGATGGTGGGAAGGGAAGCTATGAGTGTCATGCCTAGCCTTGACTGGCTGTAGCAAAGATATTAACTTATCCATACTTCAGTATCTGCTTTTGCATGTGAACTTGATGATGTTGACTTTACTTTGTCTAGATATTATATATATACTTATATGGGTTCATGCTATTTCCTCTAATAGAATATAAGCAAGGTTACTGGCTGTTTTAACTTTGCTTTTTTTCCCCCAGCAGGTAGTCTAGTACTTGGTATATAATCAACTTTTAACAAATGCTTCTTTATCAATTGCTCATGTTCAAACAATTAAACTGGCCAAGTTGCAGATTCTGTATCAGTAGGATAGATACTTAACTTTCTCTGACTGTTACTAATAGGAAAGTATCTTCCAAAACTTTAAATTACTATATAAACAAGTTATTTGTATGACAAAATGAATAAATCCTATTTAGGACATATTGATGAGGTTGTATAGTTATAAGTACATTGTCATGCAATGGGGGGAAAAGCCTCTTAATAGGAATTCATAATTACTGGGTTCTAATTTGCTGTATAATATGGTGAAAGTTACTTAACCTTTCTATGCATCACTCTCCATGGCCAAATGGTAGTAATCATATGATAATACATGCTATATATACTTTGAAGGGTTGTCATGAGGCCAAAGTAAGGGTCTAGAAGCTGGGGAGAAGAAAGTCTGGTTACTGTGCCGGAGCAAAAGGGAGTGAAAATGTTTATTCAACATAAAAGGGAAGCTGATGCAGCTGGGCCAGCTTCAATACCCTGATTCAAAGAGGAAATGAAATGGCTGAGCTGGTATGATCTGTGCCCAGATGAATTCAGGGGAGCATCCTGGGTCTCTAAGAAAATGGAATGCAATGAAATCAGGATTCAGAATGAAAAGAAGGAAAATAAAGATGAATTCAGATGGCAGGAGGGGGAAAACAAGCAAAGAAAAACAGAGGAAGGAAACCAATCCTAATAAGAAAACAGAAATACACTATCACATAAGTCACACTTTGAATGATACTCTAAGGTCATCTAATATAACCCAAAACTAATTGGTAATCAACACAGTGATAATCTATCATCTAAACTTGGCTTGAAAACTTTCATTGACAAGGAACCTCTTCCTTTCTGAGGGAGCCCATGCCATTTTTAAAAATATGGATGTTACTAACAGTTTAGGCCCTCCCAGAAGAAGGCAGGGGGCTGTTGTCTTAGTTTTTATCAGCTTTCAGGAGGATCATCGAGAGGACATTTTGACTTATGTTAAGCCTAAACCTGATTCTTTGCAATTTTCATACATTGCTCCTCATTATATATATATATAATTTTTTTAATTAAACAAATGCTTTATTAACTTCTGGTTTACATCATTCATTTCCACCAGATTAGGAGTTACATTTTCCCCCATTTTTTCCCTACCCACCATCCCAGAATAGCAGTCCCACTAGATATCTCCTCATCCAATCTGCTCTCTCCCATATCTTCTCCCATACCCCCTTCAACTTTGCCATTAGGGCAAGGTGAATCTCTGAGCCCCAATGCCTGGACATCTTATGAAACATTTGATTTTAAAACTTTGATTTTCAGATCCATTCCCTTCCTCCCTTGTCACCCACTCCCTCTGAGAAGATAAGCAATTCAGTATGTGTTGTACATGTATAGCTATGCAAAACATTACCATAGTAGATATATTGTAAAAGACTGCTTATATTTCCCTCCCACCTGTCTCACCTCACACCTGGTCCATTCCCTACTTTGATCCTGTCCCTCTTTGATAGTGGGTACTTCTAACCTCCCCTCTCCCCAGAATGCCCTCCCCTCCATCATCCCCCCTCTCATCCCCCTTTCTCCTACTCAGGAGAGTGAGTGAGAGTAAGGTATTCCATTTAGTATGTATGTGATTCTCTCCTTGAGCCAACTTCAATGAGAATGTGCTTTTGCCTTTTTGCCTTCCTGTTCTTCCCCTCCCCTGCAACTACTCCCCCTTGCCTCTTCTACATGAGATAGTTTGCCCTACCCTGTCTCTCTCCATCTCCTCTTGCCACTTTCCTCTCTCACCTCTTGACTTCACCCCTTAAGAATCATCCCTTCCTTGGGGTGGCTAGGTGGTGCAGCAAGCAGAGAGCCAGCCCTGGAGCCAGAAGGACCAGAGCTCGGATCTGGCCCCAGACACCCAACACACAAACAAAAACCCAGCCATGTGAACCTGGGCAAGGCACCCAACCCCAATTGCCCTCCATAAAAAAAAAAAAGAATCATCCCTTCCCATCAGATTCAACCTGTGCCCTCTATCCATGTATACCTGTGAACATATGTCATGTGCCCTTCTTCAATTATTTTCATAATGAGAAAGGTTTCATCAAACACAGTTATTGTTTTTCCATGTAGGACTGTAAATGGTCCAACTTTGATAAGTTCCTTTTGATTTCGTTTCCTTGATTACCTCCTCAAGCATCTCTTGCTTCTTGTGTCTGAATGTCAAATTTTCTATTCAACTCGGGTTTTTTCATCAAGAATGCTTGAAAGTCCTCTATTCCACTGAATGACCATATTTTCCCCTGAAACAAGATACTCAGTTTTGCTGGGTAGGTGACCCTTGGCTTCAATCCCAGCTCTTTTGCCCTCTGGAATATCATATTCCATGCCCTTCTATCCCTCAATGTAGAAGCTACCAGGTCTTGTGCCATTCTGACTGTGTTTCCACAATATTGAAATTGTTTCTTCCTGGCTGCTTGTAGTATTTTCTCCTTGATCTGGGGATTCTGGAACCTGGATATAATATTCCTGGGAGTTTTCTTTTTGGGATCTTTTTCAGGAGGTGATCTGTGGATTCTTTCAACCTCTATTTTGCCCTGTGGATCTAAAACATCAGGGCAATTTTCCTTGAGAATTTCTTGAAGGGTGATTTCTAGGTTCTTTTTTTGATCATGGCTATCAGGTAGTCCAATAATTGTTAAATTGTCTCTCCTGGATCTATTTTCCAGGTCAGTGGTTTTTCCCATGAGATATTTCACATTGCCTTCTAATCTTTCATTTGTTTGGATCTGCTTAACAGCATCTTGATTTCTCATAAAGTCATTAGCTTCCATTTGCTCCAGTCTAACTCTGAAGGAATGAGTCTCCTCAGTGAGCTTTTGAGATTCTTTTTCCATCTGGCAAATTCGACTTTTTAAGGCATTCTTCTCCTCATTGCCTTTCTGAGCCTCCTTTGCCATTTGAGTTAGTCTATTTTTTAAGGTGTTATTTTCCTCAGTCAGGCTGTTGACTGTCATTTCATACTTTTCTTGCATCTTTTTCATTTCTCTTCCCAAATTTTCCCCCACTTCTCTTATCTGCTTCTTAAGGTCCTCTATGGCTTGTAGCCAGCTTGTATTTTCATTTGGGGCTTTTGGTGCAGGAGTTCTGACTTCACAGTCCTCCTCCATGCTTTCAACCTCTTTGCCCCTAAAATAGGAGTCCAATGTTGAACTTTTCTGTTTATTTTGTTTCATTTGCCTAGGCATATTGCCACTTAGTTACTTGATTTTGGGGCTTGTTGCCACAGTAGGACTGTGCCACCAGACAGGGGAGCTTCCGTCCCAAACGTGGGGTCTTCACAACTTCCGCCAGTTGGGTGGCCTCTGTAAAGCCTCCACCCACTCTGGCAAGTTGGATACCCACCCCAAACTTCCCCCCCAGACCACAATCCAGATCCAGGCAGTTTAAAGCAAAAGAGATTAACCCCCAGACTGATTGCTGGATCTTCCTACAGTTTGCAGACCAGGAGGTAGAGCCACTACTGAAGCTGCAAAATGGCTTCTGTGCAGCTGTTTCTTCAGCAGCTTTTTGCCCCCAGGGGAGGAAGCCACGAGTTCCCCAAATACTGGTTCCAAAGTCCATAGGGCACTAACCTCTCACTTTGTCCTAGGCATATCTGTGCTGATAATTCTGGAATCGCCACAATTGCTGGTGTTCTGGGGTCCCTCCAGCTGGCTGAAGTCCCGGCCACCCTGGGGCTAAAATCTCGGAACTGGGCTTGGTTCTGTGCTGTGCTGTTGGTTCCCAGAGCACTGTGCTGCCTGCTCTCAGAGTGCTGTGCTGGCCGCTCCCTGCAGGGCTGCTGGGCTGTCCTCAGCAGGAGGTTAGCTTCTCTGTGCCGTTCTGTGGGTGCTGTGGCTCCAGAAGTTGTTCGGAGCTCCCTTTCACATTGTTTGAAATTTGTGTGGGGCAGAGCACATTGGAAATGCTGTTTCTACTCCCTCATTATATATTTTTAAGTTCATTCAGAACAAGGCAGACTGATTGAGAAAAATGAGTTCTATGCAAGGAGACTGAGGGCCTAGCTATGAATCCTGGCTGTTACTTTTAGGCTGTGTGATCTTAGGTAACTTACTTTACCTTTTTCTCTGTCTCAGTTTCTTAATCCATTTACTCAGAGGAAAAAAAAAAAACCTGAGTAATTTTGACTTCTCTTATTCATTACCATTTATTGTCATTCACTATGATCACTTCACCTACCTCAAGTAGCTGTTTTTTTTTCTTCTTTGTACTTCTTTCACCTAACATGCCAAAGAAGCCATGTTAAATCATTTTTAGTATTTGTTATCAGACTAAGCTATCCAAGCTTGGGGGCTCCTTATTTGATTCTTCTAGGATTGTGTCACATTTCTGCATCAATCCTCAGAGACATGATCTTGATATCCTCTTCCATACACATCTTTCCAAAACTCAATTTACTCATAAGTTCTTGCTTCATGTATTATCTATCTCTTGACAGGACTCCTCCTTTTCTTCATTAGCAGCAGTGGATATATTTGTCTTCAGAATGTGCCTCATAAAAGCTTCCCCTCCTCCTGAGCCAATAGGATATATGACTTTTATGCTATTGGACATAGCCTATTCTTCCTCTGAGAGCTAAAAATCTGCTCTCCTAGAATGCAATGCATGTGTCAGACTCAAGAGAAAATAGTTCCTTCAATTATTAGGCAAGCAGTTATTAAGTACTGACTGTGTCAGGGAGGGGTAGATACTATATATTGTAATTGTTGAGTGATTTTTCAGCTATGTCTGACTCTTTGTGACTCCATTTGGCGTTTTCTTGGCAAAGATACCGTAGCAGTTTGCCATTTCCTTCTTTAACGCATTTTATAGATGAGAAAACTGAGGCAAATAGGATTAAATGACTTTCCCAAAATAACAAAGCTAGTATGTATATTAGGTTAGATTTGAACTCATGAGGAGAAATCTTCCCAGCTACAAGACCATTACTCTAATTACTGTGCCACCTACCTGCACCATTGTATATACAAAACCAAAATGAAGCAGTTCTTGTTTCTTTCCTGCTTCAGAAGAGATAGTCTTTTAATTTCATGCTGAAGGAAAGGAAATGGAGAGAGAATATTTAAAGAAAAGATAAGGAAAACAACAAACCCAATATAAAAGGGTCAGGAAATATTCAATAAAATTTAAATTAACAGTCATTTATTGACCAACTTCTCTGATCATGCTTGATGCAAGCAATTTAAGGGGAACAAAAGGGGGAAGGGGAAAACAAAACAAAACATGTATATATACAAGTCATTCTCCTTTCCACATATGACCAAGTTGGTTGTTGAAAGAGTAAAATAAACCACTTATTTTGGTGAAGAAATTATGAATTTTGAAAAGTATTTCTTCTTTCATATGTGAACAATTTGGTTATAAATATAGGCAAAGTAGCAACACTGTTTACAGAAAACAAAATTTAAGTGTGAAGTAGCAGTTTTCAGATTAAACATGATAGCTAGATACAGATTGGGAAGATGACCAAAAAGGAAACTGACAGAGTCTGCTTGAGGAAATTGTAATAATTGAGACTTGGAGATGCTATTGACACTGTGGTGTCTCAGTTCATTGTTTTTTGTTATCAAAAACATGGTTAAAACACATATCTCTTTGGAGATTGGGACAATTAAATCATTTTGTTACTTTCATAAGTAGCAGAATGGTAACTATTGTGAGTTTTTCCTTATAAGGGAAAGATGTGTCACTGAGAAGCCATGACTCAGCTATAAGAAACTGAATATGGGTAGAGAGCCAAGTTGGAGTAGTAGAAACAGGACTTCTGCACAACTCCCACTTCTACATCCTCCAAATCACATTAAAAAATGATTCTAAACAAACTTTTGAGCTACAGAACCCACAAAATGGCAGAAAGAAGCTAACTTCCTGCCGAAGACAGTCCCACAGGCCAGCAGAAGGGGCCAGCACAATGCTCTGGGAGCCAAGCCCAACCCCTCTTGAGCTAGAGGTTTTAGCCTAAGGGTGTACACAACCAGCCAACTGCTGTAGGAACTTCAGGTCACCAGAGTCTGTGATGGTTTCCGGAATTATCCACCAATAGAGGCTAAGGACAAAGTGAGAAGTCAGTGCAGTATGGACTTTGGGAACTAGGAGTTCAAGAGTGCAGTCTGGATTTTGTCCCCTGGAGGGAGATGTAGCTGAGGTGCAGCAGCCACCACTTGGCTACTTCAGAGCTCCTGGCCTGCAGATTGTAGGGGGACCAAGAAACCAGTCTGAGGGGTAATCACTTTTGCTTTAACCTGATTGGATCTGGATTGAGGTCTAGGGTAGAGGTCCTGGGGAGTATGTCCAGTTTGCCAGAGCATGTGAAAGCTTAAGAGAGGACAGCTAACTAATAGCTATGGCAGATGAGAAAACCCCAGCAATTGGGACAAAGTTCCCCTCTCTGGTAGCAGAGTTCTACTGTGGCAAAAAGCTCAAAAGACAAGTAATTGAGTGGCAAAATGAGCAAGCAAAGGAAGCAAAGCAAGCACAGCAATTCAACTTTGGATTCCTCTTGGGGGACAAAAAGGATCAAAGTATGGAAGGGGAGGAAGACAGTAAAGTCAGAGGTCCTGCACAAAAGCTTCCAAGAAAAATACAAGCTGATTATAGGCCACAGAGGAGCTTAAAAAGGATTTTGAAAACCAAATAAGAAAAGTAGAGGAAAAATTGGGAAGAGAAATGAGAATGATGCAAGAAAGTTTTGAAATTAGAGTCAACAGCCTGACTGAAGAAAGTAACACCTTAAAAATAGACTAACTCAAATGGCAAAAGAGGCTCAAAAAGCCAATGAGGAGAAGAATGCCTTAAGAAGCTGAATTTGCCAGATGGAAAAGGGATCTCAAAAGCTCACTGAAAAGAATCATTCCTTCAGAAGTAGAATGGAGCAAATGGAAGCTAGTGACTTTATGGGAAATCAAGATACTATTAAACAGATTCAAACAAATTTAAAAAAAAATAGAAGGCAATGTGAAATATCTCATTGGAAAAACCACTGACCTGGAAAATAGATCCAGGAGAGATCATTTAAAAGTTATTGGACTACCTGAAAGCCATGATCAAAAAAAGAATCTAGAAATCATACTTCAAGAAATTCTCAAGGAAAATTCCCTTGATGTTTTAGAACTAGAGGGCAAAATAGAGGTTGAAAGAATCCACCAATCACATCCTGAAAAAGATCACAAAAAGAAAACTCCTAGGGGTATTATAGCCAGGTTCTGGAGTTCCCAGATCAAGGAGAAAATATTACAAGCAGTCAGAAAGAAACAATTTGAATATTATGGAAACACAATCAGTATAACACAGCATCTGACAGCTTCTACACTGAGGGACTGAAGGGCTTGGAATATGATGTTCTGGAGGTCAAAGAAGCTGGGATTAAAACCAAGAATCACCTACCCAGCAAAACTGAGTATTATGTTTCAGGGGAAAATATGGTCATTCAATACAATAGAGGACTTTCAAGCATTCATGATGAAAAAATCAGAGTTGAATAGAAAATTTGATTTAGATACAAGAAGCAAGAGAAGCATGAGAAGGTAAACAGGGAAAAGAAATCATAAGGAACTTATCAAAGTTGAATTATTTACATTCCTACATGGAAAAACAATAATTGTAACTTATGAAACTTTTCTCAGTATGAGAATAATTGAAGGAAATAGAAATGTGTGTGTGTATACATACATATATGTCTATATAGAAGTGTAGATGGGCATATGAATACGTACGTGAGTGTGTGTGTGTATATAAATATATATATATATATATATATATATATATATATATATATATATATATATATATATATGTACAGGTATACATAGAGCACACTGGACCAATTGAATAGGTAGGGATGATACTTAAAAGGTGAAATTAAGAGGTGAGAGAGGAATATAATGAGAGGAAATGGGGAGAGATAGAATGGATTCAATTATCTCATATAGAAGAGGCTAGGGAAAACTGTTACAATGGAAGGGAAGAACAGGAAGGCAAAAGGGAATGAGTCAACCTTACTCTCATTGAATTTGGCTTATGGAGGGAATGACATAAACGCTAAATAGGGTATTTCACCATACAGGAGAGTAGGGGGGAAGGGGATGAGAGGGGAGATGATGGAAGGGACAGCAGGTGGTGGGGAGGGAAGTTGGAAGCACACACTTTTGAAAAGGGACAGGATCAAAGTAGAGAATGGAACAACTGGGGGTGGGATAGGATGGAGGAAAATATAGTCAATCTTTCACAATATATCCACTATAGAAATGTTTTGCATAACTACACATGTACAACCTATATTGAATTGATTTTCTTCCCAGTAAGGGTGGGTGATGAGGGAAGAAGGGAAAGAATCTGGAATTCAAAGTTTTAAAATCAGATGTTTAATATATATATATATATATATATATATATATATATATATATATATATATATATATATATATATATATATATACACATATATATATAAATTATTATTATTATTATTTTACATGCAACTGGGAATTAAGATATACAGGCACTGGGGCATAGAGATCCACCATGCCCTACTGGAAAGTCAGAGGGAGGATGGTGGAAGATATAGGAGAGAGCACATTGGGTAGGGGATATTCAGTGGGATTGCTGTTTTGGGTGGTATGTAGGGGAAAACTGCAGAGAAATTTTGTAACTCAAAATCTTGTGGAAATGAATGATTTAAACTAAAAATAAGCGTAAAATTTAATTTAAAAAAAGAAATTGAATATGTTGGGGTACTCAGCAGGAAAAATGATAAGGGGAACAATAAATAAAATGGCAAAAGATGAAGAAGACTGCAGTAGAAATTAGCTTACAAAAAGCTTTCAGCTACTGTAGCTGGAAGGCTGCTGATGGAGGAGAAACAGCACTTTTCACATTGACTAAATAAAAAGCTGTTAGCCTTCTGCCTGAGGGGAAACTCAATTCTATTGTAATTTCACTTACTTCCCTTCAGTAGCATATAAGGTTTGAGAACAGAAAAGCCTCTCAGAAGTACCCATTTGTTCCTCTACCTCCTCTGTTGGAAAAGGGGGGAAAAACAGATGGAGAAAGACAAGATTTGCTATAAACTCTACTTTGCTGCCATAGGAGGCTGATAGCTGATTAACTGGTGCAGGATCTAGAAGAGTAAGGAGATAACTGTCTTTGTCCTCAATGACCAGAGAAAGAACCCAAGGATCTCTGCAAATCTCTGGCTTAAGGGAACTATGTGTCATTAAAATTAATATAACATTTTCCAAGTATTCTTTTAAGAGTGAATTTTGGGGGGCTCACTTTGAGAAGTGTTGTGTGATTTGACCAGATGAGACTCTGGGAAGCCGTTGTTGAGAGCCCCCCGGCTTTGAAAACCCAGATGTTGATGCTTCCCTCTCTGGTAACTGTGATTTGGTATTGATATAATGGTAGGACAGTTTGGAAGCCTGTCTGTTTGATCTGTAAGTTCTGTAACTCTGAAGTTCGGGGTGCTGACCTTTTTCCCCTGAACTAGGTAATGTATGTTTGTTTGATTAAAGTAAGCTTGTTAACCCATTTTGAGTTGCTTTCCTTTTGAAAAGCAGATCTAAGAACCTGTGTTGGCAGTCACCCTGGGGATATTGGGGTGCTTGCTGCTACAAATGGCGACGAGGGATGGGATCTGCTGAGTAAAAGGAAAGTATGGGGGCTGGGATAATTGTTTGTTTCCCAGTTGTGGTAGCTGTGATTCTGTGGAGCCATGGAGCAGGAGAGAAGAACGGCCTGCATGCTGACTTCACTGAGCTGAGAGCAGGAATGGTGAACTGCCTGCATGGAGACCTGTGGAGAAGCCTGGAGCTGCTGCCTTCTGCTGGAGGAGAAGGAACCCAGGAGTTTGGAGTTCAGCCACAGGACAAGATAAGGACTGTGTGGCAAAGCTGGGGCACTGAATGTGTTTCCTTGCTGCATCCCACAGTTTGGGACCCGGGGGGATGGACTTGTGACCATGTTGGGTGGGGTGAAATGCCGTGGACCCCCCAAGGACTCCAACCTGTTGGTTTTGTTGCTTAGTCCCCTCTGGACTTGGAAGCAGGGGCTGGAGCAGTGTTATGGGAAGGACACCCCCCTCCTCCCAAGAGAACTTTATGTGATAATGCTTTGTATTTTGTGAATTGATGTGAAAATACAATGTACTTTGTTTAAGGCCCAGTGGCCACTTTGGTAACTTTAGATGTACCTTGAAAATAAGACTTAAGAGATGGTTAGTGCTAATTGAAATGTAAATTGTGTATGCTATGGGCAAGAAAGATCTTGGGGCCGAATGTAATGGAAATGCAGATTTAAAGATCTTCCCTGCCCTAGGCCCTTTGATTGGCTTAAGAGACTTTGATTGGCTTTAAGAGACTCTGAAAACCTTCCTTGATTTGAAAATATGCTTTGCCTCCTAATAGGCTGAATGTGGTCACATGGAGCCTGTGGTGGGAGGCTTGGTTTTCAGGAATGACCACACCTTGATGCTGTGTGATTGGGCAGTGGATCAAAAGGGTGGTTACATTCTCTGAGCCAGGAGAAGACTATATAATCCCTGAGGAGAGGCTTTGCTTTGGGGCTCACTTTGAGAAGTGTTGTGTGATTTGACCAGATGAGACTCTGGGAAGCCGTTGTTGAGAGCCCCCCGGCTTTGAAAACCCAGATGTTGATGCTTCCCTCTCTGGTAACTGTGATTTGGTATTGATATAATGGTAGGACAGTTTGGAAGCCTGTCTGTTTGATCTGTAAGTTCTGTAACTCTGAAGTTCGGGGTGCTGACCTTTTTCCCCTGAACTAGGTAATGTATGTTTGTTTGATTAAAATAAGCTTGTTAACCCAAAAAAAAAAAAAAGAGTGAATTTTGAATTCAAAGAGCTTTCATTGCTTTGAAACAGAGTAGAACAAATTTGAGAGTAGAACAAATTTGCCCAGCAGGAGAGCAGGGAGAACAAGAAGGGGAATAGTTAGAAAAGAAACACTTTTGTGTGGTTCAGATTATTCTTAAAGAAATCGAGAACACCAAGGCTTGCTGTCTAGAGGTGTTGTTAGCCTACGATTATGGGTGGTACGTCTTCACAGGTATCCTTATAAGGTAGAGATATGTCCACTTTTCCCCATGGATACTGTGTACATTAATGAGAAGCTAGAATTATGTGTGGATTGTAATATATTGATTGTTGAGCTAACTGTAATGTATTAAGGGCAGCTAGGTGGCATAGAGTATAGAGTATCAAGCCTGAAGTCAGGAAGACTCATCTTCCTAAATTTATATCTGGCCTAAGACACTTACAAGCTCTGCAGTCTTGGGTAAGTCACTTCACTCTGTGTGCCTTTGCTTATAATCTGTGAAATAAACTGGAGATGATGACCAACTTGGATAGACTGAACTCTTCTCAGTAATGCAGGATTATAAGTCAACTCCAAAAGACTCATGATGGAGAGAGATGTCTACATTCAGAGAAAAAACTAGAAAGAACAGAATTTGAATGCAGATTGAAGCAAACTACCTGCTCTTTCTTTTTCTTGTTTGGTTTTGTTTCCTCTTTCTTATTGTTCATTCCATCTGATACAATCCTTTATAACCTAACTAATGTCTAATGTGAAAGTATTTTCAGATCCTATACTTGTTTGTATGCCCCCATGGGGGGGGCTGGGGGGGAGAAGGGGAAGAAAGGGGAGAAAATTTGAAACTCAAGGGATTGTGGAACTGAATTTTGTAAACTAAAAGTAAACAAACAAATTAATAATGACCAAAAATATATAAAAAATAAATAAACTGGAGAAAGAAATGGCAAAATATTGCAGTGTTTTTTTATTGAAAAAAAAAAAAACTCGGGGCGGCTAGGTGGCGCAGTGAATAGAGCGCCGGCCCTGGAGTCAGAGGGACCTGAGTTCGGAGCCGGCCTCAGACACTTAATCCACACAAACAAAAACCTAGCCGTGTAGCCTTGGGCAAGTTACTTAACCCCAATTGCCCTAAAGGGGCGGCTAGGTGGCCCAGTGAGTAAGAGCGCCGGCCTCGGAGTTGGGATGACCTGAGATCAAATCCGGCCTCAGAAAATGAGCACCCACACATAAATAATGACTAGCCATGTAACCTTGAGCAAGTTACTTAACCCCAATTGCTTTAAAAAAAAAAACTCAAAAAGGTTTACAAGGAGTTAGAAAAAAACTAAAAAGAATGAACAACAATAAGTGATGTATTAATTATTATTACCTTTGCCTTACCATAAAGTAGATATATTTAAGAGCTGATGATGAGAGAGAGAAGGAAAGAAAGAAGAAAATAGGGTAGACACACAGTTAGTAATCATAACTGTGAATGTGAATGGAATAAATTCACTCATAAAACAAAAGGAGAGAGTAGAATGGATTAGAAAACAGAAACCAATGATTTGTTTTTACCAAGAAATAGACCTGAAGAAAGATACATATACAGAATTACACCAAGGGGCTAAATCAGAAGCTATTATGCTTGAGGTAAAGAGAAAAAAAAAGCAGGTTAGTAATCATGATCTCAGAAGAAGAAAAAATAGACCCAATTAAAAGAAAAAAGCAGGGAAACTACATCTTGCTAAAAGGTACAAATAACAGTAAAGTAATAGCAATATTAATCGTATATACATAGGTGACACAGCAATCCCATTGTTTTTTTAAGTTAATTGTTGGAAGAAATAGTATAATTCTACCAGTACGGGATTTAACATTCCTCTGGAGCTAGCTAAATCTAAACATAAAATAAACAAGAAGTTGAAATTAATATAATTTTAGCAAAGTTAGGTATGATAGAACTCTGGGGAAAAAAGAGTGGGAATAGAAAGTGTTGTACCTTTTTTTCCTGCTGTACATGGAACATTCATGAAAACCAATCATGCATGCATTAGGGCTTACAAACCTGACAAATACATGTAGGAAAGCATAAATATCAAATGTATCCTTTTCAAACCATAATAAAATACAAATTATTCAATAAAGGGCCAAAAAAGCATAGAAAAAAATAGATAGTAAATACTCTAATCTTAAAGAATCAATGGGTCAAAGAACAAATCATAGAAAAAAATTAATATTTTCATTAAGGATAATTACAATAATGAGAAACCATACCAAGATCTGTAGGATGCAGCCAAAGCAATACTTTGTGAACAATTTATATCTCTAAATGCATATACCAGTAAAAGAGCAAAAAAAAAAAAAAAAAAAAAAAAAGATCAACAAATTGGACATGCAACTAAAAAAAACTAGAAAAAGAATGAATTAAAAATCCCTAATTAAATATCAAAATGGAAATTCTGAAAAGTAGAGGAGAAATTAATAAAAGTGATAGTTTAAAAAAAGAAGAAATATGGAACTAAGTAAAACTATTAGCTTGTTTTATCAAAAAGCAATAAAATAAGTAAACCATTTAATTTGATTTTAAAAAGTTGAAAACCAAATTGTCAATATCAGAAACTAAAATGATGAATTACCACCAATGAAGATGAAATTAAAACAATTATTTTTGTTTTGAGTTATTCTGCCCAAGTGTATGCCATCAAAACTAAGAATCTACATGAAATGAATTTATATTTATAAAAAAAACCAAATTGCTGAGATTAATGGAAGAGGACATAGAATGCTTAAATAACTCTATCTTGGAAAAAGAAATTGAACAAGCCATCAATGAGCTGACTAACAAAAGTCCTGAGGACCAGATGAATTTACAAGTGAATTCTATTAAATATTTTTAAAAAACTAAACCCCAAATTATATAAACTATTTGAAAAAATAGGCACAAAAAGAGTCCTCCCAAATTCTTTTTACACCATGAATATAATACTGATACCTAAACTAAGAAGACTAAAAAAAAGACTGAAAGAAAACTACAGACCAATTTCCCCAAAGAATATTGATGTAGGGGCAGCTAGGTGGCCCAGTGCATAGAGGACAGGCCCTAGAGACAGGAGGATCTGAGTTTAAATGCGTCCCCAGACACTTAACACAAAACTAGCTGTGTGACCTTGGGCAAGTCACTTAACCCCAATTGCCCTACCTTACCCTCTCCAAAAAAACAAAAAAATAAAGAATATTGATGTAAAAATTTAACATAAAATACTAACAAGGACATTACACCGTGTCACAAAAATCATATACTATGACCAGGTGAAATTTATACCAGGGATGCAGGGCTGGTTCAATATTAGGAAAATATCAGCATGATTGACCATATAAATAATAAAAACAATATAAAATCATATGATTATCTCAATAGATGCAGAAAAACACCTTTAATGAAATGGAGCACTGGCTCTTATAAAAAACACCAGAAAATATAGGAATAAATGGAAGCCTTTCTTAAAACGATAAATTGTTTTTAACAAAAACCAAGAGCAAGCATTATATGTAATAGGGATAAAATAGAAGACTTCACAATGAACCCGCACAAAGCATCAGCATTTCTATATATTAACAACAAAACACATCACAGAGATAAAAAGATAAATTTAAAATTACTGCAAGCCAATACACAATACTCGGAGGTCTAACTGCCAAGACAAATCCAGGGACTATATGAACATAATTGAAAAACACTTTTCACAAAAATTAAGACAGATGAAACAACAGGAGATGTATTAATTGGTCATGAATAGGCCAAGCTAATATTTAAAAAATCTTACTTAAATTAACTTACTTATTCATTGCCAAACCAAACTATGAAGTAATTACTTTATAGAGCTAGAAAAATATTAAAATTCATCCAGAAGAAAAAAAAAGATCAAGAATATCAAGGGAATAAATTTTTAAAAATATGAAGGAAGGTACCCTAGCACTATCAGATTTCAAAGTATATTATAAAATGTTAATATTAAAATAATCTAGTACTGGTTAAGAAATAGAGTCATGGATTAGCAGAATAGATTAGGCACACGAAACATATTAGTATTTGAAGATAGTATTCTGTTTTTCAATAAACACAAAAATCCAAGTTTGGGGGGTACAAACTCACCATTTGAAAAAAAAAAATAATGTTGGGACAACTATTTTGTAAGAAACTAGGCATAGACCAACAAATCACAACATATATCAACATAAAGCAAAAATGAATCAATGATTTAGACATAAAGGGTGATACCATAAACAAATTAGAAAAATGTACCTGTCAGATCTATGCATAAGGGAAGGGTTTATGACCAAACAAAAGGTAAAAAAGGATCATGGTAAGTAAAATGGATCAGATTGATTACAAGAAATTTTTAAGTTTTTGCACAAAAACCCCAATGTAGACAAAATTAGAAATAAAGCAGGAAACTGAAAATAGATTTTTACCATAAATTTATCTGATAAAGGCCTGATTTCTCAAGTATATATGTCTAAACCAAATTTCTTAAAAATAAAAGTCATTACCAATTGATAAATGGTTAAAGGTTATGACTTGGCAGTTTGTAGAAGAAATACATACTTTCCATAGTCCCATGAAAAAATTCTTTAAATCACTATTGACTATAAAAATGCCAATTAAAACAACTCTGAAGTACCACCTCATACCTATCAGAAGTACTAAAATGATAGAAAAAGGAAATGAAAAATGCTGGAGGTGATGTGAAATAACAGGTACACTAAAACAGAGTTGATCTAGATTCCATGATGTCTTTTGGATAGAATGAGGTAGGGAATTTAAAAAAAAAAAAACTAATTTCTTGGTCAGTTTTCAGAGGAAGAAATTAAAGCTATCTATAGTCATATGAAAATATGCTCTAAATCACTATTGATTAGAGAGATGCAAATCAAAACAACTCTGAGATACCATATCACACCTATCATATTGGCTTTCATGTCAAAACAGGAAAATGATAATTCTTGGAGAATAGGTGAGAATGTTGGAAACACTAATTCATTGTTGGTAGAGCTGTGAGCTGATCCAACCATTCAGGTTTATAAAATGTGCATTCCCTTTGATCCAGAAATACCATTTCTATGGCTGTATCCCAAAGAGATCATAAAAATGGGGAAAGGACCCACATGTACAAAAATATTTAAAGCAGCTCTTTTTGTGGTGGTGAAGAACTGGAAATAGAGGTGATGTCCATCAACTGGAGAATGGCTTAACACATTGTGGTATATGAATGTAATGGAATACTATTGTGCTCTAAGAAATGATGACCAGGAAGATTTCAGAGAAACCTGGAAAGACTTAAATGAACTGATGCTGAGTGAGGGGAGCCAAGTCAGTAGAACATTGTACATTGCAACAGTCACAGTGTGTGAGGACTGATTTTGATATACTTACCCCTTTTCAGAAATGCCAAGACCTAAAACAACTCCAAAGAACACATGATAGAAAATGCCAGTCACATCCAGAGAAAGAACTATGTAGTCAGAATACAGAATAAAGCAGATTATTTTCTTTTTTGTTTTGTTGTATTTGGGTTTTTTTTCTTACACATATTTTTTTCCCACTTGTTATAATTCTGCTATGCAATATGACTAATGTGAAAATGTGTTTAATAGGAATATATGTGTAGAGCCCATATCAGATTGCAAGCTGTCTTGGGGAGGGAGGGAGTAGGGACGGGAAGAAAATTTAAAACTTATGGAAGTGATTGTTGAAAACTAAAAATAAATAATTTATTTTAATTTTTTCTTATTTTTTATTTTTTTTTTTGCTGTTTGGAGGGCAATTGGGGTTAAATGACTTTTCAAAAGTCACACAGCTATTAAGTGTGTCAAGTGTCTGGGGCCAGATTTGAACTCAGGTCCTCCTGACTCCAGGGCTGGTGCTCTATTCACCTTGCCACCTAGATGCTCCTAATAATTTAATTTTAAAAAAAGCTAAATTTCTTTTCTAAGATTTATATTTATTTTAATTGTCAAGATATTTTTATAACATGTATGTACTTGGGTGTTCATAGCTGAATTTTATTTTATTTTTTTTTTATCATGTAACAGCATATCTACTCATGAAAGGCTTCTCTGCTCAGGATAACAGATCAAAATCTGAGAACCATCTCAGAGTATATTTTATCCAACCACCAACCTTCTCACTTTACAGATGAAGAGACCAAGGCCAGGTACACTAAATGATAACTGGCTCATTCTCTTGCTGATATAATACGTGAATATGTTATAGTTTGCTAGGATTTACCAGTGCTTACTCAGTCTTTGAAAACATCAGTTCTATACTATGCAGAAATTATGAAAGTACAATATGGTGTGGAAGATAAACTCTAGAGTATTGGCTTCAAATCATGCTTCTCGAAGGCTCAATGTCAGAGATTTCTTCAACAGGGTAAATTAACTCACCACTGACTTCACCTCTAGGAAAATTGGGTTCAAGGAGAATTTTGTATCAGAATAGAGCATGTGTTTAGCTTTCTTCTCCAGACAAGGAGAATAAAAATGGGAAAAGGACTGACATGAACAAAAATATTTATAGCAGTTCTTTTTGTGGTGGTAAAGAATTGGAAACTGAAAGGATGCCCACCAATTGGGCTAAACAAGGTGTGGCATATGAATGTAATGGAATACTATTGGTCTATAAGAAATGATGAGCAGGCAAACATCAGAAAAACATGTACACAGTACAATGTTCACATAGTACACAGCTGTTAAGACACATTGTGTGATGACTGACTTTGGTAGATGTAACTCTTTAAAGCTATGCAAGGGCCTAAAACAACCCCAAATTACTCATGATAGAAAATGCCATCCACATCCAGACTAAGAAATATTGAGTCTAAATGCAGATGGAAGCATACTATTTGCTCTCCTCTTCTTGTTTTGTTTTTTGTTTTTCCTTTTTCATGGTCTAATTCTGCTATACAACATGACTAATGTGAAAATATGTTTAATAAGAATGTATATGTAGGGCCTATATAGGATTGCATGCTCTCTTGGGGAGGGTGTAGCAGCAAGCAACCCAAAATCCCCAGAGTGGCTGCCAACACAGGTTCTTAGATCTGCTTTTCTAAAGGAAAGCAGCGCAAAAGGGGATAACGAGCTTACCTTAATCAATCAAATATAGATCGTTTACCTAGTTCAGGGGGCAAAGGTCAGCACCCCAAACTTCAAAGTATACAGACAGAACTTACAAAACAGAGAAACAAACAGATCAGGCAGACAGGCTTCCAAACTGTCCAACCATTATCAATACCAAATCACAGTTACCAGAGAGGGAAGCATCAACATCTGGGTTTTCAAAGCTGGGGGGCTCTCAATGACTGCCCAGAGTCTAATCTGGTCAAATCACACAACACTTCTCAAAGTAAGCCCCAAAGCAAAGCCTCAGATCAGGGATTATATAGTCTTCTCCTGGCTCAGAGAATGTCACAGCCCTCTTGACACACTGCCCAATAACACAGCATCAAGGTGTAGGCATTCCTGAAAACTAAGCCTCCTGCCATGGGCTCCATGTGACCACATTCAGCCTATTAGGAGGCAGAGTATATTTTCAAATCAAGGAAGGTTCTCAGAGTCTCTTAAGCCTATCAAAAGGCCCAGGGAAGACCTTTAAATTTGCATTTCTATTACAGAAGAGGAAGCGAAAAGGGAGTGGAGAAAATTTAAAACTTATGGAAGTGAATATTAAAAACTAATAGAGATTATATTTTATATGCAAGATAAATAGAGACTAGGCATAAAGTAACCTTATAGGGAAAGAAACTGGGCAGAAAGGAGAATGATAAAGTGCCTTTAAAGAAGACAGCACTTGATCTGAGGAAGAAGATAGGGATTCTAAAAGGCACAGATGAGGATGGAAAGCATTCCCATTATGGTGGATAGTTTGTACAAAGGCATCAAGATAGGAGATGGAATATCATCTTTGAGAAACAAATTTAGATAATAAGCAAATTGGAGATACCAATCTAACATGCACTTGATTTCTTGATTTGGAGCTGTCAGTGTGTGTGTGTGTGTGTGTGTGTGTGTGTGTGTGTGTCTGTGTCTGTGTCTGTGTTTCTGTGTGTACACATAAATCAAGAGGTGCTATTAAGTAATTTTTTGCTCCTCTGTATATTTGTTTCCATTCTACTATAGCTTGCTACACACAGACACACTGAAAAGGAGGACAATGAGGAAGGAATCAAGACAAAGCTAGAAGAGATTAAAGCATGAGATGGAGCCAAGATGTGGGCAGCGTTGGGTGGGAAAATCTTAAATATCTTCCTTGTGCTGATGTGCCAAAAAATCCATTGATTTGAATGGGAGAAGCAGAGAATTGGTGACATTTCAAAGCTTGTGATTCAGTTGATGATAGGGAATAAAGAGTAGGCAACAGTTTTACTGAATGGGGATCCATGGGAAAATGATGGATATAAAAATGGTTCAGAATACTAACAAAGTTGTAGGCTCTTCACCATCATGAGTATTTTGGTACACTTCTTAAAAGGTCAGGATCAGTGATTACAAAGTCAGGACTAGATACAGCTAGGTGCCAGTGGTTTTACTGCTGGGCTTTAGTTGGAAAGAAGACTCAGTGCTTCAGTTGTACAGGGAACTCCCAGTGAAAGAATGCCCTTAAATGTCTTTTGATTACACAGAAGCCTTCAGAAGGTGGGAGGAGCTGAAATGCTTCACAAATTCAACCCTGAAAGGGGAGAGGCAATGTGATTGCTAATAGATTGTATATGGTAGAGTGGAAGCTGTGTAAAAGAGTGAGGAGTTGATATCACATAGAGCTGTATTTTTTTATCATAGGTGAAAGAGAAACATTGAGTGTTTTTGTAAAAGTGCATTAGGTAGATAACTTCAGTATCTGCCTAAGATTGAGCAATGATGTCATTTCAGTGATCCAATCAAGACTTTAAGAAGCCTGAATCAGAATGGTGTGTATGTGAATGGGGAGAAATGAATTGATACAAAAGATTTTAATGAAGTAGAATTGATAAGAGTTGGCAACTATTTGGTTGTGGGTGCTGACAGAGAGCAAAGAATCAAGGATAACTGATTATAAGCCTAGGTAACATTAAAGAATGACAATATTTTCAACAGCAGTGAGGAAGTCTATAGGAGGGATAAGGTCAGAGAGAAGATAAAGAAATAAGTTTTAGACACATTAAGTTTGAGATGCTATGAAATGTCCATTGAAATATCAGATAGATGGTGATTTGGGACTGGAGGTCAGAAGAAAGACGTGCACTGGGTATTTGGATGTGGGGTTTATCTGTATAGCATTTGTATTTGAAGACATGGGAACCAATAAGATCACCAAAACAGCACATATTTAGAGAAGAAAAAAGTATCTAGAATTGATCCTTTAATTTCCATATTAAAGGAGTCCAGCATAGGAGACTAAGAAGGAGCAATCAGGAGCAGAATGAGGTGAATGTGGTATCATGGAATCCAAAGATGAAGACTATATCCAGGAAGAAGGGAAGGTCAAAAGGATTAAAAGCTACAGAAAGAAAAAGTAGGATGAAGAAATTGAAAATGTAAGTAGATTTAATAATTTGGGGGTTGTTGGAAACCTGGGATAGCATTTTTAATCAAATAGTTGGGTCTGAACCCTAATTTCAATAAACTAAAAACTGAGTTGAAATGAAGACGCAGACATAATACATTAAGTTGATTATTTCTAAGAGTGAGAAAGAAAGAGGGATTTAGGGTAAGAGCATGAAGGAATGGTATAGCCAAATTTAGGTGAGGGTGTTTTTGTTTATTTTTGTGGGAGAAGGATTTGATAGTTTTTGGTTTTATGCTTTAAGTAAGAGACTTAAACATGATTTTGTCAGCAAGAAAGATGCTAGCAGATATGAAGATATTGATGAAATAGTGATAATAATATCTATATTATATACCTCATGTAAAGTCTGTGATGCTTCAAGTTGATGAGTGCTTTCTCAACCTTAAATTTCTATATAAGCATCAATTAGTATTAACCTTCTATGTGTCCTCTACTTCTAGCAAGGGAAAATACAAGAGGACAATAGTAGGGTAGCAAAAAAATGAAAAGTGGAGAAAAGAAGAACCTGGTGAGAGAAGGATAAAGAAGCTTCTAGATGTTTGTAACCAAACAGAAAGGGAAGGATGAAATTAAAGCCATCACACAGAAATCCAGCGCTCACTTGGCTCTTTCCCACTTTAAACATGGCTAAAACCTTTCAATGAAAAAGAAAGCCTTGTTAGCATACTTAAATGTTTAAAAAAAAAAATTGGGGCAGATTAAATGAGATCATAAAAGTGATTTTAAAATAAATCAACTGCTCATTTTCCCCATTTCTTTTCCCTTAAGGGACTACCTGTTTGGGAATTTTTTTTTTCTCAGCCAAAGAAAAGTAAAGTTAATTAAAAGTTCGCTTGTATTAGACTCAGTAAGTCTGTGCTAGGTCATTCTATGGCGCTCTCACAAACTTTTTTTTTTATTTGGGCTGGGAGACTTATAATGAAATTGCTTCCAATTATGTGAACAGCTTTTTCTGGTTTTGGGATAGAATTCTTTTTTTTTCTTTTTTTGGAGGGCAATTGGGGTTAAGTAACTTGCCCAAGGTCACAGGGCTAGGTTTTTGTTTGTATGTGTGTTAAGTGTCTGAGGCCAGATCCGAACTCAGGTCCTTCTGACTCCAGGGCCGGCGCTCTACTCACTGAGCCACCTAGCCACCCACTGTTTGGGAATTCTAAGCAGGTTTTGAATCAAGAAAAGTGATATCTAAATTCTTCCCAGAAGCACCAAATATAAGGAGGTGCAAATGGTTTTAGAAGGAGGGGGCAAAGAAGTAAATTGATAAATGTTTGACAATGGGAAAATTCTCATATAATTTTCATAGCCCCATGGTGTTTAAAATCAATTTTTCCAGGGTCTCCCTTGGCCTGAATGTACCAGTAGTTGAAGTTATTCCGTAGTCAACACATTTGTACCTTTCCATTGCCTATAGAAACATTTCTAAGACCAAGCAAGTCATTAAATATTTCAAGATAGGTATCTATAATGGTGAAACTCAGAAATGTTGCTCCTGGAGACCTTCAGAATTTGAATATACACATTAAAAAACTACACCAAATTTTGAATAAAAAATGTGAAATTAAGCTATCTTTATGCCTCCAAATTACTACAAATAATTGGTATTTTTCATAAAAATCTTAATTTTATATTTTATGTTTTAAGGCAAAAATATGATTAGAATTTTAATTTTAATGATGTTCTTGAGAGTCAAAATGGAATGAGAGATAGACCATTGAACTTGGAGACAAGAAGGCCTTGATTCAATTCTTGCCGCAAATATTTCCTAGCTTTGCAATCCTGACCAAGTCAGAATCTCTCTAAACTTCAGTTTTCTCAAATGTAAAATGTAGGGGTGTGACTCAGTGACTTCTAGGATCCTTCTTGTTCAAAACCTCTGATCCTACTCTGATGTCTCAGGAAGAAGGTAAAGAACTTAGAAAAAGTAGTAGAGAAAGAGTGATAAAGAAGTAGAGTGGGAACCAGGAAACAGTGCTATTTCTGAAGACAAATGAGAAGACACTCCTTTGGAAGTGAATTGTCTAAACGTTACAGATAGAACAAAAAGGTATACATATATGAAATAGGCCCATATGTAGGTCTTCATGCAAATGAAAATAAGGTACCATGTGTAGGACATGTATGCTATAAATTTCAAGGAAAACAATGTGTCAAAACTTCCCCCTTTATTTCCTCAATTAAGAATAATGAATAAAACTCAAATGTCCCAATCTAAAGTAAGGAACAGAAATATAAATTAATTTTCCACCAGAGAAGAGAATAAAAGATTAGAAAAGTCAACTGCCCTTTGTACTGTTCTGTCCATAGACAATGCATGCTTTTTGTATTTGATTGACCTGGAAGACATGCTTTCTTAGGACACTGACATATGGATGTACTGGGGGCCAAAGGCAGCCATAACTCATTCACATCACTAATGACTAGATGTAGGATGTGTAGACTCATAGGTATTGCTTAAAGGAAATAAAATTAAGGGGACATACGTGTGTATCACATACTTTGTCTTCACAGAGGGGAACCTAGCCTTTTATAAAGCAGAAATTGTTAATATGGGAGGATATATCACCTAGAGGAAAATTATCTATTACAGGTTTATCATTCAAGTGCAGAACAAGAGCATCTTGCCACACTAAAATAGAGGGAGCTGAACATATTCATAGAGAGGCAGAAAATGGACAGAGTGGAGGGAAAAAACTGAAGACTGGTAAAAAATTTCTGATGCAGTAAGCTTTGAAAAGGAAGTCAGAGAGAATGAAGCAAAGGGCAAAGGATTATCCATAGTGGAAAAAAAGAGAAATATCCCTTCCTGTATAACAAAAGCAGGATGCCTTAACCTATTTTGTGTGTCATGGACCCCTTTGTCAGTTCAGTAAAACCAAATGACTCCCCAGAATAATATTTTAAGTGTATAAAATGTTTTTGGATGACAAGGGAAACCAATGCCAACCAATTAAATAAAGCTATTAAATATTTTTTAAAAGATTTTCATAGACCCCAGGTTAAGGATCCATTAACATGTGTGTGTGTGTGTGTGTGTGTGTGTGTGTGTGTGTGTGTATACACAAATTTTATATGGGTATGTATGTATAAAGCAATTAGCTGTGAATGTCTGTCTGCCTGTCTTTCTCCATGCATACATTCATGACAAATTGCCTCAGTATTTTCAAAGAAGAGGCTATTAAATCTGCTGGAGGTGAGGGGTAGGGGGTTAAATTGATGTTTTGAAAGAAAAGATGATTTGAACAATTGAAGTGAGGCCTGGGATGTGAATGCTATAATTCAATTACTTCAGTTTACCAGGCCCAGAAAAGCTATATCCCAGCATACTGAAATAATATGCAGATACAATACCTGAACAACTATTGATAAACTAAAAAATTGTGGAGAATAGCAAAACTGTCTCAGAGATATATGGGAAAAATACATCCTGTTTTTCAAAAGGAGGGAGAATATAGATTTTTTAAACTAGAAACTAAAGTCAACATTAATAATTAACATAATATTCTGTTGAATATAAAATGGAAAATTTATGAGAACTATTTAAAGTAAGTAGTAATAAGTCTAAGCCATTGGTTCATACAGAACAAGAAATGTCAGACTAAGGCTATTTTCTTTCTTGAGAAAACTTATTTTATGTCTATTGTATAAAATGTGATATTGGTCACATACTGGGGTATTCATTGAATGATCATAGCATTCAGAGACAAAAAAAGACACCTACAATACAGGCTAATCTACTTTCTTTTAAAATTGTTATCATTTGTTTTTTTATCAACTTCATTTCCCAATATAGTTCATCCATTCTTTCCTTTGCCCAGGATTCTATCCTTTATGACAATGAATAAAAGAGAAGAAAAAAAACAGTATAGCAAAACTAAACCAACACATCAATTTTATGTGTGTGTATGTATATATGTGTGTATGCACACACACATGCTTCCTCTAATCTCTTCTTTGGGGAGGGTCAAACTAGGTTATAATAATTGCACAGCATTCAATTTCTACTTTTAGTCACTGTTATTCTTCTATTCTCTATTTTACAATGTTATGGTCATTATATTTACTGATTTCCTAGTTCTGCTCACTTGACTTTTAATAACTTCACATAAATCTTGTCTTGCATCCTGCATTCTTTATATTCTCAATTTCTTATAATGTAGTAATAGTCTGTCATGCTCAGGTACCATTAATTTTCTAAGCATTCTCTAATTGATGGCCATCTATTTGCCCTGCAGGTCTTTGTTATGCTGAAAAGATATACAGTCAACATTTTGGTGTTTTTGAGGTCATCCTTTATTTTACTGATATCTTTCGGATATATGCATAACATTCAGAACTATGGGTGTAAGGATATGATTAACACTGTTTTTTGTCATCTTTGTCTTTTTGTATGTATGTGAGGTGAAAACTGTCAGATTTGTTTCTGTGGTTGTTTTTTTGCTTGTGTTTGTTATTCATGATTTGGAACAATCTTTCATTGGTTGTTATTATTTTTATCTCACTATATCACAGCTGACAAGTTGGGGAGACATGGCTGGTTAAGATCACCAGTGAGTTACAACTAGTTTAAAGATTTTACTTTAAGATTGGTGGAAAAAAATGAACCTTACCAAATTGGAAGATTTCTAACAGTGTGGTAAAGAGCTTTGTCCTTGGTCTTGAGGATAACATTTGAGATTTTTGCCAGTGTCATGACTGAAGGCATACATCACATACATTTTTAATTTATAGATGCTAAAAAGCCTAGAAGAATAATTGACAAGCTGGGTGATAATGAAGAGCTAAAAACATTTTAACACTCTAAAATGAGAGACTGAAATGAATAGAAAGAAATTTAATAAATTTATTAAGGATATGCCCCAAAGATGTACAACAGGAAGCAAACAAGGTCAATTATGAAATTAATATATTTTTAAAAGCAGGCCCCCAAAGAAGGGCATGTACTCAGTGTAAAGATACCAATCATCTATTTTTGTATGACCAGCACAAGAACCTTGAGGCTAATACTTTGGAAATTTTAATTCTTAGAACTATGGGGTAAATATATATGATTTGTTCATGGTGAAGATGGCAGGAATGTGGATTCTGGTTAATTGCTAAAGGTCTGTTACCAAAATAAAGAGCACCATTTCATTGAAAAGACCCTGTTTTAAATGAGCTGAATTAAGAGCCACTGAAAGAACTCAGAGCCATTTCAGAAGAGACATTGAGTTGGGTCTTAGAAAAGGTGCCAGAAATTGTACTACATAACCAGCCATAGGGAAGAGATAAGTGGAAGAAGACACAATCAGTTCTACTATAACACAATATATGCATCTTCAAAAGCACCATGCTATGCAAAATTATGCAATAAAAATCCATAAAGCTTATGGGTAAAATAGGGCGAAGAGGACCACACTCAAAAATTTTGTTAATGGCTGTTTTTTTTAAAGGATAAGAACTAAACAAAAACAGCATAGCTTTATGCATGTTAAGTGTTAAGAAATGCATAAGTACTATAATAAATAGTAACTCACTCTCTAGCCTAGGGCTACTGCTTGACTACATTAAACAAGATACCACAACTCTGGCCCCAGACAAGGCCATGGAGCAAAGGGAATTAGGGTGTAGGCATAAAGGTGAAAGTTGGGATATTGGTGGGGGTGGAGGTAAGGGTAAAAATAAGGACTAGTGTAGGGTTGGGTTGAGAATGGGAATTGGGAAGGGGGCAAAAGTAAGGGAAGGATTTAAAGTGGGGGTGGGCTGAAAGTGGGGGTAGTGCCGACCAATCCTCCTAAGCCCACAGCTCTTACTGCACCAAAAGATATACAGCAAATATGGCATTTTACCTTAACAAAGCCCTGAAGGTTCCTTGTGGAAGCGTCAAAAGGCTATAGATTGTGAGTTACTATGAAGTGGGAACATTTTCTGTTCTCTCTCACTCTTTCTTTTGAGGTTTTGAAAAACATATTAGAGTGAAACTGAATGTAGGCTTTGTATGTGCTCCTTAGCAGAGTCAGTTAATGCTACTTGTTGGCTGACAGGTGAAACCCCTTAGAGCTCAGCCATGGATGCAGACCTGGTAAAGCTCTGCAGATTCAGCTGATGTTCAAGGATTTTCCCTCTGATGGAGTCCTACATCTAGTGCTCTGATGAGGAGGATCAGCATATGAGCAGCACACAGCTGGGAAGTGGTCTCATCTAGCAGGAAATGAGAAAAGTTCTGAAGAGAAAGGGGACTGAGCAGATCAATCATGACAGAAGCAGTCCTGCCCATCTGTGATTTGTTGTGCTGTGGACATCCTTCTAGATCTGTGGTCAGATTGCATTTGATTTCTGGCTACAATGCACTAGCAACTTGATCCTTGACAAATAACCCAAAGTTGTTTTATATAAATACTAAAATATAGAAATCAAAACAACACCTAAAATTTTTGATGTTAAGCATGACTCAGCAAAAGTTACATATCTGATTTCTGAATAGAAGACTACAGCTTCTAGTGAAAACAAGTTTAGTAGGCAAAGACCCTGTGAGACAAGATTTTTTCCATTGCCATTTGGAGGATTCAAGAAAATAATGTCTTAGTTTTACTGTAGAGAATTTTCAGGAGTTCCATGGCTCCACTAATGAAATGTTCCCTTCCCCTCTATTATTGCCTGAAAGATTACAGGGCAGATAAGGCAAGAGGACATATAACCTTGTTTGGATATAGAGAACTTTTGGAGTTAAAGGAGAATTGAATGGGAATGCCTTTGCTAAAGGAATTTTCAGAGTTAAGGACCTAGTACACTTTGAGAGCATCACAACATATACTATTTTGGGAAATTTTGGGAACTTTTTCCAATTGTTCAGGATTGTGGGGTAAACATCAGATGCTATGTCCAGATCAAGATGAGTGGGACTCAACTTTGGGTCAAGCAGATCCCCCATTTTTAAATTGTAGGACTAACATACCTGTTTGCCATCAGGTGGAAGAGCAAACCAACATTTCCTGGCACAATGACATGAACATTAATCATAGACATGGTGGGTATCCAAAACAAAATTGGTTTTAACACTCACAGAGAGGAAACCCAGAAATATGGACAATCCCCCCAATAACAATGTTTTTTTTTTTTTTCTATTTGTTTCTCCTAATGGGACATACTTGAGCAAGATTGACCACAGATTTGCACGTGCTTATTTAGGAGGGAGGTATGCATTCATGTGGGGAAATCATAGCAATGTAAATATCACCAAAACTGATAAACATTACAATGTCACATGTGTCAATTGTAAGGTTTCTGAAGGTCATGATAATACATCTTTGGGACAATTGCTATTTTTTTTTCTTTTTGGAGGGTAATTGGGGTTAAGTAACTTGCCCAAGGTCGCATGACTAGATTTTTGTTTGTGTCTGTTAAATGCAGGAGGCTGGATCTGAACTCAGGTCCTTTTGACTCCAGGGCTGGTGTTCTACTCACTGTGCCACCTAGCTGCCCCTGACAATTGCTATTTTTAATAAGAAGACCTATTATGGTAATGATACCTGTAGAGCGTGAGCATTGGTTTCACTCTCATGCTGATAATTCTATTGCTCATATTAATCAATTATTGGGTTTCAATCGAAAAAAGAGATGTATTTCCTATATTGGTGTTGGGATAATTGCTTTAATTACTACTATAGTGAGCAGTATTGCTACGTCTATATCCGTTAGCACTGTACAAAATCAGATAGTGCAAGCTCAATTTTTACATGAATTGTCTGTCAATGTTTCACGAGAATTTTTGTTACAATCAGAAATCAACAAGAGTTTTTTTTTTATTTTATTTTATTTTTTTTTTGAATGTTACACATTGAATTTATTATATACTTTTTTTTTAAACAAATACTTTATTAACTTCTGTTTTACATCATTCATTTCCGCCAGGTTTTGAGTTACAATCATTTTCCCCCCATTATTCCCCTACCCAACCTCCCAGAATAGCAGTCCCACAAGATATCGGTTCCTCCAATCTGCTCTCTCCCATACCTTCTCCCATACCCCCTTCGACTTTTCCATTAGAGGAAGATGAATCTTTGTGTCCCAATGCCTGCACATCTTATCTCCCTATTACAAGCAAAAGAGTATTAATAATAGTATTTATATATATTTGAAACATTTAATGTTAAGACCTCGAATTTCAGATCCATTTCCTTCCTCCCTTGTCACCCATTCCCTCTGGGGAGATAAGTAATTCAGTATATGTTGTACATGTCTAGCTATGCAAAACATTATCATAGTAGATATATTGTACAAGGCTGCTTATAATTCCCTCCCACTCATCCCACCCCCCACCTGGTCCATTCCCTACATGATCCTGTCCCTCTTCTATAGTGGGTACTTCCAACCTCCCCTCCCCCCAAGGATGCCCTCCCATCCATCATCCCTCCTCTCATCCCCCTTCCCCCTATCCTGCTGCAGGTTGAGATATCCCATTTAGTATGTATGTCATTTTCTCCCTGAACCAAATTCAATGTGAATGTGGTTTTGCCTTTTTAGCCTTCCTTATTCTCCCCTCCTTTGCAACCACTTCCCCTTGCTTCTTCTACATGAGATAGTTTACCCTACCCTGTCTCTCCCCATCTCCTCTTGCCACTTTCCTCTCTCACCTCATAATTTCATCCCTTGAGTATTCTCCCTTCCCAACAAATTCAACCTATGCCCTCTATCCATATATAACTGTAACCATATACACACACATTCACATATGTATTCATATGACCACACCCCCTTCTTCCATTATTTTCATAGTGAGAAAGATATCATCAGTCACAGTTATTGCTTTTCCATATAGGAATGTAAATAGTTCAACTTTGATAAGTTCCTTTTGATTTCTTTTCCCTGATTACCTTCTCAGGCATCTCTTGCTTCTTGTGTCTGGATGTCAAATTTTCTATTCAACTCTGGTTTTTTCCTCAAGAATGCTTGAAAGTCCTCTATTCCACTGAATGACCATATTTTCCCCTGAAACAAAATACTCAGTTTTGCTGGGTAGGTGACCCTTAGGTTCATTCCCAGTTCTTTTGCCCTCTGGAATATCATATTCCATGCCCTTCGATCCCTCAGTGTAGAAGCTGCCAGGTCCTGGGCTATTCTGATTGTGTTTCCACAATATTGAAATTGTTTCTTCCTGGCTGCTTGTAGTATTTTCTCCTTGATCTGGGGATTCTGGAACCTGGCTATAATATTCCTGGGAGTTTTCTTTTTGGGGTCTTTTTCAGGAGGTGATCGGTGGATTCTTTCAACCTCTATTTTGCCCTCTGGATCTAAAACATCAGGGCAGTTTTCCTTGAGAATTTCTTGAAGGGTGATTTCTAGGTTCTTTCTTTGATCATGGCTTTCAGGTAGTCCAATAATTTTTAAATTGTCTCTCCTGGATCTATTTTCCAGGTCAGTGGTTTTTCCCATGAGATATTTCACATTGCCTTCTAATCTTTCATTTGTTTGGATCTGCTTAACAGCATCTTGATTTCTCATAAAGTCATTAGCTTCCATTTGCTCCAGTCTAACTCTGAAGGAATGAATCTCCTCAGTGAACTTTTGAGATTCTTTTCCATCTGGCAAATTCGACTTTTTAAGGCATTCTTCTCCTCATTGCCCTTTTGGGCCTCCTTTGCCATTTGAGTTAGTCTATTTTTTAAGGTGTTGTTTTCCTCAGTCAGGCTGTTGACCCTCATTTCATACTTTTCCTGCATCCTTCTCATTTCTCTTTCTAATTTTTCCTCCACTTCTCTTATTTGATTTTTAAAGTCCTTCTTAAGGTCCTCTATGGCCTGCAACCCACTCATGTTTTCCCCTGGGGCTTTTGGAGCAGGACTTCTGACCTCACAGTCCTTTTCCGCTCTATGCCCCCAAAATAGGAGTCTAGGGTTGCATTTTTCTGTTTCCTTTGCCTTGGCATGTTGCCACTTAATTGCTTGACTTTTGGGCTTGTTGCCACACTATGGCTTTAAGGCCAGATAGAGGAATTTTCGTCCCGAACGTGTGGGGGGCAACTTCCGTTTCTGGCAAGCTGTAAACCCACCCACAACTTCCACCCTAGATCACAATCCAGATCCAGGGAGGTTAAAGCAAGAGCGATTACCCCCCAAGACTGATCGCTGGATCTCCCCACGATTTGTAGGCTGGGAGCCGGAAATGCCTCTGAAAACTACACAATGGCGTGTCTCCTCAGCGGCTTCTAGCCCCCAGGGGAGGGAGCTGACGCATTCCCCAAATACAGGTCCCAAAGTCCATAGGACACTAACCTCTTACTTTGTCCTAGGCAAGTCTATGTTGATAATTCTGGGGTCTCCACAGTTCCTGGTGTTCTGGGGTTCCTCCAGCTGGCTGCTGGCCCTGCCGCCCTGGGGCTAAAACCTCAGCTCACGTGGACCTGGGCTCGGCTCGGCTCAGATCCTGCGCTCTGCGCGCTGCCGGCTCCCAGACCGCTGTGCTGGTCCTTCCTGCAGGGTGCTGGGCTGTCCTCAGCGGGAGGTTAGCTTCTCTGTGTCGTTCTGTGGGTGCTGGGGCTCCAGAAGTTTTTCAGAGTCCTTTTTTACATAGTTTGTGGAGAATCTGGGGGCAGAGAGGCTTGGACGAGCTGTTTCTACTCCGCCATCTTGGCTCCGCCCCCTCTCAACAAGAGTTTTTATAAAGCAGTAACTCAGCTTAGAGATGATTTAATTGCTATAGCTGAGGAGTTTGAATTAATGCAAGTCAGACAAAGGTTAATATGTGATTATACATATATATTTCTTTATGGTAAACAAATCATATAATGAATCAGACCATAACATAACTCAAATTAAAAAAAAAAAACACCTTAATGGGCTATGGGATGACTGTAACACATCCCTTGACATAAATGATTTAGAGAATTTGGCTTTCCTCATGGACCAAGAAAAGTCAGCAGTCACTACTACTAAATTCAGAGGCAAAAAACATTGTTGATTCGATAAAAAGAGCTCAGGGAATATTACCCGGACAAATACAGCAAATAATAACCTTCCTAGGAATTGGGGTGGTATTACCTGTTTTATGTACTTGCTTAACCATACTTATTTCCTGTTTCTCTCATATCATTCAACAAGTGGTATATAATGTCCAATTGCATGATTCTGCCCACTGCCTTTTAAAATAATAAATGCAGGAGATGTAGAAAACTTTCAGGAGTTCCTTGACTCTGCTAATGAAATGTTCCCCTCCCTATAACCTTGTTTGGAAATAGAGAACTTTTGCGGTCCCTTGGCCCCACTAAAGGAATATTCCCCTGCCCTATACAGTAACCTGCAAAGTTATAGGGAAGATAAGCAAGAAGGAGTGCAATCTTTTTTTATTTACACCTTCTGATATGGTCCTGTGATATTACCCTAATAAATAACTAACCTTAAGCAAGGGTAAATATTAAACAAGATCAAAGGAGGGTCCTTGTACATTGTCTACATTCTTTTGGGGGTATATACATTCTTTTGGGTAATGTAGACCTTCTGTTGGGGGACATATAAACTCTGTGAGCCCCTTGTATCTTTGGCTCTGTGTGAAATGGTCCTGTAATAAACAGACTATTGATTATACCCCCATCTTGTTATTCTCACCACTCGCTAGCCCACTAACTGTGCTGATTGCAGTATTTTACTCTTTAAATTTTGTTTCTACACATTAAGGGTTTTTGTTATTGAGTCATTTTTCAATCATGGCTAACTCTTTGTGATCCCATTTGGGGTTTTCTTGGCAAAGATATTGAAGTGGTTTGTCATTTCCTTCTCCAGTTCATTTTACAGAAGAGGAAACTGAGGAAAACAGGGTTAAGTGACTTGCCCAGTGTCAAACAGCTATTGAGGTCTGATATTAGATTTTAACTTACAAAGAGGAGTTTTCATGACTCCATGCCTCACACTCTATCCACTGAGCCACTTGGCTGCCCTACATTAGGGATATCTTATGGTTATATGAACAGAACTGTAAGTTTATGTAACAGGTATTCATTTGGCCCAATTATAATGCCTAAATACACACATTTTAGCAATGACATTCAATGACCTATTCACTGCTCCACCTAACTATCCCTGTAGCAGATATTCTTGAAGGATCTTTGGTGCAGTGGAAAATGCAATGCTCAAATCAGAAGGTTTAAATACAATCCTGGTTCTTCTGCTTCCTAGTTTTGCTGCTTTGGGCAAGTCCATTAACCTTTCTGCCAACAGACTGCTCATCTGTAAAGCAGACCAAATGATACCAGCCCCACCTAGTTTAAAGGGTTATTTTTTAAAATGAGAAATGCTGCAATATATAAGAATGATTACTCTGATTTGCAACAATACATACATACACACATATATGTATACAAATATATATATATATATGTAATATGTAGTCATGAGTTTGACCAAAATTAATAAATATATGAATATAAGGAGATAAATTAAAATACTTCTATGTTCAATTATTCTTATGGAAACTCTGGGGAGAAGTGGGTGGGCAATGGTATAGTCATATTTGGAACTAGTTAAATTCATCAAAGCAAAAAGTAATCTGTATTCAACTTGCTACTGTTTAACTTTTTTATCCATGATTTGAATGATTGAAAGGATGCATTGTTATCAGATGTAAAGATAACAGAAAGCTGGGAGGGATCATTATCTTACTGAGTCAAGATGCAAAAAAGATCCTGACAAGTTAGAACATTGGTCCCAATCTAATAAGATGAAATTTATCAGGGAGAGATGTAAAGTCTTACCTAGTGAGTAAAGCATCTGCTTCAGAAGTAGAAGACAGGGAATGTGTTTAGACAATAATCTATCTAAAAAAGATCTTAGAGCCTCAGTGGTCTGCAAGCTCAGTACACATTATCAGTACATATGACAGTAGAGATCTCTTGCAATTTTAAGCTAGAATGGGGACCCAAGCTTAATGGCAAAAGTAGTTAATAGCCTTGTTATACCACACATACACACACACACACACACACACACACACACACACACACACACACACACACCCTGATCAGATCATACCTGGTATAGTTTTAATTCTGTGTGCCACATTTCAGGAGGCATACTGGTAAGCTAGAGAGTTTAAAGAGGAAAATGAAAAAATATTAAAGAATTTTGCATTCATTTCATACAGGAATGATTAAAGGGACATGGGAATTTTAGCTTGGAGAAAAGATGTCTTCAGACGGATTAGGTCATCATAACTGGAGGATCTACATTTTCTAGTACTAGGTAGACTAAGTGAGCCCTAAGGGTTCTTCCAATTCTGAAATTCCATGATTTTAGGTATCATAAGGAAAGGCAATATGGACTAGTAGAGAATGAAATGACAAGTCACTTAAACTCTTAGTATTCTAGCTGAAGCTCCAGAGGCATCCTCCTTGAGAAATTTCACTACACTTATAAAATTATGATTCTACCTCCACTTTGCCAATTTTTTTTAAATTGAGAGAATTAAAAACATTGAACCTTGAAAGAGACTTGAAGAAGTCCATATATGAATTTAAAATATCTGTCCTATCATTATTTATTGTCAAGGAGCTAATGCTATATCACATGTGACATCCTTATCATTAAAAGCATAAAAAAAAATATTAAGACAGCTAAGGAAGGCACTGTCATGACAGAAAGGGGCTTATCACTTGTATGAAAGGAATTGACAAAATATTCAGTCAGTTCATCCTGATGATGGCCAAAGAGTTTAAAAATATGTTGATAGAGTATGTATATTCAAGACATTGTGTATTTGAGGCACTGATCATTTCTTAAAAGGAACTGTTGCAGATGAAGTATGAGCAATGTTTGTTGTAAACTGTTTAGATAAATGTTGTTTCCTGGATCATCAGACTTGAGACAATTTTTGTCACTCTCAAAGGAAAGAGGAAAGTTTTTTTTTTTTGAATAGCTTTTTGTTATGAATTTTTAAAATGTAATCCATCCTGCTTTTAAATGGTTTTGAAAACTGAAAATTCTACTAAAATGTCATAAATCTGTCAAATGCTATTTCTATTACAGTTCTCTAAATTTTGAATGCCACCCATTAGGAAAACTAAAGGCTAAATATTTACACATATTTAGTTCATGACTTAACCAGAGTTAACTAGGTGAAGTAGGATGATAGAGTACTGGGCCTGGAGTCAGAAGAACTAAATTCAAATGTAGTCTCAGGCACTTACTGAATAGGTGACCTTAGCCAAATCATTTCGGTAAGCCCATTAAACTTTCTGGCAAATAACTGCTAAATTACAGCGTGGCATAGTAACACATGTCCACCTCACTCATAGGATTTTTTGTAGGAAGAAATTTTAAATGAAAAAGAAAATTCTTCCCTTGCACAGCTCCTCATTCATTTTGGCCCTGCTGCTACAGCTAATCTCCTAGCATGGACTGTTTCATTTGCCTTGTGGAAAACTTACCATTTCCATTCTTTGGGGGCTGTGGACCATAGCTCACAACCAGACAGGACAATCAGACACCTGAGACCATTCAGAGACCTTAGCAAATGACTGAGGTGAATTTACCTATGTGACCTTAGGCAAATCAATGAATCACTGACTTCAAATGAAAGACTTGGATTAAAATGGTCTGCAAAGCTCCTTTCAGCTCTAATCTATGACTATGAAATATAATCTTGCTTTTAATATTTAAAATATAATATTAAAATGTTTTGATCTATGATTAGAAATATTAAATAGATTATAATTTCAAGAGATTCTGGAATATAGCTGGGTAACAACAGGCAAGTCATTCTTGTAACCACTGAAATTCTTAAATCTACCTTGTACAACTCTAATATTGTATGCTTCCGATACTGTGATCTATATTGCTGAAGGATATATTGACATATTGTTTCAACTAAAAGAACCAGAGGGGTTGCATGTAGTTATGTTGCAAAGTATACTTATGGAAGGATAAAAATGACTGGTGAAAATTTCCCTAAAGATGAAATAAGGGTGCAGAGTTCCATTTTTTTTTCCATTTCTCTTTTAGGGCATTATCACAAATAGAACAGCAATGAGGAATTCTGTGAACATTTATATACGAGTCAAAGAGTTCTACTCTCTCTTTCACCAGAACTAATAACCCTCCTGGAGCCTTCATGTTTGAATGTATATAAGGAGTTATCTTTAGATTTTCCAATTATGAGCTGCTGAAAATAGTTTCATAATAACAGCATTATGTGTCACGTATAAGGGGTGTCAGTGCATCTGGCTCTAGCTGCTTATGTTATAATTAAAATTATTCTTCTGGAAAACTATTGTGAGGATGATGTTAGAGTTCAATTGATGCCCATCTAACTAATTTTCCATTCATTGCTGTTGCCTTTGAGTAAGGGGACACCTTTACACATTTTCAGTAGGTTTCAGTAAACCTTTAAAGTGTTTGCAAAAATAGAGATGGACTTCATCATGGAATCAGAGAATTTTATACTTGAAAGGGAACTTAGAGATCATCTAGCCCATGTTATTATCCTATGTAAGAATATATTGGATAATAGAGCACTGGCCCTGGAGTCAGGAGGACCTGAGTTCACATCTGGCCTCAGACACTTAACACAAATTAACTAGCTGTGCAACCTTGGACAAGTCACTTAACACCAATTGCCCTATCTTTTTCCCTCCCCCCAAAAAGCAAAAAAAATATCTTGGATAATATCATTAACTAAAAAAATAATTATTAAGACAATTCTTGAAACCTCCCAATGTGGGAAAACTTCGTCCTTTATAGCAGAGCCCATTCCAGCTATGGAGAGTTAAAATTGTTTGAACATTATTCTTCTCATTACTGAAAAATAGGTGCTACCCTGTAACTTTGATGTGAATCTAAGTAAAATCATCTATGTACTGCTGCTTTGACCTTCCATAAAGTACTCTACCTCTACCATTGCAGATCACCCCTATTCTTCAAATCATTATCTCAGAAAGTTGTCTAAAGGGTGGCTAGGTGGCATAGTAAATGGAGCACCGGCCCTGGAGTCAGGAAGATATGAGTTCAAATCTGGCCTCAGACACTTAATACTTGCTAAACATGTGACCTTGGGCAATTCAATTAACCCCCATTGCCCTCCCCCCCAAAAAAATAAAAAAATAGAAAGCTGGCTAAGACACTGAGAAATTAAACTGCTTATATAGAGTAAAAGAGTCAGTATATGTTCAGAGGCAGGATTGGAAACCAGTGTTCACACACACACACACACACACACACACACACACACACACCCTTTCTATTGATGATGATGCTTGCAGCTGCTTTGGAATTATAAGACCAAAAACACCAACACACAGAAGGACTGATAGCACAGGTTCTTTGATATGCCTTTCTAAAGGACAGACAGTTTCAAAGGAATCAGCAATCTTACTTTAATTAAACAATGCAGACAGATAAGTAGAAAAAGATAGTATTCAAGAAATAATACAACACACAGGGCTCCAATTGTCTAAACAAATAGATACATAATCACCAGACCAAGAAGCACCAACATCTATGGTCACAAAGCAGGGGCCCCCTTAACAACAGCCACCCACAGTCTTGTCTGGCCAAATCACAAAGACCTCAGGCAAATACTCTTCCCATGAGTGAGCCCCAAAGGAAAAGCCAACCTAGCAGATTATATATAGTTTCAAACAAAGACTCAGCCTGATTTGGCTAACACCAAAAAACTTAAAAATCTACATTTGGCAGTCCTTAACTGGACCCATATGACCCAGAGCCTGATTGGTTCTGTGCCAGGGCTCTATGTGACTCAGAATGTGTCACAGCTGTGAACTGGACTGGAGCTCAAAGTAGCAAGACATCCATAATTGAAATACCTGTGTACCTTTAGACCTGGGAACAAGGCCTCTTTTCCGAGGAAAAAAGGGAACAGGTGGTCACATAGGCCTATTATTGAACTGGGAAGATTTTATATTCCATTTAACCCTAAAACCTCTCATAGCAAAATACCTACCCCATAGTAGGCACTTCAATACCTTTTCCTCTCTTAACTGACATATATACACATATAGATACCTAATTATTATTGTGAATCTATATTATTATTCATTTTTATTAATTTGTATTCTTATTTATCTATCACTCATTAATAGCCTGAATGGCTATCAGTCTACTACAACCTGTCACTATCCCTGTGTTCCTCAATAAACAGTCATATAGGAACAAATTATCTCCATCCTTCATCTCCATTTCCCTTATCTTCATCCTCCTTCACCCTAAGTCATCCATATTCCACTCCAGCCTTGCCCCTAACTTTCACAGAGCTCTCTAAACATCCTATTACATAATGGGGCAACTTTGATTTCTTTCCTGAATCTCTATTGCTGTTTCCCATATCTACATATACAGCTCTTATCACTATCCTGCTATCCAAGCTCAAATGTCCTATTGAACATCTCAGAGACATTTTAAACTGTGCATGTCCCAAACAAAACCCATCATCTCTTCTCCCAAACTGATCCCACTTTCAAATTTCCCTTTTCACTAAGTGTCATCATTCTTAGTTTACCAGTTTCATTACCTCAACCTTCTTCTTGATTCCATGCTCTTTGGACAGCCATCTTAGCAGTTGTCAAATCTTTTAGGTTTTATCTCAAAGCTATCTCTTTGATCTCCTCCTTTTGATCAGCTATACAGCTGACACACTAGGCCAGGTCCTCATCATCTCATGCCTACATTATTTCAATAGCATCCACGATTCATTTTTTGTCACTTCAGTCCATTCTTCACAAGGCCTGCAAAGTCATTTTCTTTTAGCTGAGATCTGACCGTGTCACTCTCTTTCTCCCTAAATCCCAGTAGCATTTTATTGCCTCTAAGCCAACATATGCATTCTTTAGTTTTCAAAGAACCTGATGCCACAGTTTCAGCTTGTCTTTCCAACTGAATTATATATTTCATCCCTTCTTACATTCTAAGATACAAACAGGTATTCTCTCTGTTCCGCAAAAAGAGTACTCCATCTCTTATTTTCCATGTCGTCTCTATCCTTAAAATACAAAATTAAGCAAGACAAAGCCCTTCATAATATTCTATCATGCCTGCTAACCAACGTGATGTATCTCTCCTCCATTTCATAATTGAATGATATCTTAATTGATAAATCTAGCAGCCTGTTATGAATCCTAATTCTAATTGAACACAACTGTTTTTTAAATTATTGATCTTTTTTTTCATCAACAATATTTTCCCCTTTCTAGGCTTTTATGCTTCTATTTTTTCTGGCCTCTTTTTCTAGTCATGTAACAAATTATTCTTAGTTTCCATTGTTCATTATTTATCCATTTTAGGACCATGAATCACAGGTGTCTACCAATGCTCCTTTTCACTGTATACTCTCTCTCATAAGCTCTTGTGGGTTTGCTCCACGTATCCAATCACAGTTTTTCTCTGGGGGTTCAATCCCATACTAATAATTATCTTTGTACATCTTGAACTGGATGACCAATTAGGCATTACAAACTAAAAATATTCCAAATGAAACATTATCATTCTCCCCAAAAAAACATTTCCCTCCTTTGAACTTCCTTATTATTAGCAAAATAACCACCATTCTCCAATTAGAATGCAATCTCCTTGGGGCAGAGCCAAGATGGCAGAGTAGAAACAGCATTTCCAATGTGCTCTGCCCCACACAAATTTCAAACAATGTGAAAGGGGACTCTGAACAACTTCTGGAGCCATAGCACCCACAGAACGGCACAGAGAAGCTAACCTCATGCTGAGGACAGCCCAGCAACCCTGCAGGGAGCGGCCAGCGCAGCGCTCTGATAGCAAGCAGCACAGTGCTCTGAGAGCAGAAAGCACAGCGCGCTGGGAACCAACAGCACAGCACAGAGCCAAGCCCAGGTCCGAGGTTTTAGCCCCAGGGTGGCCGGGACTTCAGCCAGCTGGAGGGACCCCAGAACGCCAGCAACTGTGGCGATTCCAGAATTATCAGCACAGATATGCCTAGGACAAAGTGAGAGGTTAGTGCCCTATGGATTTTGGGACTAGTATTTGGGGAACACGTGGCTTCCTCCCCTGGGGGCAAAAAGCTGCTGAAGAAACAGCAACACAGAAGCCATTTTGCAGAGTCAGTAGTGGCTCTAGCTCCTGGTCTGCGAACTGTAGGGAGATCCAGCAATCAGTCTGGGGGTTAATCACTCTTGCTTTAAACTGCCTGGATCTGGATTGTGGTCTGGGGGGGAAGTTTGGGGTGGGTATCCAACTTGCCAGAGTGGGTGGAGGCTTTACAGAGGCCACCCAACTGGCGGAAGTTGTGAAGACCCCACATTTGGGCGGAAGCTCCCCTGTCTGGTGGCAGAGGCCTACTGTGGCAACAAGCCCAAAAATCAAGTAATTAAGTGGCAACATGCCTAGGCAAATGAAACAAAATAAACAGAAAAGTTCAACATTGGACTCCTATTTTAGGGGCAAAGAGGCTCAAAGCATGGAGGAGGACTGTGAGGTCAGAACTCCTGCACCAAAAGCCCCAAATGAAAATACAAGCTGGCTACAGGCCATAGAGGACCTTAAGAAGCAGATAAGAGAAGTGGGGGAAAATTTGGGAAGAGAAATGAAAAAGATGCAAGAAAAGTATGAAATGACAGTCAACAGCCTGACTGAGGACTAACTCAAATGGCAAAAGAGGCTCAGAAAGGCAATGAGGAGAAGAATGCCTTAAAAAGTTGAATCTACCAGATGGAAAAAGAATCTCAAAGGCTCACTGAGGAGATTCATTCCTTCAGAGTTAGACTGGAGCAAATGGAAGCTAGTGACTTTATGAGAAATCAATATACTATTAATCAGATCCAAACAAATGAAAGAATAGAATGCAATGTGAAGTATCTCATGGGAAAAACCATTGACTTGGAAAATAGATCCAAGAGAGATAATTTAAAAATTATTGAACTACCTGAAAGCCATGATCAAAGAAAGAACCTAGAAATCACCCTTCAAGAAATTCTCAAGGAAAATTGCCCTGATGTTTTGGACCCAGTAGGGGAAATGGAGGTTGAAGGAATCCACCGATCGCCGCCTGAAAAAGATCCCAAGGAGAAAACTCCTAGGAATGTTATAGCCAGTCTCCGGAACTCCCAGATCAGGGAGAGAGTACTACAAGCAGCCAGGAAGAAATAATTTCAATATTGTGGAAGCACAGTCAGAATGGCCCGGGACCTGGCAGCTTCTACACTGAGGGATCAAAAAGCATGGAATATGATATTCCAGAGGGCAAAAGAGCTGGGATTTAAGCCAGGGGTCACCTACCCAGCAGAAATGAGTATCTTGTTTCAGGGCAAAAATATGGTCATTCAGTGGAAGAGAGGACTTTCAAGCATTCTTGATGAAAAAACCAGAGTTGGACAGAAAACTTGACAATCAAACACAAGAAGCAAGAGATGCTTGAGAAGGTAATCAAGGAAAAGAAATCAAAAGGAACTTATCAAATTTGGACTATTTACATTCCTACATGGAAATAATAACTGTGTTTGATGAAACCTTTCTCATTATGAAAATAATTGAAGAAGGGTACATGGCATATGTTCACAGGTATACATGGATAGAGGGCACAGGTTGAATTTGATGGGAAAGGATGATTCTTTTTTTTTTTTGGAGGGCAATTGGGGTTGGGTGACTTGCCTGGGGTCAAGCAGCTGGGTTTTTGTTTGTGTGTTGGGTGTCTGGGGCCAGATCCGAGCTCAGGTCCTTCTGGCTCCAGGGCCGGTGCTCTGCTCACTGCACCACCTAGCCGCCCCAAGGAAGGGATGATTCTTAAGGGGTGAAGTCAAGAGGTGAGAGAGGAAAGTGGCAAGAGGAGATGGAGAGAGACAGGGTAGGGTAAACTATCTCATGTAAAAGAGGCAAGGGGAAGTAGTTGCAGGGGAGGGGAAGAACAGGAAGGCAAAAAGGCAAAAGCATATTCTCATTGAAGTTGGCTCAAGGAGAGAATCACATACATACTAAATGGAATATCTTACCCTCACTCACTCTCCTGAGTAGGGGAAAGGGGGATGAGAGGGGGCATGATGAAGGGGAGGGCATTCTGGGGGGAGGGGAGGTTGGAAGTACTCACCATCAAAGAGGGACAGGAACAAAGTAGGGAATGGACCAGGTGGGATGTGAGATGGGTGGGAGGGAAATATAAGCAGTTTTTTAAAATTTATCTGCTATGGTAATGTTTTGCATAGCTATACATGTACAACACATACTGAATTGCTTATCTTCTCAGAGGGAGTGGGTGACAAGGGAGAAAGGGAATGGATCTGAAAATCAAAGTTTTAAAATTAAATGCTTCATAAGATGTCCAGGCATTGGGGCTCAGAGATTCACCTTGCCCTAATGGCAAAGTCGAAGGTGGTATGGGAGAAGATATGGGAGAGAACAGATTGGATGAGAGGATATGTAGTGGGACTGCTATTCTGGGGTGGAGGGTAGGGAAAAAATGGGGGAAAAATGTAACTCATAATCTGGTGGAAATGAATGATGTAAACCAGAAGTTAATAAAGCATTTGTTTCATTAAAAAAAAAAAAGAATGCAAGCTCCTTGAGAACAGGAATATATTGTATCCTCTGTTCTTGGCACATGTTAAGCACTTATTACATACTTGTTGATTTATTGATTGATATAAATTTACATTAGCATGTAAAGTTCTTTAAAATAAGAAGTATTTTTACTTTCATTCATTGTATTTTTATTGTATAAATTGTATAAATATTGTATAAATACATTCATTGTATTTTTATTCCAAGTGCCTAGCAGGTTCCAGACACATATAATTGGTATGTAATGAATGCTTTCTTAATTGATATAAGTAGAATTGCTAATTCAATGGTAAATCCAACTTTTAATGGTTTCTCACTTCTTTTACATTGTGGCTCCTTACTTTTTTGGTGTGTCACTGATCCTTTCAGTCATCTGTGTATAGCTTATGGAACTTTTTTTTCACTTTTTTTTGGAGGGCAATTGGGGTTAAGCAACTTGCTCAAGGTCACATGGATAGTAAATTTGTCAAGTGTCTGTGGCTGGATTTGAACTCAGGTCCTCCTGACTCCAAGGTCAGTGCTCTATTCACTGAGCCACCTTGCTACCCTCCTTAGGGACATTTTTTGAGTATAATGATTTTAAGTGCATAAAATTTTTGGAATACCAGTACAAACAAAAACAATTACATTGGAATTCAGTTATCAATATATTAAAATAAGGAGTAAAGGGGGCAGAATCAAGATGGTGGAGTAGAAAAAGCACTTCCTCAGAGCTCCAGGCCCACTCCACTTCAAAATTATGTAAAAGGGGGACTCTGAATGACCTCTGGAGCTCCAGAACCCACAAAATCACACAGAGAAGCTAACCTTGCACTGAGGACAGCCCAGCAGCCTGGCAGGGGGCAACCTGCCAGCACTCTGGGAACCAACCCCAGGCCCATTTGAGTCATAGTTTTAGCTTCAGGGCAGCTGGACCAGCAGGCAGCTGGAGGGACCACAGAACACCAGAAGCTGTGGCGTTTCCAGAATTATCAACACATAGATGCCTAGGACAAAGAGAGAGGTCAGTACCCTACAGACTTTGGGACTGGTTGGGAGAGCCACTGAGGAGCCAGCGCAGCTTGCACCATGTTGCCACACTGCAGCTTCAGTTCTTGGCCTGCGAACTGTAGGGAGATCTGGCAATCAGTCTGGGGGGTAATCGCTCTTGCTTTAACCTTCTTGGATCTCGATTGTGGTATGGGGTGGAGGTCTTGGGGTGTGTGACCAGCTTGCCAGAGTGTGTGTAGGCTTCACAGGGGCCACCCAACTAATACCTCTGGAAGTTGAGAAAACCCCAAAGTTTGGGACGGAAACTCCCTTGGCTGGTGGCAAAGTCCTACTGTGGCAACAAGCCCAAAAGTCAAGTAATTGAGTGGCAACATGCCTAGGCAAAGGAAACAAAATAAACAGAAAAGTTCAACATTAGACTCCTATTTGGGGGGCAAAGCGGATCAAAGCATAGAATAGGAGGAGGACTGGGAGGTCAGAAATCCTGCACCAAAAGCCCCAAATGAAAATATGAGCGGGTTACAGGTTATAGAGCACCTTAAGAAGCAGACAAGAGAAGTGGGGGAAAAATTGGGAAGAGAAATGAGAAAGATGCAAGAAAAGCATGAAATGAGAATTAACAGACTGATTGAGGACAATAACACCTTAAAAATAGACTAACTCAAATGGCAAAAGAGGCTCAAAAAGGCAATGAGGAGCAGAATACCTTAAAAGCCAAATTTGCCAGTTGGAAAAAGAATCTCAAAAGCTCACTGAGGAGATTCATTCCTTCAGAATTAGACTACAGCAAATGGAAGCTAGTGACTTTATGAGAAACCAAGATGCTATTAAGCAGATCCAAACAAATGAAAGAATAGAAGGCAATGCAAAATATCTCATGGGAAAAACCACTGACCTGGAAAATAGATCCAGGAGAGACAATCTAAAAATTATTGGACTACCTGAAAATCATGATCAAAGAAAAACCTAGAAACCATCCTTTAAGAAATTCTCAAGGAAAATTGCCCTGATGTTTTAGAAACAAAGGGCAAAAACAGAAGTTGAAAGAATATACAGATCACCTCCTGAAAAAGATCCCAAAAAGAAAACTCCTAGGAATATTATAGCCAGGTTCCAGAATTCCCAGATCAAGGAGAAAATATTACAGGCAGCCATGAAGAAACAATTTCAATATTGTGGAAACATAATGAGGATAGCACAGGATCTGGCAGCTTCTACACTGAGGCATCTAAGCACATGGGACATTATATCCCAGAGGGCAAAGGACCTGGGATTAAAGCCAAGAATCACCTACCCAGCAAAACTGAGTATCATGTTTCAGGGGAAAATATGGTCATTTAGTGGAATAGAGGACTTTCAAGCATTCTTGAGGAAAAAACCAGAGTTGAATAGAAAATTTTACATTCAAATACAAGAAGTAAGAGGTGCTTGAGAAGGTAAACAGGGAAAAGAAATCAAAAGGAACTTATCAAAGTTGAACTATTTATATTCTTACAGGGAAAAACAATAACTCTAACTGATGAAACTTTTTTCAGTATGAAAATAGTTGAAGAAGGGTATATAGCCATATGAATACGTATGTGAATGTGTGTATATGTTTTCAGTTATACATAGATAGAGGGCACAGGTCAAATTTAATAGGAAGGGATGATACTTAAAAGCTCATGTTAAGAGGTGAGAGAGTAATGTGGTGAGGGGGAATGGCGAGAGACAATGTGGTGAGCTATCACGTGTAGAGGAGGCAGGGGAAGGTGGTTGCAGGGGAGTGGAGGAATAGGAACGCAAAAAGGCAAAACCTTATTCTCATTGAATTTGGACCAGGGAGGGAATGACATGCTTACTAAATAGGGTGTCCCACACTACAAGAGCGTGGTGGGGAGGGGGTTGGGGGGGTGGTGGAGGGAAGGAGAGACTGGGGGGAAGTGAAGTTGGAAGCACCCGCTTTTGAAAAGGGACAGGATTAAGGTGGGGAGTGAACCAGGTGGGAGGTGGGATGGGAGGGGGGGAAATATAGTCAGTCTTTTACAATATATCTACTATGGTTATGTTTTGCATAGCTACACATGTACATCATATACTGAGTTGCTTATCTTCCTTTTAAAATAAAATTTTTAAAAAATATATAAATACTATGATTAATACTATTTTGCATGTAATTGGGAGATAAGATGTGCAGGCATTGGGGCTCAGGGATTCACCTCACCTACTGGAAAAGTCAAAGGGGGTATGGGAGAAGAGATGGGAGAGAGCAATTTGGATGAGGGGATATCCTGTGGGACTGTTATTCTGGGGTGATGGGTAGGGAACAATGGGGGAAAATTGTAGCTCAAAATCTGATGGAAATGAATGATGTAAACAAGTAGTTAAAGCAATTGAAAAAATAAAACAAATAAAATTCAGGGGCCCTAATTTAAGTAGCCCTGATCAGTAGTAAGTATATTAATAAAAATAAGGCTGAGTTTCTCCAGTAATATGTAAACTTGAATATTAGTAAAAGATCAGTTATTATTATTAACAATAACTAGCACAAATCTATTATTTTTTAAGGACCATTTAAAAACTAGGTGATACTTAGCAAATCTGCTCTTATTTTGCAATCCTGTTCCAATCATAGCAAATGCAGGAGATTTCACAATACTACAGACTATTTTCTATTTTTCCCACTTCATTGATCTTCATGGCCAAAAATATCATAGTCTGCTAGTTAATCCTTTGATATTATCTCTATAACTGCATAGGATGTTCTTCAGACAGCAGATGCAATCTTTTACTAACCAGGTCTGTGCAGAAAATTTTCTTAGTTTGGTAGAATTTATTAGAGTTAGGCTTAGACTTCTGGGACCTAGTATCACCTTCCCAGAATTGGCTGTGATTTGGGTGGAGAGATATCATATTAGAATCCAAAGGGCTAATATTTCAGAATAATTTAATTCCCCTCCTTATATGGATTAAAAGAATTACAGAGCATAAGCAGTTAGTAATTGGCCAGGTTAACACTGCAAAATTAAATGGAATTTTGGTACAAAGACCACAGCATAATCCTTCCCTGCTCACCCCCCACCCAAACAAAAGAAGAGGAAGCCTCTTTTTGAATTGTTTTAGCTAGAATTTAAGGGGGAAATATATATATTTTAGACATACCAAGTATAAGATAATTGCAAATGAAAAAATAGACCAAATCTATACAACTACAATTACCCAGAAAATTAAGAGGTGTCAAGGGGGGCAGCTAGGTGGCACAGTTAGTAAAACACTGGCCCTCAAGTCAGGAGGACCTGAGTTCAAATCCAGCCTCAGACACTTAACACAAAAATTAGCCATGTGACCTTGGGCAAGTCACTTTTTATCTCTGGTATCTATCTACTTATCTATCTACACACATTATATATTCATATGTGTGTATATATACATACATGATAGATACATATTCAATCTCATATAGAACTTGTCACATAGAGGCAAAAAAAAAAGATTTGTAGAAACATTTAAGACAAATTGTATTTAGAGGGTGAAGTGAATTCATTAAAAAGAGGTGTCAAGGGGGGCAGCTAGGTGGCACAGTTAGTAGAACACTGGCCCTCAAGTCAGGAGGACCTGAGTTCAAATCCAGCCTCAGACACTTAACACAAAAATTAGCCATGTGACCTTGGGCAAGTCACTTAACCCCAATTGCCCTCCAAAAAGCAAAAAAAAAAAAAAAAAAAAAAAAGAGGTGTCAAGGAAAAGACATGTCCTCAGAGACAAAATGACTTGTCTTTCAAGGGTCACCTAGGACACATATTAGCCATGTGACCTTAGGCAAGTCATGTATCTTATCAGTGTTTTAGCCCACCCTCTAAAACTATAATTTGCAGAAAAATTATTCGCCCTCATTGAGGCAGGGTATTTCCTAATCCAGGTTTTTCCTTTGCCAATGAAATCACAGGTCTTGTCCCTATGTCTTCTCCTAAATTTTGAAGCAAGTAATTTTTTTGCTGCAGGAGAAGGGCAGGAGTGAATTCATTTTAATGTCTTCAAATAAGTCAATGGGGCAAACATGAATGGATCACAAAGGATATAGTTTTAAATTTGAAGTCAGAGCTATAGTGGTTAGGACTTAATGGTCTCTAAGGTCCTTTCAAATTCTCTCTATATAATCTTAAGATAAATAAATAAAATGATTGAAAAAATGTTTAAGTGTTTAACATGTGCAAGGAATTGTCATAAACCCTACTAAAACAAATAGAAAATCAAAGATGGTCCATGTCCTCAAGGAACTTTCATTTTAATAGGGCAAAATAGAACATATAAGATATTGGCACCAAGGAATATATCGTCTGTTTTTGTAATGTTACAGAGATTATGGGGTGTTAGGACCGTGATAAGGAAGTAAATTAATAGACCTTTTTCACTGGCTAAAAATGTAAGAGACTAAGTTCTATTCCTTGAAATAAAACTGTGACTTTTTGTTCTTTATAAGTTAAAACTTTCTTCACATGAAGTGTCCCTAAGTTTGTGCAATTAGTAGATAAGCATTTAATTGAGTCCATGTTATATGCAAGGTGTATGAGTTTCTCCATCATTCGTTTTGCAATATACTTGTGAAAACAAAACAAAGACAAAGCAGAATGAAAGATAAACCAATCTCACACACAAACCCTTCTTTAGTGAACAAAATAGGAAATAAATTAAGCAAACAAGATTCAGATAATGAATATCATATCACTTTTCACCTCCCAGTTATCATTATCACTTGCTCCAACACAGGTGCACACTTTTCAAGGTGTAGAGAAACCAGACCATGAACCCTGACAGGAAGATTCCCTAAATGCAATCAGAATACTTAGGAAGATGATTCAAAACAAACATCAGGTCATAAACCATTTCTCCCCTCCACAGTTGTTCACACTATAGAGAGTAACAATGAAGGAAAGAACATTATCCACATGAAAAAGGGTCTTCATGTGTCCATTTTCCAATTTTCAAGTATATTCATTAACTGTTAAAGGAACAAAATAGGTGAGCACTATAAGGATGAATCAAAAGAGAATCAAGGGGTGGCTAGGTGGCACAGTGAATAGAGCATCAACCTTGGAGTCAGGAGGACCTGAGTTCAAATGCAGCCTCAGACACTTAACACAAAACTAGCTATGTGACCTTGAGCAAGTCACTTAATCCAAATTTCCATCCAAAAATAAAAAGGCAAAACAAAAAAAAGAGAATCAAGTATTTACTTTATGGCTAAAATTGTACAAAATAGAGTCTGTTTGGTGGCTTTAATAGCAACGTATACTTGGTTTTGTCCATGATGGAAAGGAGGGCAGGCTGCAGGGGAGGGAATTTGGAAGCACCCACTTTTGAAAAGGGAACTAATCAAAGTAGGGAATAGACCAAGTGGGAGTTGGGATAGGAGGGAGGAAAATATAGTCAGTCTTTTACAGTGTATCTACTATGGTAATGTTTTACATAGCTATACATGTACAACATATACTGAATAATAAATAAAATACTGGAAAGTCGGAGGGAGGATGGGAGAAGATATGAGAGCCAGATTTTATGAGGGGATAAGCTGTGGGCCTGCTATTCTGGGGTGGTGGGTAGGGGGAAAATGGGGAAAAATTGTAACTCAAAATCTGGTGGAAATGAATGATGTAAACCAGAAGTTAATAAAGTATTGGGGAAAAAATAAGAAATACAAGGTACAGAGTACAAAGTTCTCCCACCCCTAGGCCACAGTAAAGCATGATCTTCTGAATCAGCATTAAGTACCCAAGAAGTGGTCTTTTCATCTTAACTTGGGGCTGGTTCTCAGATTCCCTGGTTCTTCTTCCATGGGTCCAGCTCTAGTACCTGAATCTATCCAACTATCACCTGTATTCAAAGATAGGCCGCTCTCAACTCCTCATCCAGTTCCTTGTCCAATTCCATATTGAAGTTCATATTGTCCAGTCCACCTCAAGTTCTTCTCAGTTTCTGCTTTTGGGAAAACAAAGCTTAACAGAGCCACAATAGCATTCACACACATTGCCAGCAGCACCATCAAAGTTCTTCTCATCCTTTCTCCCATATAGAAGATTCTAATAGTTTTCAACCAACCTGTGAACTCTCATGCTCACGTGTTTTCAAAGTAACTTGAATCTTAATTTTGTTATCATGAACTTGGGTAAAAAACAACCATGTGATGAAAGACTGAGTCTTTTTAGCCTTTTGATCTGATCTGGGCTAGCATAATCCAGGCCACAGTGTTGATTGTTGATACTTGCAGAAATGAATATTAAATTAGATTAGGACAAGAAACTTGCAGAGAAACAGAGTTAGGTCTGATGAAAGAAAACCTTGCTAACAATTGTAGCTATTCAAAGTAGAATGGACGACAACAGGAGATAGTGGGTTTCTATGGAAGAAAGTCTTCAAGCAAAGGCTGAATATATATTACTGAGGGAATTTTTCTTTTATTAAAAATTGAACTACATAGTGTTTGAGCTCATATATGCTTCTAGAATTTTTGATTCTGTAAATTCCAAAAGGAGAGATATCAGACTTCCATAAGGTGATCAAGGAAGCTTTTAATGAGAAGCAAGATTCTTCTTGGCACTGAATCTTGTTAATCCTTGTTTTTAAAAAAAGGATAGCAAGTAGGGGGATACATTCAAATATGAATAGTATGTAAAATACTGCAATAAAATAAGAATAAAGACAAGTAGGAGGGAGAGAGAATTCAAAGAATGAATAGTGACTTAAGTAACTGTGATGTGGAGGCCAAACACTAAGTAGATTTCAGGTTAGAAAAAGCTCATGTAAAGGATTTGTTTGAAATAAAGTAAATACAAATAGACACATACAAACACATATATGTACATATACACATATATTTAGAGGGAGATGGGGCAGTGGGAGGTGGAGTGTTTGGGGTCAGGTTATGAAGGGCCTTGACTTTCAGATGAAGGAATTTATAATGTATCCTGCAGAAAACAGCAAATAAAACATGGTAAAAACCATTTTTGTTTGTTTTATGGAAGTTTGTATCTCACAGTCATAGATGGGAGAGACTGGCTTAGAGAGAAACATGGAATAGCAATCAGCTAAAAAAAACATGGTTTTTAAAGATAGTACCTGTCTGCTATAGTATTAACTTTAAATTCTATAAACAGTCAAATACTAAACTTGAAGTATATGAAAGGGGATCAATTATGTTTCAATTTAACCTCCTTAAATGCAAATCTGGCAATTCATGTTTTAAAATATTTGGAGCTTTGCAGAGATGTGTCTAATTAATAGCAAATCTCAATATTTTTGTGAAATTCTTAAAACTGTTAATGCTTTTTATGTAAATGTACATAGGTGGTGTGTTCACCAATACATCTTTCAATTCTTTATTATTCAAAATATTAAAAAAATTAAAGTGATTCTTAAAGGAATGGGCAGATTAAGATGTTTGATATTTCATAGGCATAAACCATTATTTTGTTGATAATGGTAGGGAGAAATTATAGGGTGTGTATGGGAATGTAATAGAGTAAATGGAAAATAACCAAGATAATGAAACATCAGCTGTACATCTTTTATAATTGCCATTCAATAATTAATTCCATCAGTTTCATTTAAAGCTATACACAAAACCGGCATATAACCAATCCATGGTTACCATGGTAAATTCAAATACATGGAAAAACACCAGCTGTGAATCACTGCTCCAAATATGCAATTATTAACTCAATCAGCTTCAGTTAGAGGGCCAACTATTGTATTACATAGCCAATTAGTACTTACCACAGAAAAGCAAAGTGCTCAGCACACATTTATATTACTATGCTTCAGTACATACTTGAATAATTGTGTCCTCATATGTCAGTCATAATATTTTAGAACCATAGAATCAGAGTTAAATGGGACCTTAGAGGTCACATAGTTAAGCCTCTAGCTAAAGAGTGGAATTCCTCTACATGATCATCTAGCTTCTGTCAGACCACCTTCAATGATAGAAAACTATGTCCATCAAAAACAGGGAGAGGTCAAGTAGATGAAAAAATAATTAGATGGTTTCAGAATTTTGTGAATGGCTGAAGAGATGTAATTAATGGCTTACTGTCAACTTTTCAAGAGGCCTCTGGTCTGTGCTTAGCCATGTGATATTTAATATTTTATTTATGACATGGATAAAGCCAAAAAAATAACTGAACTGTTTGCCATTTGGGATTCATTACATGAGGCTTGGTTTCATCAGTTTTTGGTGTAGCAGTTTACAAAAACAAAAGCACCTACAAAAATAAACAAAACTTTACCAAAAACAGTTTACTTCTTATTGAAATTTACAAAATATGATAAAGAGTTTCATGGGAGGCACATCCCAATGAAAGGCAGTGGGTACATTTCAAATGAATGTATTCTTCAATGAACTGGCTGATCATGCTGTAGGCCTTGTATAGCTAATGACTCGTTCATCTGATGTGAGGACTGGCTCAACCTTTATTCACACTTACAGATCTAGATAACTAAACAAAGACCACACCACAATTATTCAAACTCTACCAGGGTCCTAAGAGTGACCTAGTTGTGAAGGAGGGATATATTCCCTCTACTCACTAAATTAGTTCATGTGTCTCCAAGTATGTGTTTCTATATATACAAAGCGGCCACTCATAACAAAGACATATTTAGATTTTAAACAGGAATTTGCTCAGTAATAAGGCAAAAGAAAAATAATATCAGTGAGGCTGAATCCAATGCAAACAAAAATCACAAAACCTAAGTTCACACTCACTGCCTAATGTACTCAGTATCTCTTAGGTAAAGTGAGAACATATTTTCAGAAGCCTGTTAGAAAAATAAGTGTAGGAAGGAGGAAAACTCATTTGCATGAAGTGATCACAGCTCTGGACTACAGGGTTTAATGTCATTGGTGGATTTAGGAATATCTGCACCACAAAAGTCTCTTCTCTGAATGAACAAAATATAGCTTCATTCAATTAAATAACTTTTTTTGTCTCCTGTGTCTTATTGTTTTCCATATAAGCAAATTCTCTTTTTTTTCTGTTTTCGAACTGACAAAGTATTTATAAACTTTTAAAAACACCAGCTCTCTTAAAGGGATACTGAAGGCAATTACACTTAATTTAGCTAGTAGTTCCTTTCAAACAAAGAACCACAAATCTCACCAGACAAGCATTGGACAATACAAGAATAGACAGGAAAGTAAAGACTCTGAAGGAAGTAGAAAAGCCAGCTCTGTCAGAATTATCTGTAAAGAAGGGGCAACTGAAGCCCTCAACTGACAATGTTTCAGTACGTAAAAGGTATAGTGTTTCCCATAACAATTGCTTGAATTGTGATGGGTTATCCTGAGGAACAGAAGTATAGTGGAAATGTGTTAACTGTATTCAAACATAAAGAAAGGGAACTAGTTTTGTTGTATTTGACCTTTGAAGGCAATACCAGGAGTAATGGCCAGAAATAAGAAAATGGAAAATTTAAGTTTGATAGCTTGTTAAGAATTTGAATTGTTCAAAAGATGAATGAACTATTTAAGGAAATGGGGGGGGGAGGGATCTCACTGCTGGATTACTACTTATGGTTAAATGGATACTCATTTGTTATATGAGCAGGAATAAATGGCTAATTAGGTACCTTTCAACTCTAAAATTGTGTTTATGCATGATTGTGTGAACTCGTTACTTTCATAGTTAGCCTATACTCCATTTTTCTTCTAAAAAAAAAGATAAACATATTTATTAGAAGGTTGTCTCTTATTTGTAGCTGATACATTTTTTTTCATGGCACTCACTTCAATGAGATCACAACTCCATTGGAATATTATTGGGAATTGGGAGAAATTAAGATAACTCTCTCCCCATCACTGATGGATCTCATTATCTCATTATCATGGAGACTGATACAACTCTGATATTTAATACTGCCTCAGCACCCTCTGCACCCTCAGCACCCTCCTCTCTGATTGGAGGACTGACGAACAGGGCAATAACCTTTTCCTAAAGGTTCCTTTTGTACAGGGCTGAGATTTTTTTCAGCTAATTTAATTTCCTATCAGCTACTCTGCTTGACTTCAACTGCTTAGATCTCATGTCCCCTCTCCACTAAACAGACACACTTTTCAGTTTCTCCTATTTTTGTATTGTTTTATTTTTTCAATTAGATGGTAAGCTCCTTGAGGTCAGGGGCTGTCTTTCTTTTTCATATATATATATATATATATATATATATATATATATATATATATATATATATAGCACTTACCATAGTGCCTGGCATATTGTGGGTATTCTATAAATGTTCATTGACCATTGACACTCCTATTCCCAGTAAGCTTGGACACAAAAATTCATCATTATGGAAGACTTGCAGAAATTTTCACTTGTAATTCGACACCTAATTATATCTAGATTATTAATTTACTGCAGAAGAAGCAATACATAAATCAGTCTACTACTTGACATACTTTACATAGTGTTCCCCTGTCTTGCCTTCACACTCCATATTCCATATAGTACCACCACCAGCAGCAGAAATCTATGAATTATTTGGTTCTTGTCTTCAGTGGCAGAAAGGGGAGAAATAGAAGATACTGGGCTAACAAGAAAAAAAATAAAAATAATTTTAAAGGAAAATAAGTTTATTGATAGTATGAATGAAAATCAAGAGAAGATATTCAGTGCTATAAAATAAAAAGATAGATTTTCTTTTGTGGCTAATGATATATTTTTAATTTTTTTATTTTCTTTAAAATTTTATGTTTATTTTTAGTTTACAATATTCATTTCCATGAGATTCTGAGGTACAATTTTTCTCCCCTTTTTTCCCCTACTCACCACCCCAAAACAGTGATACCACTGAATACACCCTCTGCCAATCTGCTCTCTCCTATATCTTCCCCCATACCCCTTCCAACTCTCCAGTAGGGAAAGATAGATCACTATATCCCAGTACCTGTATATCTTATTTCCCAGTGCATGCAAAAATACTATTATTAATAATAATTTTTTAAACATTTGATTTTAAAACCTTGAATTCCGGATTCTTTACCTTCTTCCCTCATCACCCACCCTTACTGTGAAAATAATCAATTCAATATAGGTTGTACATGTGTTGTTACACAAAACACCTCCATAATAGATATATTGTGAAGGACTGACTATATTTTCCCCCATCCTATCCCACCCTCGAATAGGTCTATTTTCTATTTTGACCCTGTCACTTTTCAAAAGTGTGTGCTTCTCACTACCCTCCCTCCCAATATGCCCTCCCTTCTATCATCCTTCATCTTATCCCCTTTCCCCCTACTTTCCTGTAGGGTAAGATACCCAATTTAGTGTGTATGTTATTCCCTCTTTAAGCTAAATTAAATGAGAGTAAGGTTGACCCATTCCCTTTTGCCTTGCTGTTCTTCCCCTCCATTGTAACAGTTTTCCCTTGCCTCTTTTATATGAGATAATTTACTCTGTCTCTCCCTATCTCCTCTCATTATATTCCTCTCTCACCTCTTAATTTTATTTTTTAAATATCATCCCTTCCTTTTCAATAAGTTGTCAAAATAAATGGGACAAAATTTTTTCAAAAGAGAAATGCAAACTATTTATAACCATCTGAAAAAACTGTTTGAAAATCATGAATGAACAAATAAATATAAATTTTTAAAAACATCAGGTATCACTCTACAAGTAATTAATTGACAATGATGGTAAAATATAGAATAAATATTAGAGAAGGTATGGAAAGATAGGTATACTGATTCAATGGTGATGAAATTATGAACCAACCCAGTTATTTAGAAAACAACCTGAGAATTATTGAGGAAACAGTAAATTATTTATTCCTCTTATTAATCTAACTTTGGAAATAACATACTAAGGAATTATATCTTTGTCACATGAGTGGTAGGATGGAACAATTGAAAGAACATGATTCTCTATAGTTATGGAATCTGGCTTCACATCCCATCTCTCATATTTGAATACTTTGTGTAACTTTGGGGAAATCACCCTCACCTTTATAGGACTCTGTTTACTCAAATGTAACATCAGTGAAGTGAATTCCATATCCTCTGAAGACACAGCTAACATTATGAGATTAATGTCAGGAAAACAGGGATATATTTTAATCATAGAAACATTTAGTAAAAAACACTATGAATAAAATATGTGCACAACAATTGAAAAATGGCTTTTTAAAATGTGATGTACAAACGTAATGGTATATTATCACTCCAGAAGGAATAACACATACAAAGATGTCATATAATCATGAAAATATGTGCATTGAGTCAATTAAGCAGATCTAAACCAAGGTTTATAGGCAGAATAAAATACAAAATAACTGTGATGGTATGATGACAATGATAAAAGGCAATGATACATGAGCTGAATACAAAAGCTAGAATTTATACCTTCCTTCTATCAATGACACACAACAAAAGGGAAAATTGAATCAGGGCATTCTAATTATTTGATTTGCTTTATTATTTTTAGGAATTTACAGTTTGGAGTGTTTGGTTAGGTTTGTCAAGAATCTTTTGTATCTTGAAAAAGTGGCAAGAAATGAAAATATTACAGAGGTTCTTTATATGATAAGCAAAACTAAGTTGGGCTTAATACTCCACTCATGAATTCTACACTAACAAATAACATTGTGCTACACACATTTACCAAATAGTCCAAATTGATCTGTAGCCCCAGGAGGCAATAGAATGAATAGATTTCACTGATGAGACCCAGTGCAGCCAGGACAATATCTTCTACAAAAGAAACAGCTGGAAAACCAGGGATTCTTTTATCTTTGGATTTAGCACAAAGCATCTTCCATAAAACTTATGAATTTCTTAAGTAAATGGATATATTTGGCTTGTATACCTTGCCTGATGTCAAAACTCAGTAGAAAACTAAAAAAAAAATGTTATCAAAGTTGCATTTTAATAGAATCTTATATCATTTTAAAAACATATTTGTGAAAGACAATTTGTTGAAGGAAAACTTTTCAGGCTGCACTTTATTCTACCAAATGAAATGGCTTTGCTTATTTGTGGCTTTGTTCTTGTTGTTAAGAGCTGTTACCAACCCAGGAAACACCCCCCCCAAATATTAGAAGTAGATTAGGAGGGATATTTGCTTAATTAAATAATTCTATTGAAAGTAATTTTTTATCTTATCTCTGATGTCCAAATTCCAGATAAACTTAAAATGTCTTTCCTTTCACATTGAATAAGGGGGAATGGGAAGGTTTATTGAAAACCAAAGGGTATGGGGAACATATCCTCTACATTTACCCATTAGCTGTGTGTTCTATTGTGGAAGTTCATCTGTGAAGGCCTGACTGTTCACTTTTCATGTTATCTTCAAGGAAATTCTTGATACTTGCAAACACTTCCACAACAGTCTTTCCTTCTTTGTGATGTCTTCAAATTCAATCTGTGAGTACTTTTAAAATCATATTGCTGACAACGTGGATATATGTCATCAGGTCCAGTGACCTTTTTCAATTTCATCTTATTTAGCACCATTGCCACTTCATTCTTACAATACATTTATCAGGCAGTGATGATGAGAATATATCACTGTGGAGACATTGGGCAGTCTTTTTCATTTGTTATTGTCTGTTGACTAGTCATAATGGTAAGAATTGTGAAAACACTCATCATTCAGTAATTCAGTCATATCTGACTCTAATTGACCCCGCAAACTAAAGCACACCAGGTCCTTCAATCTATCTTCTGAAGTCTGAGTTCATGTTTGTTGTTTCCATGACATCATCCTTCCATCTCATCTTCTATCATTACCTTTTCCTTTTGCCTTCATTCTTTCCCAGCAACAGGGGCTTTTCCAATGAATCCTGTCTTCTCATTATATGGCCAAAGTATTTAAGCTTCAACTTCATTATTTGACCTTCCAGTCAATAGTCCTAATGAATTTCTTCAAATATTGACAGATTGCATCTCCTTACTGTCCAAGGGACTCTCAAAAGTCTTCTCCAGCTCCACAATTCAAAAGTATAGATTTTTGAGGTACTTAGTATAACTTATAGTCCAACTCACATAGCCATATATTGCTATTGGAAAAACCATAGCTGGAATTATATAGACCTTTGTTGGCAAGGTGATGTCTATGATTTTAATTATGCTGTTCAAATTAGTCATAACATTTTTTCCAAGGAACATCTTTTTAATTCCATGGCTGCAGTTGCTGTCTGAAGTGATCTTGGGCCCCAAAATAGAAATTCTGATACTGTTTCCATTCATTCTTCTCTATTTGCCAGGAAATGATGGGACCGGTTATCAAGATATTAAGAGTTTTTCATGTAAAGCTTCAAACCAGCTCTTACACTCTTCTCTTTCTCCCTCAATAGGAGGCTTCCTAATTCTTCCTCACTTTCTGCCATCAGAGTCTGCATTTCTGAGATTAACATTTCTCTTGGCACCTTTAATTCTAGTTTTTGATTTGTTCAGCCTTGCATTTTTACAGGAAGTTCTCTACATCTATGTTAAATAAGTAAGTTGACAATAAACAGTTTTGTCCTACTCCATTTTCAATCTTGAAGCAATCAGTTGTTCCATTCTTGGTTCTAATTATTGCTTTTTGACTCACATACAAGTTCCTTAAGAGACATCTTAAGTAAGTAAGAGGATCTCTTTGAGGTCTTGCAACATTTTTTGTGATCCACATGTCAAAGGTTTTAGTGTATTTGATGAAGCAAAAGTATCATTGCATTGTTGACAAGAGTCCAGTGTATCAAAGATGATCCCTGCTTCATTTTGTACTCTAAGGTCAAACTTTCCTGTTATTCTAATTACCTTTTGATTTCTTGCTTTCTAATCCCCTATGATTAATGTGATATCATGTCTGTTGTTATTTCTAGAAAATTTAGTTCTTCTTAGAAATTATTAACTTTCACCTCTTTATCATTAGTGGCTGGACAGAGACTTGTATTACTGTGGTACTTGAATTTGAATAAATATTATCCTATCATTTTTGATATAATACCCAGTATTGCTTTTCTCATCCTTTTATTGACTAGGAGGGCTAAGCCATTTCTTCTCAGGGATTCTTGCCCAAAGTAGTATATCTAGCAATCACTTGAATTAAATTCTCTCATTCCCATCCATTGAAGTGCATTGACAAGAAAGATGTTGATGTTTAATCTTTCCATCTCTTGTCTGACCACGTCTGGCTTGTCTTGGTTCCAAAGTACCTCTGAAAGATAAGGCCAAATATGTTTGTCCAGTGTAAAGATAGAAAAACAACTTAAGTGTTTATTAGACAGATAAATAAACAAAATAATGAAACAAATGGACAAATGGATGAATAAAAGGTAAATAATTTATTAAATACCATTTTTAAAACAGTATGCATACTTTGTATAATTAAAGTCAACCCTTGCTGTCTGAGTGATTTTATTCTTATAGGAAGAGAACATATCAGAGGTTAGTAGAAAGTGAGATAGCAAGGTATAGTGGTCCTTAGGTTTCAGTATCAAATTAGAAGATAAATGCATTTCCTTTAATAACACTTCCATTGACAGGACCATATATAATTTCCTGGTTTTGGAGGGCAATTGGGGTTAAGTGACTTGCCCAAGGTCACATGGCTAGTTTTTGTGTTAAGTGTCTGAGGCTGGATTTGAACTCAGGTCCTCCTGACTCCAGGACCAGTGCTCTATTCACTGTGCCACCTCGCTGCCCTGACCAAATATATTTTTAATGTTGAATCATTTCGTGGTTCAAAGAGCTTTAGATATGATAACTTTCTTCTCCAAATCTTCAATAACTGTGGAGGCACTGGTAGCTGCCAGATCTCATCTACACAAAGGAAAAGGGATTTCTCTCAATGGTGACTATAGTGTTAAACCTAGAAGGGCCATAGTTCAGGGCCAGTTTTATTCTCATAGCACTTAGGTAAACATGATGGTTTTCATTGTATACACCACTTCAGGAGAAAGTAATCTTTTCACAGCCCCATAATGACCTAGCAAAAATAAGATGTCAAGTACAATCAATAAATTGCAATTAAATTATTGGATTTCCTTTTGTATTAGAGGCAGATAAGCTTCATCTTGTTGTACAGGGAGTTTAGGGACAAATAATTTCTATTTTATCTAAGGAAATGGCAAAACCTTAGTCTTTATGATTCTCTCCTTATTGGCAATGTGATCGGAGATAAGTTATAGCAAGTGGCACCAATTACCAAGCCTGATCACCTGGGGTTGATATTTGTCTTTGGAGATGGAAAACATAAGATAATCTTTCCTAATCAATATGGACTTCTTCAATGGTAGATAGGGATGCAACATACTTATATAATATCCAGAAGCAAAATGTGGCAGATTTCTAGAAGTCTATTGGATGGTTAATAAATACATTGAGGAGCTAGGTATCAGGAGAGTAGAAATTTTTATGAAACGTTAGAAGGGCAAGTTCCTTCAGTCTGGCTAGAGCCAGTTTTAACTTCTAAGGGCACGTTGGAAATTGAAATGATTTTTTTTTTCAACTAAACCCAAAGAGTAGAAAGGCCTGAAAAAATGCAAACATGATCTAAGACTTCTGCTGACTGGTTGGATAACTGTTGGTCTGACACAAAAGAGCTGAAAAAACCCTGATCTATGGACTCTGTCACAAAACAGTTCTGAATCAATCATATAATAGTTGAAATTTGGTGGAATTCCAACAATCAGACTGCATAGTGAAGAAAAACACACAGCAAATTATTCTGACAACTTGTAGTTTAGCACAGAAAGAACCCTAAAAAAAGACATCAGAAGACCAGGGGATGATACTAGTTACTTAGGAGGAAAATAACAAGTAGATCAATGACTCAAAAGGAAGTAGTACTTGGAGCAGGAGTTATCCAGGCTACATGCATTTCCACTACCATACATGTTCCATAGTTAGTCACAATCCCCCTCCTAATGATGGCATAGGATTTCATGGAAGAGGGTAGAATATGAGTATGGAAAGATGTTCCTCATTATTTATTATGCTATATTGTACTTTAAATAAATGCTTTATTTCCTTCGAATTACATTCTCTGGTTTGGTCTGGTTAAAAGAGGAACATCTTGAAGAGCTGGTGAGCTATAAAAATTGAATAGCTGCTTACCTGAAGCAAGACTTGAATCTGAAATTAGCTTTTTGGGTTGGGGGATGTTTGAGTTTGATACATGCTGTGAAAAAAAAAAATTCCCCAGTAGCTCTCATTTTGTACAGGGAACATGGAGAGAATTCTCCCCTAAAAATCAACTAATTTTATTAGTAAAAAAGACTATAGTGATCTTTTTAGTATCTTTCTTCTGTGGTCCTCTATGTAAATGTAGATGAGAGCATGAAAGTATGTCTTCTAATCTCCCATAGCTGCTTTGGGATTTGTGCCATTTAAAGGGTCAGAAAATGGCAGCACATTATTTTTTTTAGTTTTTACAAAGATTTTTTAAAATTTTTTTCACAAACATAAATTAGGTAAATTAACAACAAAAGTCTTCTTTATAACTGATGCAGTAAGTGTGGATTGCAGTGTCTTTTATGTAACATGTCTCTTCATTAAAATTTTCAATACTTTAGATGAAAGAGGTCTAAGAAAGAAATGAAGAATAGGTGAATATCAAAGCCTTCATTTGCAGAGGCCTGACAGTATTCCTAATTTGATAAATGGTTCATTTGATCCTTCATTTTGCTAGATCAAAGCCTATGCACTAAATAATAAGAATTTTTAATCACTTTTTTATTTTGATCCAAATTTTAATTGGGGTTATTGGATAACTTGGGTGATAATGATAGGAAAATGCCTATCACTAAGAATGTCCACATTTTTTAAATATGAGAGCAAGGAAGAAAAACACAAGTAAAATTCATAACAGGAAAATGATAAAAATTATCTCAAATATATATTCAAACTATAATTATTCCCTAGTCGATACAATCTTTGTATTAGAGATTTGTGTCTCTAGATATATACCTCAATACATACTGAATTTAATGAAACTAGCAGGAACAAACTGAACTATGATAAGCATTAACCTTATAAATATAACTGAAAAAAATTATTTAGATGAAGGAAAAAAATAATCCATTTTGGTTATATAATAGTGAGTCATTATCTAGTGTAACATGGAATCTTATAAAAATACCTCTTTTACAATGCCATTTTAAAATGGGAAGAGGTTTATTATTGTATCTTTACCTATTGCTGCTATGAGATTTAGCCCTAATCATCTCACCATACCAAAAGGGGGGGGGGTGCTAAGTAAAATAAAATCAGCAGATTTCTAATGTTTAGTAATAAGGAGCATAGACACTTTTAAGTTAAAAAATGAACCAAGACTTTGAGGTCATGAATGTATGCTAGGCACTGTACCAAAGGATGCACTTTGGAACAAAAAAAGCAATAATGAAAAGGTCCTTGCCCTCAAAGGACTTACATTCTAGCAGAGTAAAGGCATGTATAAGTACATATTAAAAACATGTAAACTGGGGTAGCTTGGTGAAATTTAAGGGTGGCTAGGTGGTGTAATGAATAGAGACCTGCCCTGGAGTCAGGAGGACCTCAGTTTATATCCCACCTCAGACACTTAATACTTACTAGCTGTATTACCTTGAGGAAGTCACTTACCCCTAATTTCCCTGCCTTTCTCCCTCCACAAAGCAAAAACAACAAACCAAAAAAAAAAAAAAAAAAAAACCAAAAACCCATGTAAACTGTATAAAAGTAGATTTGAGAAGGATTGAAGCAACAGAGACAAAATCAGGTCATGCTTAATGGAAAAGTTGGTTCTTGCCTACCATATTATTATAAGTGTCTGCCACCTGCCTTACTGAAACCAAAATAAGATTTTGTTTTCTTTAACATTCTATTCATTCTAATCTGGTGACACTATCCCCAAAAGGAATTTAGGTTAATCTGGCATAATAGTTAATAAACCATGTCTTTAGTAATATGTTTTATAATTTTTCTTTTTTTATCAAATGCTTTATTAAATTCTAGTTTATATCATTCATTTCTGCAAGATTTTGAGTTACAAATTTTCTCCCTGTTTTCCCCCTACCCACCACCCCTAAGTATCAACCCCACTGGATATCCCCTCCTCCAATCTGCTCTCTCCCTATCTTCTCCCATATCCCCTCCGACTTTCCAGTTGGGCATGGTGGATTCTAAGCCGCAGTGCCAGTATATCTTATATATATATATATATATATATATATATATAATATAGATATACATATATATGTATATGTGTATATATATACATATGTCTATATGTATATATATATATATATATGTGTGTGTGTGTGTGTGTGTGTGTGTGTGTATGTACATTTGATTTTAAAACTTTGAATTCCAGATTCATTCCCTTCCTCCCTTGTCAGCCACCCTTACTAGGAAGATAAGCAATTCAGTATAGGTTGTACATGTGTAGCTATGCAAAACATTTCCATAGTGTATATATTGAAAAGTCTGACTATATTTCACTCCCTCCTATGCCCCCTCCCACTTGTTCTATTCCCTACTTCAATCCAGTCCCTTTTCAAAAGTGGGTGCTTCTGACTTCCCTCCCCCCCAGGCTATCCTCCCTTCCATCATCCCCCCTCTCATCTCTTTCCCCCCTACTCTCCTGTAGGGTGAGATACCCTATTTAGTGTGTATGTCATTCCCTCCCTAAGTCAAATTCAAGGAGAATAAGCTTGACCCATTCCCTTTTGCCTTCCTGTTCTTCCCCTCCATTGTAACCATTTTCCCTTACAGCTTCTACATGAGATAGTTTATCCCATTCTGTCTCTCCCCATCTCCTCTCATTATGTAGTGATTACCAGACCTAGCTATGTGATATAGTAGTAGATTCCTATCTTAGAAGTTGTCCTGAGTATCTCCTAAAGCATTGGGAGTAAAATTAATTTGAAATCACTGTGAAATATGTACACTTGCAGTAGAAGAATGTGGGGATTTTTTAGAACCAGTACCGACAGAATACAATTCCAGAGGGGCTAGAATCACTGTTAGAAGAGCTAGACTGTATACAGGAGTTAGCATTTTAAACATGATGATGTACTTTTTCAGTCCTAACCCATTTCCCAAACTTTAGCTTCCAAATCCAACTGTCCATGAGTCATTTAAAACTAAATGTCTTATAAACAACTTAAACTTAACACATACAAAACTGAACTAATTAACTTCATTCTCCCAATACTCCTTTCTCCTTAACTTCTCTATTACTATTGATGGTATCACCATTATCCTCCTGAAGAGGGAAGGGTGATAAGGAGGGGGGGAAGGTAAGTGGTTCTGCCAGGGATGCACCCTGGCATCTAGTCTGGAAGGAATTCACCAGGCTCAAGCAAACTTTGAAGGTGAAATTGTAAAGTTTATTGTTAAGCTGTAGAGAACAGAGGGCTAGATTCTTATGGAACCTGCAAACTCGCAGAGGCCACAGGCATAGTTTTAAGGTGTCAATTATGCTAACTAGGTGAGTAAGGGTGGGATCAGGGAGGAGTTAAGGAGTGGTCAGTGCTCAAAGGCCCATACACTTTTAATATCAACTGCGCAGGTGTAGTGCCCATGATTCACTGGGAAATAGCTCAAGGGGGGGCTAGCTGGAGGTGTGGTTTTAGGCCTGATACATCACTAAAGAGTGCCCAGTCTGCCACCCACCAAGGTCATCAGAGACAGTGTGGGTATATAATTGACTAAGGAGTTACCCTATAGATAAGGTATTGAAGAATTTCTGGTGGGGCTGGCCACTCTAACTAAGGGAGATAACATTTACATAACTTATTGTTTCAAGCAGAGATAAACAGTTCATGAATTGCTGCTGGGCAGAGCGCTGGAAGGGGGAAGGGGAAGAGTCAATGCTCTGAGGCTGGGGGGGGGGGTGGAAATGTGATCTTACAGACTGGTTTTACAAATTGATTTTACAGACATAGATCCCAAAGCACCCCATTTACAAACTGATGTTACAGATTGATACTACAGACATATATACATCACAAGGACCCCATCACTCCCAGCCATTCAGACTCATAACCTATGTGTCATCATTGACTCCTCTACTCTTATCCCCTACATTCAATCTGTTGACAAGTCCTGTTCTTTTATGATATTAATCATATAAGTCTCCTCTTTTCTGATTCTGTAACCACTCTTGTACAGTTCTTTATCATCTCATGCCTGACCTCCTGAAATAACAAACCAAATGATGGTTTGTCTCTTGGACTAAAGTCTGCCCACTCTGATCCATAACCTACTTACCTATTAAACTAATCTTCCTAAAATGCATGTCTCGGGGTAGCTAGGTGGCCCAGTGAATAGAGCACTGACCCTGGAGTCAGAAGGACCTGATTTCAAATCTAACCTTTGACACTTAACACTTAATAGCTGTGTGACCTTGGTCAAGTCTCTTAACCCCAATTGCCCTGCCTTCCTCCCTAAAAAAAAAAATAATAATAATAATTTATGGGGCGGCTAGGTGGCACAGTGAGTAGAGTGTTGACCCTGGGAGAGTCGGCCCTGGAGTCAAAAGCACCTGATTTTGGTTCTGGCCTCAGACTCTTAACGTACAAACAAAAACCTAGTGCTGTGACCTTGGGCAAGTTACTTAACCCCAACTGCCCTCCAAAAAAAAAAAAAGTGCAAATAAATAAATAAATAAATGCATGTCTAACCATATTACCCTCCTCTTCAATAAACTTCCAGTGAGGCTAGAATCACTGTTAGAAGGTCTAGATTGAACAGAGTTAAGATTTTAACCATGATGACCTATTGATTCAGCCCTATCCTATTTCACAAACTTTAACTTGAAAATCCAACTGCCTTCCTATTACTTCCAGGATCAAATACAAAATCCTACATTTGATTTTTAAAACCCTTCACCAGAGCTGTCAAATACAAATAAAAACCAATATCTGGAAATGATATATTGACTTAGAAAATCACAAGTGAACATTATTTATGTCTTATTGTATTAAGCATATCCCAATTACATTTTTATCTGGTTCTAATTCCATTCAGAAAAATATCTGGCTAAACTTCTGCTCTGTATAACATGCAGCCCCTGCCTTTCTAGTCTTCTGACATCATGCCCCCCTCAATGTACTCCGCGGTCATGACACTGACATTCTTCCTTTTCCTCATACATCATACTACATCTCTTGATTATAGGCATTTTCACTGGTGTAATGACAAGCAAAGGCAACTTCCAAGGTTCAGAATACCAGCGTAGTCACTCTCCATTTTATTCAGTGACAAATTAAGGCAAAACATTCACAGAAAAAATTCTCAGAGAAAATCAAAATACAGTATTCATCAGGTTTGTTTCAATAATTTCCACATTCTACTCCATCCCTGGGCAGTACATTCATTTAGCTGATCACAAAGTCTCTCTTCTCAAATGGAGATTAAGATTAGTTTCCAATCATAAACCAAGTATATTCATTTGGTCAATCACAGAGCACAAAAAAGTCAAGTTTCCCACTCCAGGATCACAACTGAGTTACAATTATCATCAGTTAAAGTCAAGTACCTTTTCAAAAGGGGTAGTGGAGCATAAAGGCCATCTACCCCTGAGCTACAACAAAGTTAAGATATCATCACAGCATTTAATACCAAAAGAGAGATCTTTTCTTCATCTTGACCTGAGGCAAGTTCTCAGATATCTCTGTTCCTAGGGAGACAAAGCTTAACAAAGTTACAATATATATTGCCAGTCTCCTCATCAATTCACTCTCTTCCTGAAGAACAGTATCAGGACCCCTGAAGATATCAGCAAGAACCTCTTCTAGGATTGCTGTAAACATAAAACAAGAAAATCCTTCTTCAGGGCTTCTGAACCAACAGCAAGGTTCCAGGACCTCTGCAACAACAGCACTGTCCTTCACCAGTGGATGAATCTGGCAATACAACATCAAGCCAGACAGACAAAATACCAGCATCACAGCCATGTGTCCTCAGTCCTTGGCACCTCCAGGTGGCAGCCCTCTAAAGTCCTGGGCAGCTCCAAATGGCCTTCAGCAATCCTCTCTCTTTCTCTTCCTCCATGATGTTGCTCTCAAAAGTTTTTATGGCCTTTCTCTGCTCAGGCCTTCTCAGTGCTTGTGCTTCTAAATCCATGGCACCAGCTCCTCCCAGTTCAGCCCTCTCTCTTCATGTCAACAAGTCCATTCCCCAAGTGGGATTCCCAAGCTCTGGGTTTCAACACTCAACCAAGCCAGTACAGGGGGATCTTTAAATTCCATCACTGTTACAACTAGCTGCTTGTCATGCACGAGGGGGCTTCTCTTCTTATCCATGATTCCAAGTTTCCCTGTTGCTCCTTCAAGTCTCAGCTGAAATCCCAACTTCTGCGAGAAAATGCTCCCATTTCTTCTTTATCTTACCTCTTATTCATCTTACCTTTGAGACTACCCCCAACAATGTATTCCATATACTACTCATTTGTACATTGTACATTGTTGTTTGCATATTAGACTGTAAGCTACTTGAGAGCAGGCACTGTTTTTTCCTTTTTTTTATCCTCAGTTCTTAGCACAATTCCTGGTATATAGTATGTACTTAATAAATGCTATTTAACTGAAAACAATGGGAAAACACAGTGAATGAATGACCTCTGTAGCATTCTGAACCTCTTATATTTCTGATGTCAAGATTACCAAGGGGGGTGGCTAAGTGGCACAGTGAATGGAGCACCAGCATTAGAGTCAGGAGGACCTGAGTTCAACTTCAGCCTCAGACACTTTACACTTACTAGCTGTGTGACCTTGGGCAAGTCACTAAACCCCAGTTGCCCTGGCTTCCCCCTCCAAAAAATAAAAAAAAATATTATGAAGCCAGATACAATTTGAAGAGAAGATTTCTGAGATTTAGGGGAAGATTTTAGGTTATGTTTTATGATGAAATAATGTTTTAATTTGCATTGATTAAATTTAAAGAAAATGTCTATAATCATAGAATCTTAAAAATTCATTTAATATGTTGAGTATTTTGTGTTCCAAATTATTTAAACAAAAAAGTTTTTAAAAATTTAAAGAGAAATATGCAATCTAATTAGTAGCAATACTGAAAATGCTATTTCCATCTAAAAGTGTAATAAATTTAAATTATTTGTTACAATGTGTACACCAAAATAACCCAGAAAGTACCTTAGTCAAGAAATATTTAACATACTTCATAAGCAAAGATGGCTGCCAAAATCAATGCCAGATTATAATAAAAATTTCTCTATAGATTTATAGATAATCATTATTGTCTAATACAGTGGAGATAAGCAAAGGAGAGAAAATTAATTTACAGGAAGAATGACAAGATAGCCAACTAGGTAAAGTCATTTCAAGAGGACTTGAGCATAAATGGGGGGAAAATTACAAAGAGAAGAAAAATAGGAAAAAATGCAACATCTCTTTTAACAGGTTTCTCCTTCAAAGAAAAGAGAACTATAATTTTAAGACACTGACTTCACAGTTCTCAAGGTGCTTATAGAGGAGAAAGAAGTTTCAGCAAAGAAAACAAAGGCAAATAAAGTGGTCAGATTAGATGAAGCATACAAAGTGAAGACCCATGCTGAGTGCAATACAGTTGTGAGGAAACACAGATTGACCTACAAGGTTCATTGAGAGGAAGACACCAAATGGCAAGGTAAAATTCTTGGGCTTTGTTATTAATAGAAAAAAAATATCAACTTACATACTTTTTCTCCTATCCACATAGAAGCTTTATTAGGGTCATTTATATATGAATAACAGGCATCTTGAATGAGACTATGAGTAGCAAAGAAAAAGACTTTCAAAACCAGTTTTTAACCATTGCCCACATCTTTTGTGTCTCACAGCTAATTGAAATGTGCAATATTTCAAAATAAGTTTTCTATGGCACCCAGGGTCATTCAGGGTACCTTGCAAAATACAACAATGGAAATGTGTTTAATGAGTCTCTGAAAATAAAAAAAAAATACATGTGAGACATACATGAGGAGACATGTTTGCCAAAGGTGGCTACAACTTTAATGGAGGAAATCCAATTTAGAATACACAAAAGAAATTCCTTTTGGATGATGTATTCCAGAAGCTCCCATTTGAGGAAAACATTGTATTGATAGGCACCTTCTGCAAAAAAAAAAAAAAAATCTGTAATCACTTGAAGTAGTTTAGTCATCCATCCACACTACAGAGGTCAAGTGGATGAAGGATATCTATTATACAAGTTCAAGATACATTTGTATACATGCTATATAGATCTTTGAAAGTCAGTTCAGGTAAACAATGATCTGAGCTTAGAGTTGAAGGGAATGAGGAAACTGATCTTGGTAGTTTTTGGAAATTGGAAAGCTTTATTACTGACCTTATGTCTGTCAGAAAAGCAAAGGCCTACTTTTTCCATAGAAACACCTTTACCAATGTTGCTATATTGTAGCAAGACATGGAACCCTGTTTCTTCCAAACCTCAGTGCCTAGGAGAAAGTACTCAAGTATTCAAATGTAACAACGACTTCATGAGTTCCGTTCAATGATAGTAATCACAGCTCTTGAATTCCTGCTCTATACTGTGTGCTTCTTATCGTCTCCCAAGCATTCACTGTAGATGATGGACAGAACATAATGGAAGCCTTCTTCATGTTTTCCCAGCATCATGAAGGTCTCATTGGATCATTCTAACTCTACATATCATCCACCCTCATTTGATCTTGCTCTCATACAATTTCTTGATGACAAATTGATGACATTGGCCTCCTTTAGTCCCGTTCCTTGTTGTCCATATCCAGAGTTCCTTGTTACTTGTATGCTACAGTTTGCTGACAATCAATATATGTCTCTTCCACTCTGCTATACTCATCTTTAGCGTTTTGGAGGAAACAATGACAATGTAATGGGTCCAAGAGTTTGATTCTATTAGTACAAAGTTTTCCTTGAGTAGGAGCATCAGCACTCCATCGTTCATAGGGAATCCATTGTCACCTAGACATTGTTGCTGTTCATTTAGGTGAACCCCAAAACTTTTCAGGTTTTCAATAAGGAAAATAAGGCCTAGGAGAGTTGAAATTACTTTCCCTAGGTCCCAAAGCTTGTCTGGGCCAGAACTAGAACAATTCAGTACAAAAAATGTTTCAGGGATTTATAAGGGTGGTATACAATTTTATTTTCACCTCTAGAGGAAAACACACTTGGAATTTTTTTTTTTCATTTCAAAGAAGGTGTCTGAGTAGACAAGTCTCCCAGTCTTCCCAGAACAGCAGTTTAAAATCCATTCTGAGGTTTTAAGCAAAGTTCACTTGATTGTAGGTCAGTACCCGATGGATAAATCACAAAATTGCTGCAAATAATGTACATGATTTGCTGTCTCCCTGCTGAGGAGAAGCTCTGAACTGAGAGACCATGAAGTAAGAATTGTTTCTCTCCCTCAGGGTTAATGCCCCTGTCACAGCTGAAGTCACTGTTAAGGGAATACAGTGAAGTGGTTTAAAATGTGGCTGTTTACATCCATTTGCCACAGGCAGGCAAAAACAAATGATTGGGGTTTCCATACATGCCAATTGGAGTGCATTTATTGTATCCCAATATATGGGCAGATAAAGGGAAAAGCAAGGAGCCCTTTGGCAATGTACCACAGAGCAAGTGCACAACCCTTTTGGTATCCTCTCTTCATTACTAAGGACTTGAAGGGCAGTCAAAGTGGCATGTTTTGGCTGCTATGAGACCATAAGCTTTCCTACTTCATGGAATTAGGCTGTGGCCCTCCTGCTGCTAGAATTACCTTCGTGAATCACCATTTTCATCATGTCATGCTTGTTCAAGAACTGATAGTAAATGGCTCCCTGGTGCCTACATTATTAAATTCAAGTGCTTCAGCTTAGCCTTCAATGCCCTCCACCAACTCCCTCTCTTTCTCTGCATTTCCTGATCACAGCTCCTTTGATTCAATTCAAATCAGCTCGCTTGGTGTTCTTTGACACAGCTTGCTGGATCCTTTCCCTATACCTTTTCTCACAATGCCCCTTCAACCCAGAAAACCTTCTCTTCTCCTTTGCAACAGTCTATCTCAACTGTATCTTTATCATTGCACTGAAAATGTATTTACTCTGAGAAATCTTCATTGATTAACTTTATTCTGATTATTCCTTTTTTTAATTTATGCACTGATTCTTCCACAAAACATCCTTTTACTTCACTGAGAAAATTGAGACCAGATAAATAGAATACTCTTAACTGAAATCCTCCATTTCTCAAGATTTCTTTACATCATCACTCATTATTGCTTTCTTTCCACCTTTAAGGAAAGAGACGTCCTAAGTTCTTACAAAGGCTAATCCATCTGTACCTGTATACTTCATTGCATCTGGGGTTTTTGCCTTTAGCAGGACCTTGTTTCAATGATAATCCCTTCTCTGTAATTTATTTCATTTATTTCTCTTTCTTGATTGGCTTGTTCCTTTCTGCCCAGAAATATTAGAAACCAACAAACTTTTATTAAACACAAGGCACAAGGTCATGAAAAGTTTAGATATAACACAAACTCTGTCTTTGTGGATGCATCAATATTGAATGAAAGACTTAGTTGATGTAGGAAAAAAAGATAATAATCATGAACATTCTATAGACTTTTGCATAAGTATTTACATGGGACTCAATGGGCATCATAACTGTGGAAAGAATTGAATTTTGTTTTACTCAAAGGCAAATAAAAAGTACAAACTGAGAGCTCCTAAATGGGATTAGAAGAAGAGATGATCAAAAGATGAACAAAACTCTTTTTGTACATGTATATATTTATAGCTATAGAGAAAAATATCTATACTTTATTGTGACCTTCTAAGGGAGAAAAAAAGAAAAAAAAAGGAATAAAATGCACAGCAGAGAACTAAAGAAAACTCACAAGGAAGCAAAGAAAAGATAGGCTATTCTCAACATAATGAGTATTATTTATCATATAGGATTTCTTGAAACGAAAATTTATTGTTATATACTATGAATCCTCTCATGTTCTGTTATGTACATGACATGCTTTATTTTTGTTCTAACTTTGTATTTAAGTACCAATATTTAAGTTGATGATGTGTTTTTGTTTCTTTTCTCTACTCTGTATTTGTGTTCTGGAGTGTGAGTCTAAAATAAACTTTTTAAAAAGTTAGAAAAAAAAAAGGGGGCAGCTAGGTGGTACAGTGAATAGAGTACTGGCCCTGGAGTCAGGAAGACTTGAGCTCAAATACAGCTCCAGACAATTAACACTTAACTAGCTATGTGAGCTTGGGCAAGTCACTTAACCCCAGTTGCCTTGCCTTCTGCCCTCCAAAAAAATTTGAGAGTTTTTATTTTCTAGTTGGTCAGCTATATATGGATGTCCAGGGTATATATTTCAAAAGAGATGGAATGAGTTTTTCAGAGCTTAGACCTTAGTTTATGTAGTATCTCATCTAGGAAGATACACTACAAATATCAATCAGAAAATGGCAGAAATTCAGCAGAGATTTCCAGGATAAATCAGCAGAGAAAGGATATAGGCAGCTCTGTAACATCTAGAGAAGTGAGATGCCTCCTTATGAGTGAGTGGGTTCCTAGTGTGGATACCTAAACACATATTTTTCTCCTGCTCCCAGTGCAGTAACCTTTGTATATATGTAATCCTGCACTATAAGATGTTGGGAGGAGGAGAGGAATCTCTCTTATCATTTGTGTTGTTATAATGTTTAATTAAATACTTTTATTGTTGTTTTGGAGGGGAAAAGCAAGGCAATAGGGGTTAAGTGACTTGCCCAAGGTCACACAGCTAGTTATGTATCAAGTTTCTGAGACTGGATTTGAAATCAGGCAGGTTCCCCTAGCTTCAGGCCTGGTATTCTATTCACTGTGCTGCCTAACTGACCCTTAATTAAATATTTTACTTTTAACTAATATATCCTCTGTCTTGGAACAGAAACTCATTGTGAATCCTTATGTTTTGAGTATGCTGCTTGTAAACGACCTAAGATTGAATTATGATTTCGAAATTATGCTACTACCTTCCTCCATTTTGTGGCTGAGTCTATTCCCTTTGTCTTCAATCTTACGGTTATAAATTGTGTCTTTCCTTGAATCATAATTCCTAATAATTTGTCTTCTATTTTTTCTCTTCTTTTCTCTTTTTTTGGAAGGCAATTGGGGTTAAGTGACTTACCCAAGGTCATACAGATAGTAAGTCTTAAGTGTCTCGGGCTGGATTTGAACTCAGGTCTTCCTAACTCCAGGACCAGTACTCTATTCACTGTGCCAACTAGCTGCCTCTTCTCTTCTCTTTTCAGGGAATGGAATAGGAAAACTAAGGAATCTTATGAACACTAATAATGTATAATTATAGTAGTCTGCTCCTATTTTCTTGCATAGATTCTTCTCTTAACCAAGTCCAGATTCAGGTCCCAAGCTCTTTGGGACCTGAATTTGCTTCACCTCATCTCTTATAGTCAATCAGTTACCAAATCCTACTGATTCTGATTTATGCCAAAAAAACCTACTTTCATTGCCAGGCTATAAACGTCTAGATTTTAGGTCCTGTCAGTTAAGGACTAAGATAGTCACAGGCAAAGTAAAGTAGTCATTTTGAAAGAAAGACAGTAAAATAATGTTACTTTATATAATTTGTGCTGCAGCCTTTCTATGCTTGAATATGTTTTGGAGTATGCCATTAATTTAGCTAACAAGGTATTTTATTTCATGAATTCCAGCTATTATTTAAAGTAAAATGAACCTTCTAGAATGACTCAGATTTTCCTTTTAAATTATATCTTCTACTTCTCCCCAACAAATCACACTATTAATAAGCAACTCATTTATAGAGAACTTTAAGTTTATAGTGTGCATCCCTTATAGAAATCCTGTGGGGTAGGTAATTTGAAGTATATTGGCATGTAGATTATCTACCATAGAGTTATCAAACTTGGGGACCACCCACAAAATTCCCCAAAGTTGTTGAACTAAATTAAAATGTAATTAAGTAATGTTTAACCAAATAAATAAAATGTAATACAATACACGTAATGTTAAATTGTGGTTTCTAAGTCAATACGTGTCTAGTAGGGATATGTTTCTATTAGAGTTTGACATCACCATAGTTATTGCACATGGTTTTCTGAGACAGAACACTCCATTTGTACAAAAGAAGGAACTGAAGCAAAATGATTTAAATTTTAGATTTAAATTATTTAAATGCAGATATCCTCTTCCTAGGGGAACATTTGAACCCCTTGCTTCCTAAGTTCATTATATTTTAGCCACACTAAAGAACTCATAACCCCCTTGAATGTGTCCACATTCATCAGAATAATCTGATGCTGCTGCTAACCATGGTACTTTTTGTGACAAAGACAAAATTATATTATCCTAATATGTTAATATGTGTGTGTGTATTAAATACTGCGCTCTGAAAACACACTAAGAAAAGAAAAAGAAACATTATTAACTTAAATACTCAAACTTAAATACAAAATAAGAAAAGAAAAACATGGCCATGTGCACAGAATGTAAAAGAGGATTCAAAATATACATAAATAAAATTCCATTTCAAGAGAGCCTATATTCTAAATACTACACATCATGTTCAGAGCTGTCCATCTTTGCTTCTTTGTAAATTTTCTTTTTCTCTCCTGTGAGTTTTTTATTTGTTCTTTTTTCCCCCTTCCTTCCCTCCCTCCCCCCCCAAAATGCTACAATTGAGTGCAGACACACACACATACACACATATACTTAAATATCTATAATCATACTCTTATATAGACATATACATTCATATGCATCTATGTAACACTGTACTATCCTTGTCCGTCCTCTGTTTCTCTGTGGGTGGATAACATCTGTCTTTATATATCCTAGTCTTTCAATATTTTTCTATTTAACTATTCTATTCAACTCATTATTTCTTATACCACAGCAATATTCCAACCTTGCACTGTCTAGTTATTTTAAATAGTATAAAGCAATATTATTAACATGCCTAACATATAGTTTAGGTTTTTTTTCTCTTTTGATTAAATTCATTTTAGCTTAAATTTTGTCTAAGATCATGATTACTACCACTGCTTTTTTTCCTAATAAATTCTACCCATGATCTTTATTTTATGTTTATTTGTATCTCTTATTTCCTATCCCTCTTTACTCTTCTAATTTACTTCTACCCAATATCTTGCTCTCCTATTACTTAACCTACCCTTCTCCAAAGATTCTTATTTTATCTTCTCCCCTCACACTTTCCCCTTATGCTCTTGCTATTATCTAAATTTAGAAGGCTTTTATAGCCCCCCCAAATATATGCTGTTCCCTCTATATCCCATTCCCTATAATCTACACACTATCCTATACCCCCCTTATCCTATTCCTTCACCTTCTTATTTCTTTAAAACTTGGAAGACATTTATTCCCTTCTAAATGTATATATTCTCTTTAGCCCAGATCTGATGTGAATAGAGTTCCCTCTAAAAATACCTCCCTTATCATCTCCCTTTCATGGTCATTTCATATATAAGTATTTAGTTTCATGTGTTTAATAAAGTTGAAAGATGAGGAGAAAAAGAAAGAGAGAGAGACAGAGAGAGAGAGAAAGAGTGAGAGAGAGAGAGAGAGAGAGAGAGAGAGAGAGAGAGAGAGAGAGAGAGATTCAACTAGTGCAGCATTCTTGCCAACTTTCTAATTAATAAACATAAGCCCCAATGCAGTATGAGGTGGTGCAGGAGAGGCATGAATCTTGGTCTTGGTCTCCTACACCATCTAAGACGAGATAAGGATGGGTCAAAATAGCAGGAGATAATTGTTCAAAATGGTTCAGGTCCCTTTCTGATTGGTTCAGACTTTAGGGCAAAGACTCCTAGATGATCTCTGTATAGATTTCATATGGTCTATTAACTTGGATAGGGAAAAAATACATCTTTATTTCAATATAATTAGGGTTTGTTTTTTATTTTTTTTTTTTTGTAATACTAAGAATGTTGTTTGGTTTGTTTATTTTTTTAATATTCTGAGAAGTTATCCAAAAGCTTTACCACATGGCTGAAGAGGTCCATGTCACAGGAAAAAAAATCAATATTCTGAAATTAAAGATCCCACTTTCTCCATTGTATTTTGTAGGTTTATGAGATTCAAGAGAGTGAATAATTTTTATTGTAATTTTTCTTACACTGAAATTGGCACCTAACCCTTATCTAAGCAACTACATTGAAACTCCCCAAAGAACTAGATTTTAAAGTCATTTAACTTCTTTGTGTGTCAGTTTCCTTATTTGGAAAATGAAGATCAACTCAGTAACCTCTAAGTTTACTTCCATTTCTAGATCCGTGATCACATAATCCCATGTCATTTGATATCATCAGTGTGCTGGGGCTTTGGCATCATAGGCCTTTGGAGATAGGAAAGACATCAACTTTGAAATTGATTGTAGGCATGGGATAGGGCTCTTCATTTTCACAAGATCTCCCACAGCTCCCCAGGCACATGAATCCATCCTATAGTTGGTAGGGAACTTGTCGGGGCAAAACTACTATCATTATTCAAGAACAAGAAACAGAAAGGGATTCTTAACTGTAGCTGGTTATACATTACACTAGCCTGACCCATACACATATGCCTTCTAGAGTTCGAGAGATATCTTCAGAAGTTTGCTGCTCTAGGCATTTGGGTAAGAATATGTCATTACAAGATGCCACTCTGTGAGGAACACACCTCTCAAGTGTCTGGTAGTCTAACTGGCCTTTGCAGTATTGTGCTATGTTTACCCTGAACTTAGCCAGGGAAAGCTTCTACCAGCCTAAAATATGCATTTCATTTAATCTGTTCCCCTCATGATCCTTGTCATTCTCTACATGCAGTTGGAAATTAAAAGCAATCAGAGGTAAGGATCTGAGATGTAAACTGGATCAAATATTAGTCCATTCCTAGACTTCTGACAAAGTCAGGGGTGTGCTACTAAATGTTTAACAACTGTCTCTCCCAGGGAAGAAATGCACTTACAGCACACTTTTAAATTTGGATCTACTTCTGCAATATTTTCTCCATCACTTTAAGCTTAGATCATCAACAGTGTAATGACGTAAGCTCTGATTGGTACCATTTGCTTATTATCAAGGTGTTAATACTCACACTAAAAAAGTTGTTGACTCTAAATCATAGTTATGAGCTAGCTTCAGCACATCCCATGTGCTTCATCTGAAATTGTACCCTTGGCTATATTTAGAAGTCATATATAGTTAGTGGTCAAAGAGAAAAAACACTTGTACTTTTTTACTCCTTTCCTCAATTTTCTTCTGTTTATATGACTTCCCCCTGCCCATGCATCTCCAAATGTGTTTAGTTCCCCCATCTTCCAAGGCCCAGCTCAGAGAGCAGCTCCCTTGAGAAGCCTTCCCTGCCACTTTCAATAAGCATTGATCTAAGATTGTAAGAAGAATGGAAATTTAAGTTCGGTTGAATATGAAAGAATTTGAATGCCAAGCAGGATGCTGGAGGTAATTAAAAATCACTAGACTCTTATTAAATAGATTTTTTTTTATTTTTGGAGGTGGAAAGGCAGGGCAATTGAGGTTAAGTGACTTGCCCAAGGTCACATGGCTAGTAAGTGTTTAGTGTCTGAGGGTGGTGGGTGGAGCCAAGATGGTGGAGTAGAAACAGCACCTCCAAGGCTCTCTTCCCCCAGATTACCTCCAAACTATGTAAAAGGGGACTCTGAAGAACTTCTGGAGCCCCAGCACCCAAAGAACGACACAGAGAAGCTAACCTCCCGCTGAGGACAGCTCAGCAGCCCTACAGGAAGGTCCAGCGCAGCTCTCTGGGAGCCAGCAGCACAGCACACAGCACGCCGAGAGCTGAGCCCAGTCCCGCGGTTTTAGCCCCAGGGTGACCAGGCCAACAGCCGGCTGGAGGGACCCCAGAACACCAGCAGCTGTGGCGATTCCAGAATGGTCAACACAGACATGCCTAGCACAAAGTGAGAGGTTAGTGCCCTATGGATTTTGGGACCAGTATTTGGGGAACGCGTTGGATCCCTCCCCTGGGGGCTAGAAGCCACTGAGGAGACAGCCATTTTGCAGTTTTCAGTGGCGGCTCCAGCTCCTGGCGAACTGTAGGGAGATCCAGCGATCAGTCTCAGGGGGTAATCAGTCTTGCTTTAACCTCCCTGGATCTGGACTGTGATCTGGGAGGAGGTCATGGGGCAGGTTTCCAGCTTGCCAGAAACGGAAGTTGCCCCCATACACACACATTCGGGACGAAGCTCCCCTGTCTGGTGGCAGAGTTGTACTGTGGCAACAAGCCCAAAAGTCAAGTAATTAAGTGGCATCATGCCAAGGCAAAGGAAACAAAATAAACAGAAAAATGAAACGTTAGACTCCTATTTTGGGGGCAAAAAGGATCGAAGCATGGAACAGTCAGAGGACTGTGAGGTCAGAGATTCTGCTCCAAAAGCCCCAAAGGAAGATATGAGTGGGTTACAGGCCATAGAGGACCTTAACAAGGACTTTAAAAATCAAATAAGAGAAGTGGAGGAAAAATTGGGAAGAGAAATGAGAAGAATGCAGGAAAAGTATGAAATGAGGGTCAACAGCCTGACTGAGGAAAACAACATCTTAAAAAATAGACTAACTTAAATGGCAAAGGAGGCCCAAAAGGGCAATGAGGAGAAGAATGCCTTAAAAAGCCAAATTTCCCAGATGGAAATAGAATCTCAAAAGCTCACCAAGGAGATTCATTCCTTCAGAGTTAGACTGGAGCAAATGGAAGCTAGTGACTTTATGAGAAATCAAGATGCTATTAAGCAGATTCAAACAAATGAAAGAATAGAAGACAATGTGAAATATCTCATGGGAAAAACCATTGACCTAGAAAATAGATCCAGGAGAGATAATTTAAAAATTATTGGACTACCTGAAAGCCATGATCAAAGAAAGAACCTAGAAATCACCCTTCAAGAAATTCTCAAGGAAAATTGCCCTGATGTTTTGGACCCAGAGGGCAAAATAGGGGTTGAAAGAATCCAAAATAGGGGTTGAAAGTGATCACCTCCTGAAAAAGATCCCAAAAAGAAAATTCCCAGGAATATTATAGCCAGGTTCCAGAATCCCCAGATCAAGGAGAAAATACTACAAGCAGCCAGGAAGAAACAATTTCAATATTGTGGAAACACAATCAGAATAACACAGGACCTGGCAGCTCCTACACTGAGGGATTGAATGGCATGGAATATGGTATTTCAGAGGGCAAAAGAGCTGGGACTGAACCCAAGGGTCACCTACCCAGCAAAACTGAGTATTTTGTTTCAGGGGAAAATATGGCCATTCAGTGAAATAGAGGACTTTCAAGCATTCTTGAGGAAAAAACCAGAGTTGAATAGAAAATTTGACATCCAGACACAAGAAGCAAGAGATACCTGAGAAGGTAATCAGGGAAAAGAAATCAAAAGGAACTTATCAAAGTTAACCTATTTACATTCCTACATGGAAAAACAATAACAGTGACTGATGAAACTTTTCTCAGTATGAAAATAATGGAAGAAGGGTATATGGTCACATGAATACATATGTGAATGTGTGTATATATGTTTACAGTTATACATGGATAGAGGGCATAGGTTGAATTTGTTGGGAAGGGATGATACCTATGGGGTGAAATTATGAGGTGAGAGAGGAAAGTGGCAAGAGGAGATGGGGAGAAACAGGGTAGGGTAAACTATCTCATGTAGAAGAATCAAGGGGAAGTGGCTCCAGAGGAGGGGAAGAATAGGAAGGCAAAAAGGCAAAACCACATTCTCATTGAATTTGGTTCAGGGAGAGAATGACATACATACTAAATGGGATATCTCAACCTGCAGCAGAATAGGGGGAAGGGGGATGAGAGGAGGGATGATGGATGGGAGGGCATCCTTGGGGGGAGGGGAGGTTGGAAGTACCCACTATAGAAGAGGGACAGGATCATGTAGGGAATGGACCAGGTGGGGAGTGGGATGAGTGGGAGGGAATTATAAGCAGCCTTGTACAATATATCTACTATGGTAATGTTTTGCATAGCTAGACATGTACAACATATACTGAATTACTTATCTTCCCAGAGGGAATGGGTGACAAGGGAGGAAGGGAATGGATCTGAAATTCGAGGTCTTAAAATTAAATGTTTCAAATATATATAAACACTATTATCAATACTCTTTTGCATGTAATTGGGAGATAAGATGTACAGGCATCAGGGCACAGAGATTCACCTTGCTCTAATGGAAAAGTTGAACGGGGCAAGGGAGAGAGCAGGATGGAGGAAGTGATATCTTGTGGGAATGCTATTCTGGGAGCGTGGGTAGGGGAAAAACGGGGAAAAAAATTGTAACACAAAATCTGGTGGAAATGAATGATGTAAAACAGGAGTTAATAAAGCATTTGTTTAAATAATAAAAAAAAAACCCAGCCAAAAAAAAGTGTCTGAGGGTGGATTTGAACTCAGGTCCTCCTGATTCCAGGGCCAGTGCTCCATTCCCTGTGCCACCTAGCCACCCTGATTCTTATTAAATAGAAGGCTGTCATGGTCAGACCTATGATTTAGGAAGATCAAATTAACAACTGAGTAGAGAATGAACTGTATTGGGGAGGAATAAGATAGGAAGACAAAGTTAGCTTGGGCATTGAGGTGATGAGAGTCTGAACCAGCTTTATGGCAACATCAGAGGAGAAAAGAGGAGCATAGAAAGATACAAAGAAAATAGATGTTATGAAGACAGAATTGATGGGATTTGACAACTAACTGGATATAGACAGTAAAAATGAAGAGTCCCACCAAAGTTTTGAGCCTGTGTGACTAGGAGTCTGGTGGTGTGCTCCCTAGAGATAGGAAATTATAGAGAGGGGGAAGCTTGAGGATGAGATAATGAGTTCACTTTTAGACATTTTGAGTTTGAGATGTCCATGGGACATCCAGTTTGACACAGTCAATAAATTATTGGAGATGTTAGCCTCTAGTTTAGGAGAAATATTAGGGATAAATAATTTGATCTGAGAATCATCAGCATAGAGATGATGATTGGATCTATGGGAGCTGATGAGATCACCAAATAAATGTATGCATAGAGAGAGACAGGGGACAGAGAGACACAGACACAGAGACACAGAGATAGACAGAAAGAGACAGATAAAGAGGCAGAGAGAAGATGGTCCAGGACAGGCTTTTATGACACTCAGAGTTATTAAGTGAGAACTGGATGAAGATTCAGCAAAGGTTCTGGTTTCCTTCAAGGCTCTAATCAAGCTTTACTTTCTTACATGAAACCCTTTGTAATTCACCCTAGCTGCTTCCCAAAGTCAAATTGCATCTATTTTGTATATAGATAGAAATACAGGCATAGTATATGCCTCTACATATGCATACTATCTTTTATTTTTACTAGATTATAAGGTTTTAGAGTGCAGGAACAATTTCATATTTGTATTTCTATGCCTAGCACCTGGCACAGCTATCTCTGTTCCAATATATGTGATGCAGTGAATCATTCAGTGCCCAAGGGTTCAAACAAACTATGCTTTTGCTAAAAATATTTCAATACCCTCAGGTAAAAGCAGTTTTTTAAGGAAGTTCAGTTTAAAGACAGTTCAGGAAGATAAACACAGATAAAAGCCATGGATAAAGAAGTTAGAATCAATCAACAAGAGGTTTCTTGAGGTCTCAGAAGTTCCCTGACAAAGAACTTTAAATTAATTTTAGATTTTTCATGCCTAAAGGGCCATAATTCTGTCTCAGATCCACTCATCTGGGAGGGCAAAGCTAACCCAAACAAGTCTGTTCCATAACTGTCTTGCCCACAACACTCCCATATGGAGATATGGAAATACAGGAGGTTATCTCAATACTCCAACTAGTTCTTCCAGAATCCTGGCCCAGAATAGCATCATGCTTAACTAATACTAATAGGTAAATTGATTTTCAATCACATTTTTTCAGAATCATAATGTTTCTTGAGGTCACTATTTGGAAAAGTTAAAATAAAAAAGGTATTGTTCCAGAGTAGAGAGTTGAATTTTGCCTCAAGAAATCTGGATTCAAATTCTAGTTCTAACACATTAGCTAGGGACATTTGTCCTCTTCAAGAATGAAGGATGAACACTAATGGCAATGGATAAATCAGTTCATTTATCTGAGCATCAGTTTTCCTATCTACAATTTGAAGACAGTATTTCCTTCAGAACCTGCTTTATAGAGTTGTCATCAGAAAAACACTTTGAAAACTTTAAGTTTCTCTAGAAATGTTAATTAATATTGCACTTGCTATACTATTGAAGTAAGAAAAAACAATTCCAATTGCTGCATATATTTTTTAGCCTCACAAAATTATTGGATCTAATCAGTAGACTTGGGCTTTGGCTGATCCAAAAGTAAAGTTGATCTCTGGAGACATCTCTGTTAAGTATCTTACCTACTTCATTTAGGTATGGTTGATCAGTACCAAGAAATGAAAATTCTCCATTCCATAGATTCAACTTGATTCTACATGATTTAGGCAGATGTGCTTCATGAATGTAGAGCAGAACTGAAAGCTGAAAACATATTATCTGGGACTTGTGTTTATAAGGTTTTCCTATAGATATATGTTGTACTCTGCTTTGATAATTATTGTTTCACCATTTGCTGCTACACACACACACACATACACACAAACACAATCCACTAGAGGAGAATAATCCTAAAAATAGCCTACAGTGAAAAAAAATCATTAGTATTACTGATTCTGTTAGTAATATCAAAATATTATCACTGAATTCTGCCATACATGTACCACAATATTCAATGACCAACTAAAATAAAAAGCATTTCCTAAAGGCAGATTTTTTTTTTTTTTGCTGGCAGGCCTACAAATAATGTGATAATGTATTGCCCAACTGGCTGCTTGGCACATGTCTATCAGACCTAAAGGTTAGCATAAGTGCAACTGTTAGCAAGTAAATGCCAATTTGTCTTCCATTTGTTGGGTAAGCCCTACTGTGTAGGTGACTTTTTAAGGCTTTTGTTTACATCCTTGCTATACCTTTGGGCATCACCCTTCCAGAGCAGCCCTGGTACCTCCAACTCCAGGTTGTGACATAGTTCATATTTCAAAAGTGAAAAATTTATTCTGGATAGAAAGTGCCTTCAGTGGTCAGGTCTCTGCAGTCTCTCTGGAATGAAAAAATTCCCATTCAAAATACTTTAAAAGACAACTCATTATGCTACTGCTTTCTTCCTCTTCTGTTTTGAAGGTGTGGCTTGGGACTATAGATCTTTTTTTGGAGTTTCCAATGAGGGAGAGGAGGAGATTTGTCTCTTTCCCTTCCTGACAAGCCATGGTGGCCACTCACTGCCAAATCAGGTCTGAGTCTGGATTGCACGTCTCTGATTATCACTTCTACTTTGTGTTTATTTTGGTAGAGAAAATACATAACCATACTATACTGGATCTATGCTTAACCTGAGTAATGTTCTAGAAAGTACCCCTGATGATCACTTTTAAGTTTTAAGTGGTTTCCTTCTCTCTCTCTTTACATGCCCCCTCTGTGTGCGTCACTGTCTCTCTCTCTCTCTCTCTCTGTTTAGATAGATATATAGATAGATTCAGTTGTTTCAGTCATGTTTTACACACACACATGCACACACACGCACACACCCTAATCTTTATTTAATAGATTTTCCCTTGAATTTAATCCTGGGGTTGAGGATAAATGAGAAAGAAAGTGAAAGAAAAACCTCTTCTCACTTTAGAAATTCAAGGTCCTCCACAATTAAATCTAATCTATTTACACCTTTGGCACATAGGAGGTGCTTAATTAATATTTATTAATATATGCTAAATTAACCCTAGTGGATGTGCTGGTGAGAGTAAATATTTAATTGGGAGGATGGGGTAGAGAATATTCCAGGGTTTATCCCATGTAACAGGTATGGGAATCTGTGCACAGGTCCTTTCCATGATTAATGGCTGATCAAACTAGAGGCTTTTCCTTGGCAATGTGTGTGTGTGTGTGTTTGTGTGTGTGTTTGTGTGTGTGTGTGTGTGTGTGTGCTTGAGTGCTCTCATGCATGTGGTGACCCATGGGAGCAGTTCTATGGAAAAGAGCACTGGCCAAGAGCACTACCCTACCAAGTAGAATTTACAAAAGAGATTTACTCTCTCTTTTTCCTTTCAGCTTTTCTTGGTTCTCCTCCCTTCTTAGTTTCTTTTGTTTTCTATGAATAAGTCACCTGTTTGTTTCTTTGTTTTGGTTTTTGTCTGAAGAGAGGAGGGAAGTTTGAGAGTCAAGGTCAGTCTACTCTATCAGGAACCAGTAAATATATCTTCTCAAATCTCTTCTGGCTTGTGTCTAATGTGTTATGGAATATGACCAAAAGGGAGATTGCATGAGACCTATGTTCCATGCATGGCAACACAGAGCATCATAATGTCCTTTGCAGGAACAAAGATCTCAAAACCAAATGAATGGCTATCAGTTGGTAAATGGCCAAGAAAATATTAGTATATGAATTTAAGGCAAGGAAGTTACTTGTTTCAATAATATAATATGTAAGTATATAGATAATATACACATAAATATCTATTTCATATATAGGATATTATATGTACCTATATATTGATATACATATATCACAAGAAGTGGTCATTTTAATAGATATTTTTGATAACTTATTTTGCTTTCTCTTGTGAGAGGGTTCAGGAGGGGCTACTAAAAAAAACTACAATATAAAAATAAAAGGTATCAATAAACTATATTGAAATAAAATGTATTTATGAAAAAAGTTATCAGTAGAATGTGCTTAAATGAAAACATAATGTAGAATGAATAACAGTAGTGATATTATACTTGCTTCAACATCAAACTGCTGTCTTTCTTGTTGGCTCTACATAGAGAAAAAATGGACATATGATAGCCAAGCACCTGGATGGCTGATAAAATTCATCTATCCTGAGGTGTTGTTAGTAAAAACAGTAGAAGACAATATTGAGACCTAGTCTTACATGAAGCCATGCAACTATAGAATTCTGGCAATCAAAAGCAGCCAACCAACCAGCTTGGCATTTATCAATCAAAATTGAATGGTTTGGACTTCTAAGAGTAGAGCCAAAATGGCAGAGTAGAGAAGCACTCAGCCAAGTTTTCCCAACATTCCCCTCCAAACAACTTTGAAATAATGACTCAAATTGAATTCTGGAGTGGAAGAGCAAAAAGACAACTTAGGCAGTGGTAAAGAGAAAACTGCGTCACTGGTGTAGAGACCAATCTAGAGTCCACATGGATGAAATACCAGTGGTGGGACTAAGTGGTGATGACAGAAGTAGCAGCAGGTATGGTGAGGAGACCTAGTAACTGGCCAAAAAATGATTACAAAAATCCCAGTGCTAACAATGGACATAAGAGACCAGACACTGTTTGGTAACCCCATTGTCTATACCCAGTTCTGGATCATAGTTCAAGTTTAAAGAGGAGCATGTCAGTGTGAGAGCTCTGAAGGTCAGTATCACTTTCAACCCCAAGGGATCAGGTACTCTAAGGAACAGTAATGTTTCAAGTCCCAAAAGAGAAAGGGTTCCAAGGAGTAATATAAATTGCCATCAATTACCCTTCCTGGATAAGGACCAGAGTGCAAAGAAAGCAGTGACCACACATCTCACCAAATTATAACACATGGGAAGTGCCCCAAACTTCAAAACCCCCACAACTAGTTCTGAAAACAGAAATACTAACAAGCTTGAAACAGAGACAGAGTCTTTACCCCCAATTCCATACAGGGAACAAAGTTCAACACTAACATAAAGGTACAAAATTTTTAAAGGGTGGGAAAGTGAGTAAATGACCACAAAAAAAAAAAAACCTGATCATAAAAAACTACTATGGCAACAGAGATGATCAAGACAAACTCAGAAGAAGACAATAAAGCCAAAGCAGCTACAAGCAAAGCTTCAAAGGGGAAAAAATTAGATATAAACAAAAAAAATTCCTGCAAGAAAAATAATTTTCAAAATAAAATAATACTGGTAGAGAAAATTTAAGAAAAGAAATGAAAGCAAAGGAAGAAAAGAGAAGTAACAGTTTGGTAGAAGAGGCATAAAATAAAAAAAAGAAAATAATACCTTAAAAAAAGAATTGGCCAAATAGAAAAACAGGTACAAAGTTCACAAAAAACTCCATACAAAGCATAATTGGCCAAATGGAAAAAGAGGTAAAAAAGCTGACAAAAGAAAATCATTCCTTAAAATTCAAATTGGACAACTAAAACAAATGACTCTATGAGACATCAAGAAACAAATGCAAAAGAATGAAAAATGGAAGAAAATGGAACTATCTAATTGTAAAAACAACTGACCTGGAAAAATAGATCCTAGATTGAGGAGTGAAGACTACCTGAAAGCAATGATTGAAGAAAGAACTTAGAGACCACAAATCAAGAAATTGGTATCTTAGAACCAGAAAGTAAAATAGAAACCAGAAAAATCATCACCTGAAAGAGATCCCAAAATGAAAACTCTCAGGAATATTTTAGTCAAGTTCCAGAGCTCCCATGGCTAATAGAAAATACTTCAAGCACAAAGAAAGAAACCACTCAAATACTATGGAGCCACAGTCAGAATCACAGAAGATTTAGCAGCCACCACATTAAAGGAGCAGAGGGCTTAGAATATTATATTCCAGAAAATGAAGAGAAAGGATTACAACAACTGACCTGCTCAGCAAAAGCTAAATATAATACTGAAATGTAAAAAAAAAAAATAAATGCTATTTAATGAAATAAAGGACTTTCAAGCACTCCTGATGAAAAGAACAAAGTTGAATAGGAAATTTTATTTTCAAATAAAAGACTCAAATGAAACATAAAAACATAAACATGAAGGGGAAATCATAAAGAACTAGATAAAATTAAATTATTTACCTTTCTACATTGGAATATGATAACATTTATCTTCTATGAATTTTATCATTAGAGCAGTTAAAAGGATTTCACATAGAAAGAAGGAGCAGTAGTGAATTCACTATACTGATATAATGCTTTAAAAATGGACAGGCATGAAGGAAGGATGCCCTGAGAGACAAGGGAAGGGACAGGAAGAATAGGGGAAATTATCTCACAGAAACAAGGAATGCAAGGAAAAGCTAAAATCCCAGCGAAAATGGTGGAGATGGGAATGAGCAATGTTTGAAATTCACTCACATATAAATTAGTTCAGAAAGGGAATACACACATATACATACACATAGATATGCATAAATATACATATCTATGTGTATGTAATACACATACATACACAAATATATACATGTGTATATGTAATATACATTTATACATATATAATTAAATGTAATAGAAATCTATTTTATTAACCTGGAAAGGGTGGGGATGAAGGAGATAAAGAGAAAGGAGGTTGTAAAAGGGAGGGCAGATAAAAAAAGGCAATGGTCAGAAGCAAAACAGATTTTAGAGGAAGAATAAGAAAAAAAGAGAGGATAAATGAAATTAAATGGGAAAGATAAAATGTAGTTAGCAACCATAACTGTGAATGTTAATGGGATGAAACCACTCATACAATGGAAGTGGATATTACAAAGGATTAGAAACCATAATATAACAAAATGTTGATTATAAGAAGCACACTTAAAACATAGAGACACACATACAGTTAAAATAAGAGGTTAGAGCAGAATCCATTACTCTTTAGCTGAAGTTAAAAAGGCAGGTAGAGCAATCATGATCTCAGACAAATCAAAAGAAAAAAATAGATCTAATTAAAATGCATTTAATTTAAATTTAAAACCACATCTGTTGAAGAGGAATAATAGACAATTCAAATTATTAAAAGTTAAATTAATTACAGGAAGAAATAGTTAATAAAACTACACTAGCAGGGAACCACGACTTTCCCCTGTAAGAGCCAAATTAATCTAACCATAAAATAAGAAAGAAATCAAGGAGATGTATAGAATATTAGAAAAATTAGATATGATAGTCCTCTGCAGAAAATTGAATAAAAATAGAATGGAATATTTTTTTTTCTTATCTGTACATAACACCTTCACCAAAAAAGCAAAGACCATGTTTTAGGGTATAAAAACCTCATAACTAAATGAAGAAAATCAGCAATATTAAATGCACACCTTTTAGACCATAGTGCAAAAAAAATTACATTCAATGAAGGGGAATGGAAACACAAGTTAAAAATTAATTGGAAACTTAACAATCTAAGCCTAAAGAAGGAGTGGGTCAAACAACAAATCATAGAAACAATCAATAATTTCATTAAAAAGAATTACAACAATGAGACAACATTCCAGAATTTGTGGGATATATTCAAAGCAGTACCTAGGGAAAATTTTATAGTTCTATGTGCTTACATCAATAAGAGAGAGAGCCAATCAATGAATTGGGTATGCAACTGAAATACTAGGACAATGAATTAAAATCCCCAATTAAACACCAAAATAGAAATCCTGAAAATCAAAGGAGGAATTAATAATACTGAAATTAAAGAACCCATTAAACTAATAAATAAAACTAGGAGCTGGTTTTATGGGAAAAAATAAATTAGGTAAACCACTGGCTAGTTTGGTTTAAAACAAGAAAGCAAAAAACTAAATTACTAGTATAAAATGAAAAGGGAGTATGCACTATCAATAATGAAGATGACATTAAAGCAATTATTAGGAGCTAGTTTGCCCAATTATATGCCAATAAATTTGATGATATAAGTGAAATAAATGTTTGCAAAAATACAAGTTGCCCAAATTAAAAGATGAAGAAGTAGTATACTTAAATAACCTTATTTTATGAAAAGAAGTTGAACAAACCTTCAATGAGCTCCCCAAGAAAAAAAAATGCCAAACATCTCATAGATTCACAAATGAATTCTACCAAACACTTAAGGAACAATTAATCCCAATAACATATAAACTATTTGGAAAAAATAAGTAAAGGAGTCCTAGTAAATTCCTTTTATGAACAAATATTGTTTTGATACCTAAACTATGAAGAGGAAAAACAGACACAGAAAACTATAGAACAATTTCTTTAATGAATAATTGTGCAATTTTTAAAAAAATAAAATACTTCCAAGGCGATTACAGCAACTGAAGTAAAATAGTTTTACACTATGACTAGGTAGGATTTATACCACGAGTAGATGGTTGGTTCAATATTAGGAAAACTCTCTGCATAACTGACCACATATATAACAACAACAAAAAAGATTATATCAATAGTTACATAGAAAGCATAGAAATCGAAAGAGCTCTTCTTAAAATGTTAAGGAGTATCTATCTAAAATTAACAGTAAGCCTTATGTCTAACAAAGATAAACTTGAAGGTTTCCCAATAAGATCAAGAGCAAAGCAAGGATATCACCACATTATTAAACACTGTATTAGAAATGCTAGCCATAGGAGCTGCTAGGTGGCACAGTGAATAGAGCACTGGCCCTGGAGTCAGGAGGACCTGAGTTCAACTATGATCTCAGACACTTAACATTTACTAGCCAAGTGACTTTGGGCAAGTCACATGACCCCAATTGCCCTGCCCTCCAAAAAAGAAAAGAAAAAAGAAGAAAAAGAAATGCTAGCTATTGTAATAAGAAAAGAAAAGAATTAGAATAGGCAATGAGGAAACTAAACTATCACTGTTTGTAGAAGATATGATGATATACTTATATAACTAGAGAATCAATGAAAAACCAAGCTGAAACAATGAACAACTTCAATAAAGTTTCAGAATAGAAAATAAACCCACAAAAATCATTAACATTTCCATATACTAATAACAAAATGTAGCAGGAAGAGATAGAAAGAGAAATACCATTTAAAATAAGCTGAGACAATATAAAATATTTGGGAATCTTCCTGTCAAGACAAACCAAGGGATTTTATGACCACAATTACAAATCAATTTTCACACAAATAAAGACATATCTAAACAATTTTCAAAATATTAATAGCTTGTGGATAGACCAAGCCAATGTGTCAAAAATGACAGTTCTACAGTTATTGAACCATTCCAATTAAACTAGCAACAAATTACTTTATGAAGAGAGAAAAAATAACAATAAAATTCATCTGGAAGAACAAAAGGTGAAGAATATGAAAAAAATCAAATAAAAATGTGAAAGAAAGTGAGATAGTGATTCCAGATTTCAAATTATATTACAAAGTAGTAATCACTGAAACAGTTTGTTACTGGCTAAGAAACAGAGTGGCAGATCAGTTGAAAATAGACCTCTTAAAGAAGTGAGTCAAGGGATGGCCCCTTTAATTAAAAAAAAAAAAAACTGGGAGGGGAAGACCCTCAGGATTGCTGGTCAAAAGAGAAATAGTTATTATTGACATTCACTCTCAGCTGGAAGAGACCAAAACATAACCGTTAAATGGTGCTTTGGCAGGGACCTATTGTGGTCAGAAGAAAGGAAGGAAAGATTTTAAATTTTTTTTAATTAAAGGGACAATCTCTTGACTCACTTCTTTAAGAGGCCTATTCACTGAATGAGCTTTACCTGACTTAAAGTGAGAACTTGAAAAGGCCTTATCCTAAAAGGGCCAGGGCCTCCCATTTCATAGAAAATGTACACAATACATAGTAATAAAAGACCACAGCAATCCAATATTTGATAAACCCCAAATCCAAGACTGAAGGTAAGAACACAAGATTTGACAAAAAATGCTAGGATGACTGGAAAGCAGTTTGTCAGAAAACAACATCTCATATCATATACCACATCAAATGGATAAATGATTTAGATATAAAGGGTAATATCACAAATAAATTAGGGGAGCATGAAAAATATATCTGTCCAATCCATGGATAATTGAAGGAGTTTATGACCAAACAAAAAGTAGAAAGGATTACAGGAAGTAAAATAAATCACTTTCATTAAATGAAAAGTAAAAGCTTTTGCACAAACAAAAATAATACAGCCTAACTTACAAGGAAAACAGGAAACTGGGAGAGGCTGGTTTGTAGCAGTTTCTCCAATAAAGGCCTAATTTCTCAAATATATACAGAAGTAAGCCAAATTTATAAAAATTATGATCCATTCCTCAGTTAATAAATTGTCAAAATATATTCACAAGCAGTTTTCAGAAAAAGAAATCAAAACTCTCAATAGTCACATAAAAATACTCTAAATCACTATTGATTGGATATATGCAAATTAAAACAACTTTGAGATACCACCTCACACCTGTCATATTGGTAAATATGACAAAAAAAGGGAAAAAAAGGAAAATGAGAAATGCTGAAGGGGGTACAGAAAAATTGGGGCACTGATGCCATGTTGGAGGAACTCTGAACTTTGAACAGTCCAACCATTCTGGAGAATAATTTGGAATTGTGCCCAAAGTGATATAATCTGTGCATACTTTTTGTCCCAGAAATGCCATTTCTAGATCTATATCACAATGAGATCAAAGAAACGAAAAAAGGGACTATCTGTACAAAAATACTTATAGCAGCTCTTTTTGTGATGGCAAAGAATTAGAAATTGAGGAGATGTCTATCAATTAAGCAATGGTTGAACAAGTCATGGTATATAACTATGATGGAATACCCTCATGCTATAGGAAATAGTGAACATGGGGTTTTCAGAAACCTGTGAAGAATTATAAGATATCATGAAAAGTGAAATGAGCAGAACCAGGAGAATATAACATACACAGTTAAAAGCAATATTGTAAGGATGATTAATTGTGAAAGACTGATTTACTCTGATCAAGACAATGATTCAATTTCAAAGGACCCATGGGGGAAAATGTTATCTACCACCAGAAAGAGAACGTATAAACTCTGAGTGTTGATTGAAGCTTACTAAATTTATTTTATTTTTATTGTTTTACACTTTTACATGCTTACTAAATTTATTTTATTTTTATTGTCTTGCGCTTTTACACGCTTACTAAATTTATTTTATTTTTATTGTTTTACACTTGTGTTTCTTTTGACACAAGGCTAATTTGGAAATATATTTTGAATTACATCACATTTATAATAGAAATCAAATTGTTTACCTTTTCAAGGAAGGGAGGAAGGGTAGAAAGAAGCAAGAGAATTTTTATTTCATTTTATTTTATTTTAAGTTTTTGCTTCAATATTTATTCAGGGAATTCTTATATCTTTTTCTTTTTCTGTTTTGACTCTACCTAGCTTATGTATTAAGACACCGTATTTGTATCATATGTAAAGAAGAAACCCAACCTAATTCCTTCTATTTTTCTTTTTTTTTTTAATTTTTTCTTCTTTTTTAATTTGTTGGTTTACTTTTAGTTTACAAGATTTAGTTCCACAATTCCTTGAGTTAAAAATTTTCTCTCCCTCCCTCTCTTCCTCGCCCTCCCCCCCCCATGATGGCATACAATCAAGTATAGGATCTGCAAATACTTTCACATTAGACGTTAGTCAGGTTATAAAGAAGGATTGTATCAGATGGAATGAACAATGGAAAAGAGGAAACAAAACTAAACAAGAAAAAGATCAGGTAGTTTGCTTCAATCTGGATTCAAACTCAGCTCTTTCTAGTTCTTTCTCTGAATGTAGACATCTTTCTCCATCATGAGTCTTTTGGGGTTGACTTATAACCCTGCATTGCTGAGAAGAGTCCAGTATATCAAAGTTCATCATCAAACATATGTTGTGTCTCTAATTGGGTACAAATTTATCCTGGTTCTACTTTTCTCACTCAGCATCAGTTTGTATAAGCCTCTCCAGTTAAATACGAAGTCCGTCTGCTCTTTGTTTCTTATAGCACAATAGTATTTCATTATATTCATATACCACAACATATTCAGCCATTCCCCAATTGATGGGCAACCCCTTAATTTCCAATTCTTTGCCACCACAAAAAGAGCTTCTATAAATATTTTTGTACATATGTGTCTTCCTCCCATTTCTAAGATCTCTTTGGGATACAACCCTAGAAGTGGTATTGCTGGGTCAAAGGGTATGAAATTATTTATAGCCCTTTGAGCATAGTTACAGATTGCTCTCCAGAATGATTGGATCAGTTCACAACTCCACCAGCAATGCATTAATGTTCAATTTTTCAGAAAGAGAATTTTTAAGTCAAATTTTTTAAATTCTTGTCAAATTTTTTACATGTTATTGGGAAATATTTAATAAATAAATAAAATGTGTACATGTACATATATATATTTTACATTAATATTTAATATATTGGTTTGGTTTAGGCACCTGCACCAAGCAAGTTTTTAAGACAAAGAAGTAGAAATGGAAATTGTAACAAGTCCTATAAACCAGACAGAGATGCTAAATGTATTAACAATGCAATATTCACTATGCCTATGGCAATTATAAATAGGCTTATGTGGTTATTAATCACAAAATATATCAGTCTCTCTATATGGGGGATAAAGCCAGAACATTTATTAAAATACCAAATGACTGAGTCCCAAAACCAGAAAGTCAAAGCCTTCAGGGTAGTTATGAAATTGGCACAAGTAGTAAACAACCACATTCTTAAGCCTTCAAAACAGAACAGGCTACCTCAGGCAAAGGTCCTTCTCTCCCCACTCACAGCAACTGCTCAGCATCCAGGAAGCGTGCTCACAACAGCTCCGGCCCCCCACAGTTCCGGTCCCTGGCAGTCCCCAACAAGAGTCCTTAGCAGAAGTTCTGGCTGGCTCAATAAGGGGTTTGTGCCTCCATCTCTACCTTGGCTGCTACTGCCTCTGCTGCTGCTACCACCTATGCTGCTGCCGCCGCCGCCGCTGCCGCCGCCGCCGCCGCCGCCGCCGCCGCTGCTGCTGCCTCGGCCACCACCAGTCCCCACCGGAACTCTAGCTTTTCTTCTGCTTCCTCTTGCCCCTCCCCTTCCTGCTATGTCAGCAAGTCCAATGGGGCATGGAAGCTCTTTAAATCCCATAACCCTTACACTAAACTAAGAACACATCTAATACATGTATATTTTTCTGAAAAGGAGTATAGCTCACTCCCCCACCTTTGAGCCCCATTTATATGCAGATTGTAGTTCTAGAGAAGGAAGCCATATAACCTAACCCCTCATTTTCCTCACCTCATTCCTCATACACATGAAGAAATAATCCCAACTATGTGATTTGCCTAAGGTGATTCAAATGCTTAATAACAGAAGTCAAATTTGAACCCAAGTCCTCTGACTCTAAAACTTGTGCTTCTTCCACTTTCCAATACTGTCCCCTTAAACACATTCACACACACACACACACACACACACACACTCTCTCTCTCTCTCTCTCTCTCTCTCTCTCTCTCTCTCTCTCTCGCAATATACTTATGAATTATACAGCAAATATAGAAATATATACCCACAGAACTTGTGTGGATAATAAAATGAGTCTTTGCCTGTGTTTAAACCTTCCACTAATAATCTGCATCCAGAAAAAGACTTATAGAGGATGAATGCAGATCAAAGCATATTGTTTGTTCTCTCACTCTTTTTTATTCTCCTTTGGCTTGTTTCTTTTTCTCATGTTTTTTCCCCATTGCTTCTAACTCTTCTTTACAACATTACTAATATGAAAATATGTTTAATGTGAATGTATATGTAGAGCCCAATCAAATTACATGCCATCTTGGGGAGGAGAGAGGAGAGGCAGCGGCAGAAAATTTAGAACTCAAAATCTTATGATAGTGAATGGTGAAAATTAAAAATTAATTATGTTAAAAAAACACTAATATTTACTCAATTGGCTTATTTGTTGTGTGATGAAGTAATAATAATAGCACCTTAAAACCTAAGCCAACAGAATGGAAGTTCTGGGTGGTTCTACAAAACTAGACAGATTTTTGGTATAAACCTGTTCATGGTTAAATTCATGAAAGCCAGCCATGATACATTTGGATATATTCATCACTAGAAGGCTGGCCATAAATAATAATTTTTAAAATAAAAAGCATACATTTAAATTTAAATAAAATACAAGACATTTCAGGCATCTAAAAGGTAAGAGACACTTTCAATTGGTGTCATTTGAAGGGAAAGTTCATGTTAATGAAACTGTGTCTCTACTGAAGTACTAAAAACCACTAATCCTTTAAAAACTAAACCAAATCTGTGTTGACAGAATCAAAGGACACATACAATATTAAGTAGTTTTGCTTCAGTTCTTCAAAAATTTATTGAGTGCTTGCTTAATATGTGCACAGAACAAGGTACAATGGGAGAAAGTATAAGATAGATCATGCTCTCAAAGAATTCGTAATCAGTTTTGGGAAATAACATTTTCACAGATAACTTACATTTGACAAACAAATACAAAATAAAATGAGAATAAATGATCAAGTGAGTGTAACTTATTGCCTAATTACATTGCAAAAATGTGTCACAGACACATTACTGAGGGTTGGGAGGGCCCTTAGTAGTCATCCAGGCCAATATAGGAAAAGAATTTCAACTGAAAAATGGTTGTCCACCATGAAGACCCTTAAGCAAATGATAACTCACTATCTCCTAAGGCAGCTCATTCTATTTTTGGATGCCTCTGATTTTTAGGAAGTTCTTTCTTAAATCAAGCCAAATTTTACCTCTTTTTACCTTCCTCCCATATCTCTTGACTACTTGGTCCCTCTTGGACCAAATAGAACAAAGTGAATATTTCTACCAACAATTCTGCTTAAGAACAAAAATATCTATCTTCTCTATACTCCTATTTTCTCTTTCCTAGGCTAATATCTCGAATTTATTCAAATAATCCAAAAAATGATTTGGAGACAAAGCTCTTTAACATCCTGGTTTCCTTCCCTGGTCATTTGTCCCCTTATCAATATATTTTAAGATATCCATGCCTAGAATGGGGCAAACTACTCCATAGATGTTCTAACAGGAGCAGAATATAGCAGGACTAGAATTTCCTTTTTCCTAGAAGCTACACCTCTCTTATTACATATAGTAAATATCTTGGATGATAAGAAAATTATTGTGGGAAGTTTAGGGAGGATATGGCACTTGAGATGACCATTGAAAGATACGTGGAAAAAAGAGAATTCCCTGCAACAGAAATAGTTTTGGTAAATGTATAGAGAAGAGAAAAAAGTATTTTTGATAGAATACATATTCATAGGAATGAAAAATACATGTTGGAAGAGATGAAAATAAACTTACTTAGAACAGAGTAATTTGTATCTGAAAGATAATGAAGGGCCATTGTAATGAAGGGCCTTTGGTGAAATACTAGAAGTGATATTTAAATAAAATAAATCTGATTTATGTGTAGTACAGATTGGAAGTGGGAGGGCCTGGAGACAAGATCAGTTTGGAAATCATTGCAGTAAAATATATGGAAGGCCATAAGTGCTTATGGTACTGAATGATGGCAGTGGAAATAGAGCTGGTACAAATCCATTACCAAGGTTTAATTAAGATCTATGCTTCATTAGAGATATTATTAGTAAAGAAAGCTGACTTTGTTATTTGCTATGTAAGAAGAAGAATTTTAATGAAAGGTTAGATAAAGAGATGTAAAGCATTTAGTACTACAGAGGTAATAGACCTGCTATACTCTGTCCTGGTAAGACCCTTGAGTCTTATATACATATCTGTGTACCACATTTTACAAACCATATTGATAAGTTAGAGAGAGAACACATAAGGATGCCTAGAATGTTGAAGGTCCTTGAAATCATGCCACATGACAATTGGTTGAAGGAATCTGGAACATATAGCCTGGACAGAAGACTCAGAGAGGACATATTAGGTATCATGTATTTGAAGATCTGCTGGGCCTCAGAGGGCAGAACTGCAGCAGAAATGGACTAGAAGTTGCAAAGAAACAACTTAGGTTGGATATAAGAAAACACTTCATAATAATTAGCGCTACCCCAAAAGGAATGGTTTGCCTATGGAAGTAGTTGACTTGCCTCCACAAAGGTCCTCAAAAAAGTCTTAGATGTATAATTGGTGAGACTACTGATTCTTGTGAGGTTGAACTATATAGTTTACCTCTAACCCTTAGAATCCATGTATTTGTGTGTGTATATGATTCAGTAAGTACAAATCCTTGTGTAATAGGATAATATTTCCATTTCCTGGAGGCCCATAGTAAACACTGTTGAACATATACTCATTAACACAACTCCTCCTAGGATTACATTTTTCTACCATAATGGTTTGTCTCCTGAATCTTTTACTCTTCCTCTCCTTGTACCAGCTCCTCTTTGGGTCACATAATTATAGACACATAACCACATTCACAATCATAGAATCTCAGAGTCCCAGAGTTGGAAGGTGCCCTGAGGTCTTCTGGACCAAGTCACTGATCCTAAATTCCCTTGAAATTGTAATCTCAAAGTGGATATCCAATCTCTTTCTCCAGTAAGATGGCACTTACTGCCTCAATCCATTCCACTTTTGTACAACACAAATTATTATGATTCTCCCCTTCTCTCAATCCTAAAATCTGTCTCTCTATACCTTCTATTCAATATCTATGGCCTTCTAGGCCATATAGGATTTGTCAAGTCACTCTTCTACATAACATCACTTCAAGTAGTTGGAGGCAGCTATTGTAGTTCCCCTCTCACCAGGTCTTCTACTTAACTGGGCTAGATATCCTCCTAGGTCCTTTAATCAATCCTCATATAGCATGGTATTCATTTCCCTCGTCTTCATAGCTTCTCTCCATCATAGGCACACCAATTTGGTAATGAACTTCTAAAATATGGAGGCAAGAAATTATCATATTCTAAGTGTCTTAGTATTGACAAAAGGAGACTAAAGGAGAATTATCATTTCGCCTATTCTGTACAACATTTTATTCTGAATGCAATCTATCATAGCATTTGCTTTTTGGATTCCCAAGTAACATTGTTGACTTATGTTGATTCCAGTCTACTATAATTCCAATATTTCTTCCTTAAAACACTTTGTCTAATCAAATTTGCCCTATATTTAACTTCTACTATTGAATCATTAAGGTCAAGTATGGCATGTGACATTTACATCTAACAAATTACATCTAATTAGATTAAACCTATTGCTGTAGCTCATAAAGTTTCCTTGGATCTTTAATTTATCATTCAATCTTTTTGCTTTCTCTCCCATGTTCATGCCATTTGCAATTTTGATTAAAAAATACTTCCTAAGCCTCCATAAAAGTTATTAATAAAATTATGTTATTTCATAAACACATACAATCAATGGGCAGCTATTTGGCACAATAAAAAGAATGTCAGGCCTAAAATCAGGAAGACCTGAATTCAGATTCTGCTTCACACACTTATAAACACTTACAAACTTATAAACACTTATAAAATGTGTGACTTGGGGCAAGTCACTTAATCCTGCTTGCCTCAATTTCCTCATCTATAAGATGAGCTGGAGAAAGAAATGGCAAGCCACTTTGGTATCTATGCCAAGAAAATCTCACATGAGACCACAAAGAGCTGGAAATGACTAAATCTACTGAGCAACAATATCTAAGCAATACAAAGTTTTGTTAATTTTTCTTTCTTAATTTCTCTGACATTTAACTTTTTCACTTCTATTCATACTGCCACCATCATACTGATACTCTTAAGAACTCCCATTTGAACTTTTGCACTATATTCTGAACTGGAATCCTGTTTCCAGTTCATTATTCTCCTTGCCAGAAGATTAATATTCTTGGAGCATCTTCCCTTATTTTACTTTTTTCTTATGGAATTGATTAGCAACGGTAGGATAAAATCCATACTCCACCACCTGCCTCTAATTTATTTTTCATTCTTATTTTCTAATTCTCCCCTTCACAACTTTCCTGCTTTAACCAAACTGTCCTAATTATTGCCTAATGAATACAATATATACTTTTTCCATTTTATCCTTCAAGTTCACATTGTTTCCTTCTTCCTAAAAACTTGAAAGGACTCTTTCCTATGTACGTTGCTCTGCCACCTAATCAAACCTTATACATCCTTCAAACCCTTATACAAATCCCATATCCTTATGCAGGCATCCTAGATCACCAAGCCCACAACATGCTCCTCTTCAAATCCTTTGACATGAGTTGTCTTTGTCACTCATCTAACATTATCATTTTTCTCCAGTATTCATAATTTTATTTTTGTGTATATGTTTGATTTCCCTGAATAAATGAACCATTATTTCTGTTGTGGAAGAAAAGGAAGCCAAGGATTTTTTATTTTCTTGATATGAGTAGCACCATTTTAGAAAGTCTTCATTTCAGGTTGAATGAACACTCATCTAATCCCAAAGTTTTGTTTTCTTTTATCCCATTTTCTAATCAAAAGCTAACCAAAAGACGAATAGCCTACTCTAACCTTTGTTTCAACCTAAAGTCAGACACAGACCAACATATTAAAAAGTATTAATCCTCTCCCCTGAAACACAACAAACTGGATCTTAAGCCTATGCTGACCAGTTGTGAATCTGACACAATGATGAGCTATGTAAATTATAATTACTCTCAGGAAATACCTTCTGTTTAGAAGGTCTCTTGCTTCACAGATTAACCTTTCTCCATGTATCAGCTCAAGAATATCTATGCCTCAGCTTGTAACAATATCAAAAATAAAGTCAAAGGCTTGGAAAATAAATTGTAATAAAACCTTTTCTTTCAATGGCACTAAGATTCTTATATGAACTAAGCAAAAGAAGAGCATGTTAGCGGCACTTATTAACACCTTTTGTGTGTATGAACCTTTGCAATAAGCTTTCAAAAATAGGATCTCAGTTTGATCCTCATGATGAGTCCATGAGAAAGGCAGGATGTGTTCATTTTTTTTTCCACTTTACAAATGAAGAAGCTAAGACTTGGACAGTGTAAATGGTCACACTTCTTTGTACAACTTGAAACTCGGTCTTTCTAAAACCAAATATATAACTCTTATCATTATTCTGTGATGCCTTTCACATTCTAATTTTTCATTGTCAAGCATTCTTGGTTTTGGTCTTTTCTCCCTTTTCCTCTCTCTTCTAGGTACAAGAGTAGACTAAGACTGAACACCATAGTTAACACCTCCATTTCTTTTGTCACTTGATCTAAATGGGGCCATATTAGTCATTATTAGGAAAGCATCTTTTTATTGGGGCTGACATTCCTCTATAGAAATGCTAGCTTTAAAAAAATGTGGCAAGTGTAGGAGGGGAAAAAACCCCTAAATGTGTGAAATTTACGCTTAACCCAGGAGAGTTCATGCCAAAGTTATTTTCTATTATATAATGCTTAATGAACAGGATTGTGATAACAGTGGAGAATATGTTTGCAATGCAAAACCAGATCACTTGTGTAATGCAGTCTGCTTTGTAGTTGATATTTTCCATTTTGATGGAAATATATAGTTCACACACTATCAGTTCAGCTATGGGTATGAGCAACTCTCTTTTCTGCTTATATGCAAGATAGTATAGGTACTGAGTGTAGAATGGGGATCCGCATTTTTGTTTGTTTGTTTGTTTTTGGTTTTTTTCCAGAAATAGGCCAGGGATATTGAATGTAAACAATCTAATATTAGAACATGAAAGAATGTCATTCTCATAGACCTGGAAGGGATATCAGATGCCAGAAGGGATGTCCTTTGTATAAGAAGCATAAGAGGTTCCATTTATGTGTTGATTTAAAGTTTACAGTTCTCTTTACATACATTTCCATTTGATTCTCACAACACTGTGTAATACAGGATGAAAACACCTTTCCCCAAGGGTGTGCTGGAATCAGCTTGAACCAAATCTGGTTGTTAAATTTTCACTGTGAGATTTTACACTTCAGAAATGAGCAAAAGCTATACAACAAAGTTTGATTCACTGTATTGCTGTTTGTCCAGACTTAAGAAAATGATGAAAAAAATACTAATTGTGCAGATTAAATTTAAAAGTGTGTATGTCATACTCTTCAAAGTACTAGTTGCTAAATATGTACCAGTATACCACTGCCTTAGTCCCATTTTACAGATTAGAAAATGGAGGATCAGAAAGTTCAAGAGGCTTTATCTAAGTTATACATACTTTGATAATTTGTAATAGAAATAGGACTCACACCCAGTTCTTATGAATCCAAGTTTGGTCAGTGCTCTTTCTTTTTCACCCACTTTGTGTTCTACATAATTCTTAAAATACCATGGTCCATAACCCCTGATTTTTCTTTTTTAATGCTGCCCACTGCTTTCAGCAAAGAGTACCATCCTGGATCACCAGTAAGAATGGGGAGATGTGGCTGATGATTACCTCTCTAGATCAAAATTGTGGCAGGAGATGCCAGGAAATTGATTAGCAGTAAACTTCAGGCACTTAAGAATCTTTCTACTTGAACCATCTTCATTGTATCACTTTAGCAATGATTTGCTTTTGTTTTGTTTTGTCCCCCCACACACCTTGTCTGGACCCTGAATTAACTTAATTCCACCTTTAAAATGTTATTTTTGCAATGGATTTATTGACCATGCTCTTTGGAGTCTTCAGTCCTTCTTCCACATTTGTTGACCTTATACTGAGTCATTATTACTCTTGAATGGCATCCTCTGCTCTCACCTGAAGACATTTAAAGCCACAATGTTGTTGACTACAGTCTAAGAATGGATAAGCATTTGTGTTCCTTGCACTGTTGATAGAGTTGTACCTCATGCTTCATGTTTCAGAATGAAACTTTCTGCCACAGGAAAGCCTACTTCCGTAAGCTGGGGTCTCAAGTGAGATAGACCATACTTTCTTTTCCTTTTTATGTAATTACAATAGCAATCTATCACTGGACAATTTTGAGAAAACCAAATTTCTTTTTTTTTTCTTTTTTTTTCTTAAACAAATACTTTATTAACTTCTGTTTTACATCATTCATTTCTGCCAGATTTTGAGTTACAATCATTTTCCCCCCATTATTCCCCTACCCAACCTCCCAGAATAGTAGTCCTACAAGATATCACTTCCTCCAATCTGCTCTCTCCCATACCTTCTCCCATACCTCCATCGACTTTTCCATTAGAGGAAGGTGAATCTTTGTGTCCCAATGCCTGCACATCTTATCTCCCAATTACAGGCAAAAGAGTATTAATAATAGTATTTATATATATATTTGAAACATTTAATGTTAAGACCTCGAATTTCAGATCCATTTCCTTCCTCCCTTGTCACCCATTCCCTCTTGGGAGATAAGTAATTCAGTATATGTTGTACATGTCTAGCAATGCAAAACATTATCATAGTAGATATATTGTACAAGGCTGCTTATAATTCCTCCCACTCATCCCACCCCCCACCTGGTCCATTCCCTACATGATCCTGTCCCTCTTCTATAGTGGGTACTTCCAACCTCCCCTCACCTCAAGGATGCCCTCCCATCCATCATCTCTCCTCTCATCCCCCTTCCCCCTATCCTGCTGCAGGTTGAGATATCCCATTTAGTATGTATGTCATTTTCTCCTTGAACCAAATTCAATGTGAATGTGGTTTTGCCTTTTTAGCCTTCCTTATTCTCCCCCTCCTTTGCACCCACTTCCCCTACATGAGATAGTTTACCCAACCATGTCTCTCCCCATTTCCTCTTGCCACTTTCCTCTCTCACCTCATAATTTCATCCCTTGAGTACTCTCCCTTCCCAACAAAATCAACCTATGCCCTCTATCCATATATAACTGCAACCATATACACACACATTCACATATGTATTCATATGACCACACCCCCTTCTTCCATTATTTTCATAGTGAGAAAGATATCATCAGTCACAGTTATTGCTTTTCCATATAGGAATGTAAATAGTTCAACTTTGATAAGTTCCTTTTGATTTCTTTTCCCTGATTACCTTCTCAGGCATCTCTTGCTTCTTGTGTCTGGATGTCAAATTTTCTATTCAATTCTGGTTTTTTCCTCAAGAATGCTTGAAAGTCCTCTATTCCACTGAATGACCATATTTTCCCCTGAAACAAAATACTCAGTTTTGCTGGGTAGGTGACCCTTGGGTTCATTCCCAGTTCTTTTGCCCTCTGGAATATCATATTCCATGCCCTTCGATCCCTCAGTGTAGAAGCTGCCAGGTCCTGGGCTATTCTGATTGTGTTTCCACAATATTGAAATTGTTTCTTCCTGGCTGCTTGGAGTATTTTCTCCTTGATCTGGGGATTCTGGAACCTGGCCATAATATTTCTGGGAGTTTTCTTTTTGGGATCTTTTTCAGGAGGTGATCGGTGGATTCTTTCAACCTCTATTTTGCCCTCTGGATCTAAAACATCAGGGCAGTTTTCCTTGAGAATTTCTTGAAAGGTGATTTCTAGGTTCTTTCTTTGATCATGGCTTTCAGGTAGTCCAATAATTTTTAAATTGTCTCTCCTGGATCTATTTTCCAGGTCAGTGGTTTTTCCCATGAGATATTTCACATTGCCTTCTAATCTTTCATTTGTTTGGATCTGCTTAACAGCATCTTGATTTCTCATAAAGTCACTAGCTTCCATTTGCTCCAGTCTAACTCTGAAGGAATGAATCTCCTCAGTGAACTTTTGAGATTCTTTTTCCATCTGGCAAATTCGACTTTTTAAGGCATTCTTCTCCTCAATGCCCTTTTGGGCCTCCTTTGCCATTTGAGCTAGTCTATTTTTTAAGGTGTTGTTTTCCTCAGTCAGGCTGTTGACCCTCATTTCATACTTTTCCTGCATCCTTCTCATTTCTCTTTCCAATTTTTCCTCCACTTCTCTTATTTGATTTTTAAAGTCCTTCTTAAGGTCCTCTATGGCCTGCAACCCACTCATGTTTTCCCCTGGGGCTTTTGGAGCAGGACTTCTGACCTCACAGTCCTTTTCCCGCTCTATGCCCCCAAAATAGGAGTCTAGGGTTGCATTTTTCTGTTTCCATTGCCTTGGCATGTTGCCACTTAATTGCTTGACTTTTGGGCTTGTTGCCACACTATGGCTTTAAGGCCAGATAGAGGAATTTTCGTCCCGAACGTGTGGGGGGCAACTTCCGTTTCTGGCAAGCTGTAAACCCACCCACAACTTCCACCCTAGATCACAATCCAGATCCAGGGAGGTTAAAGCAAGAGCGATTACCCCCCAAGACTGATCGCTGGATCTCCCCACGATTTGTAGGCTGGGAGCCGGAAATGCCTCTGAAAACTACACAGTGGTGTGTCTCCTCAGCAGCTTCTAACCCCCAGGGGAGGGAGCTGACGCATTCCCCAAATACAGGTCCCAAAGTCCATAGGACACTAACCTCTTACTTTGTCCTAGGCAAGTCTATGTTGATAATTCTGGAATCTCCACAGTTCCTGGTGTTCTGGGGTTCCTCCAGCCGGCTGCTGGCCCTGCCGCCCTGGGGCTAAAACCTCGGCTCACGTGGACCTGGGCTGGGCTCAGCTCGGCTCCTGCGCTCTGCGCGCTGCCGGCTCCCAGACCACTGCGCTGGTCCTTCCTGCAGGGTGCTGGGCTGTCCTCAGCGGGAGGTTAGCTTCTCTGTGTCGTTCTGTGGGTGCTGGGGCTCCAGAAGATTTTCAGAGTCCTTTTTTACATAGTTTGTGGAGAATCTGGGGGCAGAGAGGCTTGGACGAGCTGTTTCTACTCCGCCATCTTGGCTCTGCCCCCCGAGAAAACCAAATTTCAAAGATGCTAAGTGATATACTTCATATACAGCTATTTGCAAGCCTGAAGATTCAAAATTATAGTATTAAAATTTCGTATTAGCATTTTTGGATATGATGTATTGAGAGAGATGATGGTGCGTGGAATCATGTTGCTATTTCCAAACATGTTCACACTTTAAAGTAAGAGCCATTTTATAAGTGCTGAAGAGGGGCAGAGCTAAGATGGCAGAGTAAAAGCAGCAAATTGCTGAGTTCCTGTTCCAACCACCTCCAATACCTGCAAAATATGACTCTAAACCAATTTTAGAGCTGCAGAACCCACAAAATGAGAGAGAGAAACAAATCTCCCCCTGAAGGCAGGCTGGCAGGCTGACAGGCTGGCAGGAAGGGTCTATCAAACCAAGCTAGGAGCCAAGTGAAGTCCTTTGTGAATCATGCAGGCCCAGCCCCAGGGTAGCCCTGACCAGCAGCACAGACTGGCTGGAGCAGACTTCAGGAGAGTGAATCACTAGCAGCTGTGGTGGTTTCCAGACTTCTCAACCCATAAATGTCAAAGAGAAAGTAAAAGGTCAGTGGGGAACTCTGTTGGAACTGAGTGATAGAAGAGTGGGGTCTGGCCTCTGCCCCTGGGGCTGGAGGTGGCAGAGGCATGATGGCCATGTGGCTGCTTCCTGAGCTCCTGGCCTGCAGATCATAGGGAGACCAAGCAATCATTCAGAGAGTAATCACTCTTGCTTTGACCTGCTTGGATCTGAGTCGAAGTCTTGGGTGGTGGTCCTGGGGTGTGTGGCCAGTGTACCAGAGCTCATGGTGGCTATAAAGAGGGAACCTCCTCATAGCTCAGAAAACATGTGAGAAATCCCCAGAGATTTGGGACACAGCTCTTTCCACTCTGGAAGCAAAGTTCTACCATGGCAAAGAGTTCAAAGGTCAAGTCATTGGCTGGCAAGATGAGCAAGCAGTGGAAGCACAAACAGAACATAAAATCCCTTTTTTAGTACAAAAATGATTAAAACATGGAGCCAGAAGAAGACAATGAAGCCCAAACTCCTGCATCAAAAGCTTCCAAGAAAAATATGAACTGGTTACAGGCCATGGAGTACCTCAAAAAGGATTTTGAAAATCAAGTAAGAGAAGTGGAGAAAAAAATTGGGAAGAGAAATGAGAATGATGTAAGAAAATCATGAAAAGTGAGTCAGCAACCTGCTAAAAGGTGACCCAAAAAATACTGAAGAAAATAGCACCTTGAAAAATAGACTAACTGAACTGGCAATAGAAGCCCAAAAACCAATGAGGAGAAGAATGCCTTAAAAAGTTCAATTGACCATATGGAAAAGGAATTTCCAAAACTCACTAAAAAGAATTCTTTCAAAATTAGATTGGAGCAAATGGAAGCTAATGACTTTATGGGAAATCAAGATAGTATAAAACAGATCCAAACAAATGAAAAAATAGCATACAATGTAAAATATCTCATAGGAAAAACCACTGACCTGGAAAATAGATCCAGGAGAGATAATGTAAAAATTATTGGACTACCTAAAAGCAAGGATCTAAAAAAGAGCCTATAATTCATCCTTCAAGAAATTCTCAAGGAAAAGTGCCCTGATATTCTAGAACCAGATGGTAAAATAGAAATTGAAAGAATTCATTGATTGCCTCTGGAAAAAGACCCCAAAAAGAAAACTAGGAAAGTCATAGCCAAATTCCAGGGTTCCCAAGTCAAGGAGAAAATATTACAAGCTCCCAGGAAGAAACATTTTGAGTATTTTGGAAACACAGTCAGGACAACACAAGACCTAGCAGCTTCTACATTAAGGGATCAAAGGGCTTGGAATATGATATTCCATGGGTTAAAGGAGCTAAGACTAATGTTTCAAGAGAAAATATGGTCATTCAATGAAATAGAGGACTTTCAAGCATTCTTGATGAAAAAACCAAAGCTGAACAGAAAATTTGACTTTCAAATATAAGATGTAAGAGAAGAATGAGAAGGAAAACAGGAAAAAGAAATCATAAGGAACTATTAAAGTTTAACTATTTACATTCCTACATGGAAAAATGATAATTCTAACTCATGAGACTTTTCTCAGTATGAGGATAGTTGAAGGGAATATATGTACATGTATATGTATATATGTATATGTATATATGTATGTATGTATGTATGTATAGGAGGGTGTGTGTATAAATACATATGTGAGTGTGTGTATATTTATTACATGTATACATAGATAGAGGACACAGGATCAGTTGAATAAGAAGGGATGATATGTAAAAAATAAAATCAAGAGGTGAGAGAGGATTATAATGGGAGGAGGAGAAAGGGAGAGATAGAATAGTATAAATTATCTCATATAAAAGAGGCAAGAGAAAACTGTTACAATGGAGGGGAAGAGCAGGAAGGTGAAAGGGTCAACCTTATTCTCATTGAATTTGGCTTAAGGAGGGAATAACATACACTCAATTGGGTATCTTACCCTACAGGAAAGTAGCAGGGGAGGGGACAAGAGGGGAGATGATAGAAGGAAGGGCAGATTGGGCAGGAGGGTAGTTAGAAGCTATCACTTTGAAAAAGGGACAAGGTCAAAGTAAAAAATAGAATAAGTTTGGGTGGCAGATATAAGAGAGAGTAAATTAGGGGAAGGGGTAGGCTCATTATCTTGGTGTGGAGGAGGGGAAAGATGTGTAGAAAATTCGCAATTCAAAATATTGTGGAAATGAATGTTGAAAATTAAAAATAAATAAATAAAAGATGAGGAAAATATAAATAAATAAAAGAACAACAATTACCAAAAATGTGCTGAAAATATGTTATGATGTGTTGGGGGTATACATGCAGTTGTCATGGAGGCATGAGACCTGGAGCATGCTGACTCTACAGTAACCCTGTGGAGATAAATCAGACATTCAGTGAGACAGCTCTGTACCAGGAAGGTAGCTCTGTGACTTTCTGACTTGTTGCCAACTGATAAGGTCTTCAAGGGAAGAGAAGCCTTGAGATTCCAGAGGGTTTTGGGGAAGTTTAGGGAAGTTTGGAATGTCCTGCCCAGTACACGGAACCTGATACAGGGTACTCGGCCATGAAGTAAGAGGTGTATGGGAACAAGGACAATGTTGTACTCCCAAAGATAGTTGTTTGTGACAGTTATGCAATTATACAATATATACTCTGCACTCTTCGCTGATCATGTAGAAGTTAGGATGTAATTGCATGAGAAACTGCTGAATAAAGTCTTGTTACTCTTTGACTCTCCTGGCTTGGAACTCTGTTCTTGGGTAATGTAGCTGGACTACGACCAGATGTATACTGAGGGTTGGATTAAGGTAAGAACCAGCTGCCTCTGACCTTGGAGGTTGGATCAATGATGATGAGTAACATTTTTTCTAGAGTCCCTTTAAATAGTTAATTTTTTTTGCAGACAACCAGTCCATTTAATACATGAACTTGGTTGATTGGGCAAGTTCAATTTATTTGACTTTGTTACACAATGGCAAATGTCTGAGTAATTGCTCTGGTCTGAATCCTGGCACCATCTTTTGTTCCCTTTAATCAATATTTGGTTCATGTTGTAATTTGCTAAGAATTGCACAGGAGGAAAATTTCATCTCTTTCCATCATCTATTTCATTGCACCATCATTTCATTTGTAACCAGTCTTAGAGCATGCTGAGGGATGAGGGAGAAAAATTAAAACACGTTGTGCCATTTAAAAAAACTTTGAAAAGGAAAAAGTGCTAAAATGTTAAATTCAATAGGATAACAATACAGATAGAGTACATACTGCTTTGTTCTGGGTTTTGCTTTTTTTGCTTTACATACTCACCACTCAATACTTTGGTAAATAGCGGGTGCTTAATAAGTGTTTGTGTGATTATGTTTAAATGTAGAGTAAAATGTGATGAGTGATAGGAAGTGTGTGTATCTGTGTAAACACATATATACATATATGTATACATACACACACATACACATTACACTCACCTTCTCAACTGCAAGGATCATAGAAAAGGCTTAAATTAGAAGTCATGTAATTTACCCAAGTGTTTTGCAGAAAATTCTTGGCTAAGGTCATACAGGTAATAATTAATAACTGTCAAAAATCACATGTGAAGCTGGGTTCTCTGACTCCAGGCTGAACATTCTTTCCTCTGTATCACAGTCCTCCCTTTCCTCCATCAATTCTACATGTGTGTTCTCAGGATATGGAGAGATTTTAGTTGTTCATCTTGTATGCTTTGTAGGAATTCCCCAGGAAATTTGTCATTTTTATTGCATATTTATTTTTGTCTTCCATAATTCATACATATGTAGTGCTTTATATAATGCTTTCCTCACTCCAATCTTGTTAGAGATACAATTCAAGTATTATTATTCCCATTTCATAGACAAAGAAATTGAGGCTCATATCAGGCAGCTAGGTGGTACAATGAATAAAGCATCATGCCTAGTATCAGAAAAACCTAAGTTCAAATGATTGCCTCAGACTCTTGCTAACTATGTGAACCTGGAAAAGTCACTTAAGTTCTGTTTGCCTCAGTTTCCTCAACTATAAAATAGGGATAACAATAATACCTTACTCCCATGGTTGTTGTAGGAATCAAATGAAATAATATTTGTACTTACAGGATTATTTTAAGACTACAATTTCTCTCTCTCTCTCTCTCTCTCTCTCTCTCTCTCTCTCTCTCTCTCTCTCTCTCTCTCTCTTTCCCCCTCTCTCTCTCTTTCTCTCTCACTTATATACACATATAAATACAGATAGATAGATATGTTTTGCAAATTATCAATGCATTATATTACTGAGAGACATTTTAGTATAATGAATACAATGATCACCTCAGTCAAGAAGAACCAGTCTGCTTCCAGAACATTCTGTCTATATGACCCTGGACAATTCATCTCAATGACTTCAGACTCTAAAAACAGTATTTTGAGGAGACATTGTTGATTTATATTGGTAGAGGAAGTTCTACAGCGGGAGCTCAATACAGTGACCAATAAAATCATAGGTTGATTAAAAATAATAATAATGAATAGTTATTTTAATATGGGGTAATTACTTGAGAACACCTGTAATCATCAAAGAATGTATATATAGCTGAACAAGATCCCGGGGTTCTTCTTATAGAATGGCACATACGGATATTGAGCCTTTGACAAAATGAAGCAGAGACACTCTCATGTCAACAGAAATTGACTGGAAAGGGGGCCAATCCTGCCCTCAGCAATTTTTCATTAGTTGGGCCATGTAGAGGGAAAAAAGTACTACATGAGAAGATACAATAATCAGTGGTAAAAGGCTGAAGAGAGAATTATTTCATTAAATACATTGTATAGATGAATTAATACTCTCAAGGAGGCAAGTGAATCATCCCAACTGACAGCTGCTGCAAGCAAGATACCATGAGGTTAAATGACTTTTCCAAAGCCACATTTTAACAAAAGAAATGAATCCATAGTCCAGATTTACTAATATCTACTATCATGGCAATACAATCTTCTGTTTTTACTGTCCAGTGTGAAAAACAGTGGAATGCATTACAAGGGAGGTCTGGAGTCTCCTTTGTGGGAGATTTCAAAGAAAAGAACATTAAAATCATTCCTCTGTAATAATTTCAGAACAATCCTTTATATGAATTAGTTGGTTTAATGGTCTAGTAAGGTTCTAAACACTCCAAAGGGTAAGTGAAAGCATACAATCATTCTGGCTTAGCTATTACAATGTAAGTCCCCATATTGATCTAAAAGCAAGTTGCAAACAATTCTGGGGATAAAGCAATTGAGAACTGTCATGGTGACAGTGAAATAACATGTTGAGTACAGATCATGGGCTGAACATCATTATATCTCCAGTCCTACTGATATAAAGACTGCACAGTTTTGAGGGATACTACATATGTTCCCTTCTAAGCAAATGTATCTAAAGCATTCTGGAATATCTCTATAAATGTCAGTTATTATTACTCTTTCATTAATCCTTTCTTCTCATAAAGATATGTCTCATAAAAATAAGTTAACAGAAGAAAATATGTACATTTTCCTTTCTAACATCCTAAACATGAATTTTCACTTTACCCCCATAGAGAACAAGTGATTTGCTCAAAGTAACACAGATAAAAAATCCAAGTCCTCTGACTCAAAATTGAATATTCTTTCTTTTTTCTTTTTTATTATTACTTTTTCAATTAACAAGCATTTATTTTCTCTCCCTCCAAATTCACCATAATTTTAAAAAAAGAAAAGCTAAACTTTTATAACATAAAAAAACTAAACAAAGTTCTGTACCCAATATGGTTTCCACTAACAATTATTGCTGCAGTTTAACAGGTAATGAGTATGTGTCTTCATTCACATACAAATGCATATATCTATAGATGTTCTCATTAGTCTGTCAGTCTAAAGTACATATATTAAGCACCTACTATGTACCAGACACTGTGAAAAACTCTGGAGATACAAAGAAGGCAAAAATAGTCTCTGTTCCGAAAGCATTCAGAGTCTAAAAGGGGAGATAACACACACACACAAAACTATATATAAACAAACCAATTTAAGATAAATTGGAGACGATCAACTTTGGGAAAGCCTTAAGGAGGACAAGGAAAGATGAGGTTTTTATCTTGGCTTGAAGGAGGCCAGGAGATTCAGAAGGCAGAAATAGAGAAAGAATTCCATACATAGAGATGAAAATGCCTAGAGTCAGAAATGGAATGTCTTATTCAAAGAAGAAAAAGAAGGCCAGTAGCATTAATTTGTAGAGAGTATGGTTGGTTGAGTGAGATAATCAGAAAATTGTCAAGATGTGAATGCAGTACAGGTTATAAAGGGGTTTGAATGCCAAGTAAATTATTTAATTTGTTCCTGGAGGTTACAGGGAGCTTTTGGAACATCCTGAATCAAGGATTAACAGACTGTCCCTCTGTTTTAGGAATACCATTTCATCAGATAAATGGGGAATGAATTAGAGCAGGAAGAGATATGGCAGAAAGACAAACATTCAGGCCATTGCAATAGTCCAGACATTATTAGATGATGGCATCAGGATGATGGCAGTGTTAGAGAAGAGAAAGGAATATATATGAAATATGTTACAAAAGTAAAACAGGCAGGATGTGGCAATAGATTGGCCATGAAAGATGTGAGATATTAAGGTTTTAAGGATGATATTGAGTTGTGAACCTGGCTAATTGGGAGACTGGTGGTAACTTCAATAGTAGTCAGGAAATTAGATAAAAGGGGAGTACTTTCGAGGCAAGATATTAAATTAGGTTTTGTACATGTTGGGTTTAAGATATCCTCAGGACATCAAATTCAAGATGTCCAGTAGGTAGTTGGGACTATAAGACTAGAGGTCAACAGAAAGGTTGGGGCTGGCTAAATAGATTTGAGATTTCAAAATCCTAAGCATAGCATAGAGATGCTAACTGAATCTATGATAATGAGAACCTCAAGTATGATAGTATAGGGAGAAGAAGAGAAGGGGAGCCTTGTGGGCATTTGTCGGTGTGACCAAGATGAGACTAAGGAAAAAGAAGACTAATAAAGAGTGGTCAGACTAGAAGGAGGAAAGCCAAAAGAAAGCAGGGTCACAAAAACCTACAAAGAGAATATCTAGAAAATAGTGATGATGGAAGCTTCAGAGAAGTCTAGAAGAATGAGAATTAAGAAAAAGACAATAGATTTAGGAATTAATAGATCTTTGATGACTTTGCACAATGCAGTTTCAGTTGAATGATAAAGTCCAAAGCCAGACTGTAGAGTTAAGAGAAGAGTAAGAAGAAAGAAAGTAGAGACACTTCATGTAGATGGTGTTCTCAAGGAGTTTAGCCCCAAAAAGGTTTGATATGATGATAGCTAGCAAGGATGGATAGATCAAACAAAGATGTTTCTTTTGGAGGAAGGGGGGAATATGAGGCTGTCTGTAGGTAGTACGGAAGTAACCAGTATGTAGTCTGGGAGATATTGAAGACAGAGTGAGAAGCTATCTTGAAGAAAATAGGATGAATTGGTATCACTTGTGCATTCAGGAGTGGGGGGAAATGGGGAGATTTGGAGGGTTGCCTTGACAATTAGATCTCATCTGTGAATGACTTCAGGATATAAGCAAATGAAACAGAAAGCACTTCACTATGTTCTCACATTTTTGTATGTCCAATCACTTCTGACTAAGCAGTCAATTAAAAGTCTTTTCATCACCAAGAAGTAATCTGAGGGGAAATAGTTAAAGAATACATTTTTATCCTCTGAGTCAAAGACAAGTCCCCACCATTAACCATTTTGAAAAGCAACCTCATCAAACCTCTAATTATATTATTAGCAGACAGAGCATATTGTGCTGCAAAGATTGGATCAGCATTGAGTAGTCCCCCATTACATAGAAAAGAAGATAGACTTAAATAATAGGAAATATATTAATTGCTCATGGTTGTGCCATGCCAATGTAATACACATGAAAATCCTGTCTAAATTAACTTTGAAATTCCATATAAAACTAAGCTACCAAAGTGTCACTTTTAAGAACTCAAAAAAAAAAAACCTTAAAAAAGAAATTAATCTTGAAAATAAAAGAGGTCAAGAATCTCAAGGAAAATAATGAAAAAAAATAGAAAAGAAAGGGTAATACTACAAGATCTCAGAATATATTACAACAGTTATCAAAATTATTTGGTTTTAGTTAAAAAAAACAGAAAAGTTGATCAGTGTAATAAGTGAGGTATGCAAGATCCAGATGCAATCTAACAAGTTAGTTAAGTATCCCATAACCCTAAGGATTCTTTTAGGGTAATAATGAACCATCTGATTAAAAAAAACTTGTAAAAAGATTAAAACTATTAAGCTACATAGCTGTTACTTTAGTATTATTCTATGCAGTATTGTATTATTATTATTTGAAGGAACTGTGGACAATTTAGACCCCAACCAGCTTTTTTTTTATGTTGTTATTTTCACAGATTAAATAATAGCTATTGATGCTCCAATATGCATTTCATGATAGAGACTGGTAATTTTAATATAACATACCAGATAATGAAACATAGCTGCTTCCTCTTGACAAAGAGGCATAAGACTATTTCTACAGAATGTCACATATATTATCAGACAAAAATTTCACGTAAGTTGGTTTTAACAGTTTTTCTTTGTTTCAAGGAAGGGATCATATCCTAAGGAAGTTGAAAAGTGGATATGTCCAGAAATTACCATGATATAAAAAATGGCATCAATAAAACATTTTTAAAGATCCTGATAGAGCAAAGAAACTCATCACTTCAAAAATTATAATGAAAGTTACATCTAGTTTCAGTGCAATGCTGCAATAAAGATATTATCCTTGTTGATCTGAGACTTGTTCTTAAAGGTTACAGAAACACCATTTTGTATGACATGTTACATGTTGCAAAGTAATGTGGGCACTCTATATATATGTTAGCAAATGTTAGCAAGATCACACTGACACTCACAAACAGATATTTCTGCAGTAGAGAGTATGTGTGGCTTTTTTCCAAGATGCTCTCCTTCTTGCACAACCAGAAGAATGAAGTCATGGGATAATAAATTCAGAGAAGAAGAGGACTTTTGGAAGCAATCCAATCCAACCCCTCATTTTAACAAATGGAGAAACTGAGGTACAGAGTGGTTTATACACCTGTGAAAGGTTATACAGCTAGCAAGTGTCTGAGAGAGTATTTGAACTCAAGTTTTCCTGATTCTATGTTCAGTATATAAACAACCACACTGTCCTGTATCTAAGAGAAGTCATATGGAGAGAGGGATACATAATTACTTACAATACTTACCTCACACAATTACTGTGAGGAAAATGGTTTGCAAAACTTAATATATTGTATGGACCTGAGCATAGATTGTTTGAGTATCTCTCTTTTTATGCATCTATTCCTATGACAACAAAAAGCTAACATTCATCTGATACTTTTTTAAGTCTTCTAATATAAGCAACAAAAGTAATCCCTGAGCAAAATGAAATAGTAAGGGGACTCAATTACTCAGGGCATCTGCTGAAGAATTCATTTTTTAAATAGAACATCTGCTCAGTTCTTGGTTATTTTGAAATTTCTTTTTGAACTTTATTTTTACACAACCTTTATTTATATATTATACACATAAATGGAATATTTACATTATACTTAAATAAACTATATAGAAAGGTATACAGACAGATATAACTATATATGCAAATGTGTGAGTACATGGGAACAGACACACACACACACACACACGCTTCTTTTTTTTCTCTCTCATCTCCTCCATTCAGCAGGACATTCCTTTTAACAATGAAGAATAAGAGGGAAAAATTGATTCAGTAAAGCTAGCCAACACATCAACTGAGTTTGACAGTATATGCAATGCTCCCCTCTTCTTCAAAGTAAGGATAGAATCAGTTTTTCCCTCTCTTATTTAATAATAGCTAAAATATAGTACGTACTATTTGCCAGGTGCTTTGGAAATATTATGTCATTTGATCCTTACAACAACCCTGGGAGGTAGGTGCTATTATTAACCCATTTTATAGATTGGAAACTAACTCAAACAAAGCTTAAATGGCTTGCTGAAGGTCACACAACTAGTAAGTATCTGAGGTCTAATTTAAACTCATATCTTCTTGACTCCAATCCTGACACTTTATCAACTGTACCCCCTGTTGCCCCTATTCATTATATAATTATTTGGGTTCAAGTTTGAATCTGAAAATTTTTAGCTTACTTTACAGAAAATTTTATCTCTTAAGGCCCTAGTAATTGATGGTAAGGGTAACAACTTAATTCCAACCACAAGGAAAAATTGGTTGCAAATGTAAGATTTTTAATAGAGGTATGACCTTAGAGCTAAAAGGGGCCTTATGCATTATCAATCTTATCTCTTACTCCTGATTAAAACACAAGAGAACTGAGACCGAGTTTAATAAAGCTACTTGGCCAACATCACATAAGTGATAAATTGCAGAGCTGAGAGTTAAATTTGGGTATATGACTTCAAATTCAGTGAGCTTCTCTCACCCTAACTAGACTACAACACTTCTAGCAAAACAAAGAAATCTTGGGCATTGAAAAAAATAAATTCAAGTGTGTATGGGGGGGTGTATTTGGTTTAGGTAGTTGTCCTTTGTTTCAAAAAGGACAAAAATGACATCACTGTGGTAGACTCAAGTTATATTGCATCCAACTGTGGCTGACCATACCAATATGACTCAGAATGCTCTCTCACAGGTCTGGCACAAATAGTCCATGTGAACATTTGGGATGGATTCTCTAAATTTGTGGATATTTCATTTCTTTTGTGCAACTCCAATTTGGCTTTGCTCATAGAGCGTAGTGCCTTCTTTGATACAGGCATGCCATATTAGGCAGTCCTGTGTCAGTGTCTCCCATGTCACACAATCAACTCCAAAATTTTTTTTTTAATTTTTTTTTTTAAAGCAATTGGGGTTAAGTAACTTGCTCAAGGTTACACGGCTAGTCATTTGATTTATGCATGGGTGCTCATTTCCTGAGGCCGGATCTGATCTCGGGTCATCCAAACTCCGAGGCCGGCGCTCTTACTCACTGCGCCACCTAGCCGCCCCTTTAGGGCAATTGGGGTTAAGTAACTTGCCCAAGGTTACACGGCTAGGTTTTTGTTTGTGCGGATTAGGTGTTGGAGGCCGGCTCCGAACTCAGGTCCTTCTGATTCCAGGGCCGGCGCTCTATTCACTGCGCCACCTAGCCGCCCCAACTCCAAAAATTTTAAGAGAGATCTTGAGAATGTCCTTATATCACTTCTTCTGTCCACCATGTGATATATATGCATGTATATGTATACATAGTATATGCACGTACACATACATGCATGTATATGTATGCATACGTGCATGTGACAACATAGAGCTACTTTTAGCTCAAGAGTAATGGGAGGCCTTAAAATGATATCTTTCATTATATATGTGAATCAACACAGTGAAGATCATAGGATCCTAACTTAAAGCCAAAAGCAACCTTTGAAATCATCTAGTTCAGGTGTTTCTAAATTTTTATTTTGGTTTTGTTTGTTTGTTTAATATCACAGAGCCCTTTGGCAGTCTGGTGAGTCCTATGGACCCTTTACACAAAAATGTTTTTAAGCACATAAAATCACATCAATGGGAAATATATAGAAATTCAATTATACCAATATATAGTTATCAGAATATTTAAAAATCTAAGTTTGTTAACAACCAATGAAGAATCCTTGATCTTGTTCAACTCTTTCCTTCTAGTGAGCAGGAATTTTAAGAAAAGAGAGGTTAAGTTGACTTGTTCAGGGTCACACAAGTAAATGGTACATAGAAGAGGCAAGATTTTAACTAACTCTGTAATGCCATGCACAAGCAGCTTTCCAGAAGAATGATACTGTGAACAGCTTTTAAGATCCTGTTTACATAGTATAGTGAATAATCTATTTATTCAATAACAAATGAGAGCAAAGCATTCACAGAGAATCAGGGTACAGCATTCACAATGTTACAACTTATCACAGAAAATCACAATATAGTATTCACAAGAGCTTATCATTAAAATGGCCACATAGTTTTCACCAAAGTGGTCACAATATTTAGAACAAAGAACAATCATCTAAAAGTGCAATAGTCAAAGTCTTCCACTGATGGGGCACACTCAATTAACTCAATCAGCCACTTATTCAGCAATCAATTACTAAGTATCATTAATCACTAAGTATAATCATTAGAGAATACACAAACCCTCCACCTCTAGGTCACTAGTAAACTAGAATTTCATCATTTCGCAGTACCCACAGAGAGAGCTTTTCATCTTAACTTGGGGCCAGTTCTCAGATTCCCTGGATCCCCTTCCATGGTCCCAGATTCTACCTGGATTCACCAGACTGTCAGCTGGGTTCAATGGCAGACAGCTCCCAGTTCCTTGTCCAGATCTCTGGACCTCTGGATCCAGACCTCCTCCACACTGAAGTTCACAGGGTCCAGTCCATCCCAAATCCTTCACAATTTCTGCTCCCAAGGAATACAAGGTTCAAACAAGCCACAAATAGACAAGCTCCTTGCATCCTGGTCATGCTTCCTCAGCCTTCTGCAGCTCATTCAAAAAAAATCAGAATCACCTTATCCAGCCTGGGGAGAGGGGACTAGTGGTGCCTGGGCTCCTCCCAGCAGCTGCTTTTGCCTATGCCTCTCTGGGGCTTTTCTTATATACACAGCATTAGCTACTTCCTGTTTCAGCCATCCCCTTCCTTTTACATCAGGAACTTCTGAACCCCTGTTTCTTTCGCCGAGGTTTGATTAATTACTAAGTGCTAAATACCTGCTTACTTGCCAATACAAAAAGGGGTCTTCAAATTCAAATTACATTACCATTACATTAATGGCAAGTACAGAAGTAGTTTACACCTTGTTTCAGCTATTGAATTAACACCTTGTTATGATCTGATAAGAAATAGAACATGTGAACTCCACAATTTGTGAACCCTAGAACTTGTGAACTCCTGGGGAGGAGCTAATGACTGTATAAGGAAAGCCCCAGGGCTAGAGACAGCAGAAATTGAAAAGAGGACTCTTGTGGTGGCAGAGTCAAGAAGGAGAAAACTCATGGTATCCTGGCACTCTGTCTCCTCTGTCTGTGTTGATGTTTGTTTGTGATACTTTGTACAGAAGCCCTGGGACCTTACTAGAAGCCCTGAAAGAGGGTTTTTCTGGTTGTGTGTGTACAGAAGTCCTAGAGGAGGATTTTGGAGGTCCTGGGACTTTACTGATGATTTGTGCTGACCTCATGGACCTTGTCTGGGGGTCTGTGTTGATTTCTTTGTTAATGATTTGTGTTGAGTTCTCAGACCTTGTTGGTGGGTCTGAGTTGATTTCACAGTCACATAGTGAATTGATGATGGTGCTGGCAACATATATGAATATTATTGTGGCTCTGTCAAGCTTTGTCTTCCCAGAAACAGGAACTGTGAAGAACTTGAGGTGGATTGGACATTGTGAACTTCAATGTGGAGTGGGAACTAGACAAAGAACTGGACAAGAAACTGGGAGCTGCCTGCCTTTGAACCCAGCTGACAGTTTGGTGAATCCAAGTAGGATCTGGGACCATGGAAGAGGAACCATGGAAGCTGAGAGCCAGCCTTGAGTCAAGCAGAAAGAAGATTTTACTTGGATACTATGTACTGACTGAGAAGATTATTATTTACTGTGACCTAGGGGTAGATGACCTGTGTATTTTCCACCATCCCTTAAGAGTTTACTGAGTAGGGACTGATGACTGAGTAGTGACTGATGACTTGAATAGTGACAACTGAATAGTGACTGATTTGTAACAGTGTGCCCCATGAGTGGAGACCTTTGACTATTGCATTTTGTGACCCTTAAGGAGGCAAGCTTGATGAAAACTATGTGGCTATTTTAGTGAAAAGCCATTGTGAATGTTGTATTTTGTTTTTCTATGTAACACTGTGAATGCTGTACCTTGATTCTCTGTGAATGTTATAACAAATGCTCTGATTTGTTATTGAATAAATAGAGTGTTCACTATATTATGTAATCAGAACTTTGAAAGTTGTTCACAGCATCAGTCCTCTGGAAAGCTGCTTGTGCTTGGATTTACAAACCTCTTATCTTATTTTATTTTTTTTTTACATTACACTACATTGCTTTCTTAGATAAGGTAAGGCATATCTATACATATGACTGAACCATTATGTGCAGAGTACTGTGTGTCTTGCACAGTGTGAATCAATTATGCCTAGCAAAATATCTGAAAAAGGAACTTAAGTTCATCTGGGAACTTTAATGAGCAGTTATTGAGACAGAAAATAAAAGACCCACAAATTTATAGTTCCAGAGTTGTTAGTTACCCCCAAGGATACAGGTTTTTCTTACTCATATAAGATTCTGCGTTCACTTATTTTGACAAATAATGAGAACTTTGTTGGACAAAGTGAGCCACGTTTACATACAATGAATTTATTGTTATTGTGTTTCCTTTAAAGCATATGTAATGGTGTTATTGTTGTTTGTATCATATTTGTTAAGTTAATGGTTCTGTATAAGATTGAATGTGTCATCACTGTGAGTTCCTTATTTTATGTAAATAGAAGCACATTGGTGGAATCTCAAGAGCTATGGTGGTGAGTAGGAAGAGTGAATTCCTTAATAAAGTGGTTACTCCTAGAACCCTGAGAGAGTATAAGTGTAGCTGGCAGTGTGGAGGTGAACAGGGAGAGCATATTCCCTCATGAAAAAGTAAATGATAGAACACTGAAAGAATTTAAGAGTAACTGCATGGCAGTATCACTTCTTATGGAATCTAGATATTACAATCTGAGGGCAGATTAAGGGGAGTGAATATAAAAATTATTGGTAGATACACTGTATCAGGTATTAAAACAGAGTTATATGTGCATCAACAAGGAATTTCATCTACATTTATAATATGGGGAATTTTAGATAAAAAGTGGCATCATCCACAGAGATAGCTCTACCAAACACAGATGCAGGGGGAGAATTGGTGTTTTCATTAATAGTATCATTGATGGTCTCCATCCCCATAGTGAGCTGCAAACATGCAGGGTTGGCATCCATTCTCTGTTCTAAGAATAAGAGATTCTCAAGGCTTAAAGTTAAATAGGGTTTTAGCCAAAGGGTCAGAATGATATCAATAGGAGACTACCCTGTTATGATAGCATGTATAAAGTGAGAATATCTCCTAAATTTCCTAACAAGGAGGAAGGGACAAAGACCTAGAAGACAACCCTAATGGCACCAATCTAATAGGAGGCAAAAAAGTAGGAGGGTTTGATGACCTTGACATATTTGTATTCTGGGACTGTACCAGGTAAACTTTTTTTTTCAAGTTGATAGTTTTTATTTTATTTTATCTTTGTTGACAATTACTTTGTTTTGTTTTTGTTTTTCCCCAGAAATTACAATTTCATAAACATAAGAGAAAATCTTCCTGTTTGGATACTTAAATGAACAAGAGATTTGTCAGTAAAGACAGTCTCTCCACTGTTGTGCATCACAAGTACTCTCTAAAGCAATAAATGGCCTTCAGAAATTCAACCCACTGGAACCAACATACTAATGACCCTCTGGGAATTTATCTAGGTTGATTCCCTGAAAAGAAACAATCACGAAAGTAATTACTGAAATCCTAACCAGCTTGTTTAGATTTTACAAAGCTTGTGTTTTACTGGCATAACCTTAAAGAACCTGAGTCCTCTCAATGGCAAAGTGACATATCAGAATAAGATACTTTATTTCTTCATTGAACTGCAGCTAGGTGGTATAGTAGATGGAGTACTGGACTTGAAGTCAGAAAGACTCATCTTTGTGAGTTCAAAGCTGGCCATGCTAACCATGTGACCCTGGGCAAATCATTTAACTTTGTTTCAATTTCCTCATCTACAAAATGAGCTAGAGAAGGCAATAGTAAGTCACCACAGTATTATTGCCAAGAAAACCCCAAATACTTTCTTCATTATGATGTCAAGTTTAAAAAAAAGCTTAATAAGATATAAGAATCCCCACTAAACTGTACCCTACCCCTCATACAGAATGAAGGTATTGAAGTCCACAAATGATGAGTGAATTCTATACTAATGGGTATAGGGATTAAGCTTACCTTCAATTGTCTTCCAAATCCCATTCCCTGCAATATTTGGTAGTTCTGTAAGCACGTTAAAAAATATTTACTATTTGTATAGAGGTGGATATTTGTTTATTTGGTCTGGATATCTTATTTCATTGGTATAAGGAATTTCCATTATGTAACCTCCCTTCACTCATCAGCTACTCATAGTTGTATTTTTTAAAAGGATTATATGGCTTAAAACTTTAAGGAAATATTTTCTCCAAATGCGACCATATACAAAATGTAAGCTAATGATAAAATGTGGAATCCAAGCAGTATAAAGTGATCTGGAAAGTAGTTTTTCTTGAATAACTGCCTGGGAGAATTAACAAATAAACTGAATACTCCACCAATAGAAGACATTCTCAGCACCATCCATTAGAGTTAGCATTTTGAGCATGAAGAGTAATGGACCTGTATATGTGACTGCTGGAGGGGACTGAATGAGACTTACTGCCTTTCATAAAAGAAAATCACAGTTAAAAATACCTTGTAATGCCAGATAATGAGTCAATATGACTACAATCTAATGTGGTCCATTAAAGGATGAGATAGCATCATGATGTATTGAATATCTTTATTCTCAAATCCCAGGTGCTACCCTATTAAGAGTATATTCACTTTTTCAATGATAAGGGGGAAAAATCACTGCTACTTATCTAAAAACAAGACCCAGATAAGTCATTTCCATTACTGTCACCACTATCATCGCTATTACCATCACCATCAACACTGTTGTTGTTGTTGTTATTCCTTCACTTAATCCTCAATTCTGTACCCCACTGTGGTTTAGAAATGATCCTAGAGAGATTTGGCAATAGAGGTTAGGTTCTGGTAAGTCTGACTTAGCTGGAAAAGCTTCATATAGGGAATAGTGAGGGACAATGTAACTTACATTATCATTTAAGACTATGGGACTAGAGTTATAAAGGATCTTCTTGGCAAAAAACTAAAGCCTTTTTCACTCCAACTTTTCCATATATGTTTTCCAAAATGTTTCCCACCATTCCCACCTTTTCACACTTGGCACTGATGTCACTTAGTACCAAATTGCACATGGATTTCATATGAGAGCTTCATTTAATTTTTCAGAGAATTTCTTAGCTTCCTCATCCTTTGCAAACCATGTTGGTTTGCAACCTATGATTATTTTAATGCTGGTTTTTTTTTTTTTAAAAAAAAAGGAAGACAATTTATTTATTTATTTATTTATTTATTCATTCATTCATTCATTCATTTATTCATCCACCCATCCATTTATTTATTCATTCATTCATTCATTCATTTATTTATTTATTTATTTGTTTGTTTGTTTTTTTGCTATTTTGGAGGGCAATTGGGGTTAAGTAACTTGCCCAAGGTCACAGGCTAGGTTTTTTGTGTGTGCGTTAAGTGTCTGAGGCTGGATCCGAACTCAGGTCCTTCTGACTCTAGGGCCAACACTCTACTCACTGCGCCACCTAGCTGCCCCCAATGCTACTCTTTTTGCAAATAGTTATCATGAAAACTGAAATATGAAAAATGCCTGGGACATAGTAAATGCTTGTTAACTGATTGCTGGCCATGACCAAATGTTTTATAAAATAATGCTTCTTGTAATCTTGGGGTGTACAATAAAACCCACTCTGTACCCCATTTTGGTCCATCTACAGAGACTTTTCAAACCATCCTTGCATAGACCTAATACTTTCCTCTTTCTTCTGATTTCATCTGTAGAGGAAATTTCCAGATGGCTATGATTTGGTTCTTCTAGTAATGTATCACTAGAAAAGGATCTCAAAGTTCAAGTGGCAACAGTAAAGTTAAAACTTTATAGATGATCCAAAAACTTATTATTTGCACTTTTTATTTCCTCTCTTACTACTCTCTCAGTGTTAGCAATGAAGTAGAAGAGGTCACAAAATCCCATGGGTCATTTTTGATTTTTCATCAATCATTGGTAATTATTCCCAAACAATTCATTACCAAGAGATGAGCCAATTGGAGATGAGCCTCTCCATAATAAAATACTGGTCAAAATAAAGTATATCTGAACTGTTGTCAGGACTATAGTCTGCACAAAGCAAAGACAATTTTGTTTGTTTGCTTGTTTTAACTGAACTGGGAAAACTCGGGGTCCCTTCTGAATAGAACATGGGGTATTCTTTAAAGATAATTTCCTAACATATAGATAAGGGACTGTAATACTGAAATAAGATATGGCTAACCATGTTTTATTGCCAAGATTCCCAGTTTTCAAAGTGCTTTTGAACAAGTCTTAATACTAATGTAACTTCACTATCTATAATATGGAAACAATTATATGTGATTCTTCCAACTATTATTTCTTTGTAACCTGAACTTGGAGATTTTTCTTTCCTTACTTGGTCATCAGTACAACTGGTCTACCCTTCCCTCAATTCCTGACCTCCACCCAAATAAAAAAAATTATTTGTGCTAAATAAGAGTCATCATTAGTCAGTCAGTCATAGGTCAGAGTTCTTAAGTCTTGCAAATTTTTTTTTCTTTAAATGTTGAAGCCATTGTATATAATGCTGTCCCACTTCTCCTCATTTTATTCAATGTCTGTTCATATAGACATGTTTGTCAGAATAGCCAATCATCTTGTCATTCCTTAAAAAGTAATCATTAAGAAAAAGCAATAATATTGCATTAAATTTATATGCCTTCATTTATTGAAACATTCTCCAACTGGAAACCTCTTAATTTCTAATTTTTGCTAAGACAAAAAGTGCTGCCATGAATTTTTTTTACAGATGGATCCTTTTTTTTCTCTTAGTACTAGAATATGCCTAGAAATATGCCTAGCTGCATTATCTCTAGGTCAAATGGTGTACAAATACATATAATTGAGTATTGTTTGGGGGTACAGTTCCAAATCACTGAATCAATTCACATTTTCCCCAACAAGCCTTTAGTCTATTTGTCCTCCTATTTTTCTTCAAATCTATTTTTTTAATTTCCATGCTTGTCATTATGGAATTTAGATGGGTATGAGGTAAGCTTTCAGAGTTGTTTTTATTAACATTTCTCTTATTATTTATCAAAAATATTTTCATATGGTTATTAATAGCTTAAACTCCTTCATCTGAGAACAGCTTGTTCAAATTATTTGATCATTTGTGTTACAATGGTTCCCTTTCTCATATATTTGAATTGATTCTCTATATACCTTATATAGCCAAACTTCATTTTTTAAAGAAAAATTTGCTGCAAAGATTTCCTCTCCATTTCCCATTCTAATTTTAAGATCATTTGTTGTGTTTTCACAAAAGCTTTTAAATTTTGTGCAACTAAAACTGTCCCTTTTTTTCCTTTGAGATCTCTACTACTTATCTGATCAATAATTCTTCTAAACCTTCCAAAAAGGTATGTCCTTTCCTCTACCTAAAATTACATTTTTATTATGTATTTATCTGGAGTATATGGTGAGATATGTTTGAATATAATTTCTGCCAGATTGCATTCCAGTTTTCTCAGAAATTTTTATTGAGTAGTAAGTTTTTACCCCAGTAGATAAAAGTCCTTTTGCCTATCAAACCCTGTGATACTATATTTACTTTCCTATCATGTGTACATAACCTGTTCCACTGATTAAGAATGAGGATCGTGTAATATCTTTTTTTTATATTCATGAATGTCTTCTCAAAGCACATTCAGAGGAAGATACTTTATTTTTTTTGAAAATTTAAACAAATGCTTTATTAACTTCTGTTTTACATCATTCATTTCTGCCAGCTTTTGAGTTACAATTATTTTCCCCCCTGTTATTCCCCTACCCAACCTCCCAGAATAGCAGTCCCACAAGATATCGCTTCCTCCAATCTGCTCTCTCCCATACCTTCTCCCATACCCCCTTCGACTTTTCCATTAGAGGAAGGTGAATCTTTGTGTCCCAATGCCTGCACATCTTACCTCCCAATTACAAGCAAAAGAGTATTAATAATAGTATTTATATATATTTGAAACATTTAATTTTAAGACCTCGAATTTCAGATCCATTTCCTTCCTCCCTTGTCACCCATTCCCTCTGGGAATATAAGTAATTCAGTATATGTTGTACATGTCTAGCTATGCAAAACATTATCATAGTAGATAAATTGTACAAGGCTGCTTATAATTCCCTCCCACTCATCCCACCCCCCACCTGGTCCATTCCCTACATGATCCTGTCCCTCTTCTATAGTGGGTACTTCCAACCTCCCCTCCCCCCAAGGATGCTCTCCCATCCATCATCCCTCCTCTCATCCCCCTTCCCCCTATTCTGCTGCAGGTTGAGATATGCCATTTAGTATGTATGTCATTCTCTCCCTGAACCAAATTCAATGAGAATGTGGTTTTGCCTTTTTGCCTTCCTATTCTTCCCCTCCCTTGCAGCCACTTCCCCTTGCTTCTTCTGCATGAGATAGTTTACCCTACCCTGTCTCTCCCCATCTCCTCTTGCCACTTTCCTCTCTCACCTCATAATTTCACACCTTGAGTATCCTCCCTTCCCAACAAATTCAACCTATGCCCTCTATCCATATATAACTGTAAACACATATATACACATTCACATATGTATTCATATGACCATACACCCTTCCTGCATTATTTTCATACTGAGAAAGATTTCATCAGTCACAGTTATTGTTTTTCCATATAGGAATGTAAATAGTTCAACTTTGATATGTTCCTTTTGATTTCTTTTTCCTGATTACCTTCTCAGGCATCTCTTGCTTCTTGCGTGTGGATGTCAAATTTTCTATTCAACTCTGGTTTTTTCCTCAAGAATGCTTGAAAGTCCTCTATTCCACTGAATGACCATATTTTCCCCTGAAACAAAATACTCAGTTTTCTGGGTAGGTGACCCTTGGGTTCATTCCCAGTTCTTTTGCCCTCTGGAATATCATATTCCATGCCCTTCGATCCCTCAGTGTAGAAGCTGCCAGGTCCTGGGCTATTCTGATTGTGTTTCCACAATATTGAAATTGTTTCTTCCTGGCTGCTTGTAGTATTTTCTCCTTGATCTGGGGATTCTGGAACCTGGCTATAATATTCCTGGGAGTTTTCTTTTTGGGATCTTTTTCAGGAGGTGATCTGTGGATTCTTTCAACCTCTATTTTGCCCTCTGGATCTAAAACATCAGGGCAGTTTTCCTTGAGAATTTCTTGAAGGGTGATTTCTAGGTTCTTTCCTTGATCATGGCTTTCAGGTAGTCCAATAATTTTTAAATTGTCTCTCCTGGATCTATTATCCAGGTCAGTGGTTTTTCCCATGAGATATTTCACATTGCCTTCTATTCTTTCATTTGTTTGAATCTGCTTCACAGCATCCTGATTTCTGATAAAGTCATTAGCTTCCATTTGCTCCAGTCTAACTCTGAAGGAATGAATCTCCTCAGTGAACTTTTGAGATTCTTTTTCCATCTGGCAAATTCGACTTTTTTTTTTTTTTTTTTTGCTTTTTGAAGGGCAATTGGGGTTAAGTAACTTGCCCAAGATCACATGGCTAGGTTTTTGTTTATCTGTGCGTTAAATGTCTGAGGTGGGATCTGAACTCAGGTCCTTCTGACTCCAGGGCCGATGGTCTACTCACTGCGCCACCTAGCCGCCCCTAAATTCGACTTTTTAAGGCATTCTTCTCCTCATTGGCCTTTTGGGCCTCCTTTGCCATTTGAGTTAGTCTATTTTTTAAGGTGTTGTTTTCAGCTGTTGACCCTCATTTCATACTTTTCCTGCATCCTTCTCATTTCTCTTTCCAATTTTCCTCCACTTCTCTTATTTGATTTTTAAAGTCCTTCTTAAGGTCCTCTATGGCCTATAACCTGCTCATATTTTCCTCTGGGGCTTTTGGAGCAGGATTTCTGACCTCACAGTTCTCTGACCATTCCATGCTTCGATCCTCTTTGCCCCCAAAGTAGGAGTCTAAGGTTGCATTTTTCTGTTTAATTTGTTTCCTTTGCGTTGGCATGTTGCCACTTAATTACTTGACTTTTGGGCTTGTTGCCACACTATGGCTCTGCTGCCAGACAGGGGAACTTTTGTCCCGAATGTGTGGGGGACAACTTCCGTTTCTGGCAAGCTGGAAACCCACCCACGACCTCCACCCCAGATCACAATCCAGATCCAGGGAGGTTAAAGCAAGAGCGATTACCCCCCAAGACTGATCGCTGGATCTCCCTACAGTTTGCAGGCCAGGAGCTGGAGCTGCCTCTGAAAACTACAAAATGGCATGTCTCCTCAGTGGCTTCTAGTCTCCAGGGGAGGAAGCCGACACGTTCCCCAAATACTGGTCCCAAAGTCCGTAGAGCACTATCCTCTCACTTTGTCCTAGGCATGTCTATGCTGATAATTCTGGAATCGCCACAGCTGCTGGTGTTTTGGGGTCCCTCCAGCCAGCTGCTGGCCTGGCCACCCTGGGGCTAAAACTGCAACTCAGGCAGACCTGTGCTCAGCTCCCCCACACTGCATACTGTGCTGTCGGCTCCCAGAGTGCTGAGCTGGTCCTTCCTGCAGGGTTGCTGGGCTGTCCTCAGCAGGAGGTTAGCTTCTCTGTGTTGTTCTGTGGGTGCTGGGGCTCCAGAAGCTGTTCAGAGTCCCCTTTTACGTAGTTTGGAGGTGATCTGGGGAGAGAGTGGCTTGGACGTGCTGTTTGTACTCCGCCATCTTGGCTCTGCTACCATGTAATATCTTCTTTCTCTAGTTTTTATACTTTTCTTATATATTCTTTCTATGAAAACAAATTCCTTATCATTTATTTCTTCCCTTATGTGCCCTTTCCATATTACTTATTTCCTGCTTTAAAACTATCAAAACAAAAGAAATAAATTCTTCAGCACTTTTTAAAAATATTTTTTTAACATGATGATACTCATTGAAGGTGAGGATATTGGACTCAAGAGATTTATTTTCCCTTTCTATTGTCATTGACTATATAGTTCCAATTATTTCAATGTGTTTACCTCTCTAATTTTCCATATTAGCATTTCCAATGTTCTTTTCCACCCTAGTGGTTTCATCAGGATAGTTTGAATTTCCTCTCTTCCAGGGATTGGCAAATTATTACTTGAAAGCCAAATCCACCTGAATGTCTGTTTAAGTATGGTTCATAAGCTAAGAATATTTTTAATATATGTTTAAATACAAATGAAATATTATTTTAAAATGTAAAAATCATTCTTAGTCCACCCAAAAAAATAAAAATGGACCAGATTTGACCTTCAGACTATAATTTTCGATGACAGTTGTATTTCATTAAAAACCCATTTCTTCCTTGTAGGATTTTAGTCAGTCTTTTCGAGTAAAATTTCCTCAGAGATAATCCTTTATCTCTAGTTCTGTGGAATATCACATTCCAAGTTTTTTTTTTCTCTCTCTCATTGATACCAAGCATTATGTAGTCTTGTCTTTCCTTATTTATTGAATCCTTTCTACCTACTTGCAGTAATTTTCTTTGCACTGGAAAATCTGAATTTGGGTTTTGACATTCTTGGGAATTTTATATTTTGTAGTTTCTTTGAGGGAGTAATGAATTATTTTTTTCCTATTTTCCATTTTTAATGGTCAAAATAGAGCCAGGCTATGTTCATTTATGATTCTTGAACTATAATTTCTATTTTTTGTTATTGTTGCTAGTCATAAGTTTCAAAGAGTTTATTTTTAAATTATCTCTCCTTGTTCTGTTTTCCAGGTCATATGTTTTTCTTCCTAACAACATATACCTTACAGGTTCTTCTACTTTTTCCAAACTTTTGATTAAGTTACATTGCTCCTTTTTGTCTTCTAGAGTCATTACATTCTTTTAACTGCATTTTAATTTTGACAGATACTGTTACATATATCAAACGTCTACCTTCTATTCTAAGCAATTAATTGTACTTCCAATTCTTTCTCCCAGGGCTCTATTTAATTCATAATTTCATCATAAAATATCACTTGCTTCTTTTCTTCACAGTACTATTGTAGTCTTTCTAACCAAGTCATGTTTCCCCCCTCTGAAATTCTGCTTATATTTTTTGAGGAGTTTATCTCCGGGCATCCTCTGAACCATAATATTTCTTTAAAGTATTCAGTGTCTTCTTTTAACTCATATATTTTGCATCAGTTTTTTATTTGGGACTTTGTACCAGGGCAAGTACCCAACCCCCTTCCCCCACCACACACACACACACACACACACACACACACACACACACACACACACACACACACCCTTCCTAGTTGTTGATGAGTTAATCAAGCCCAGTTAGGTCCTGACTTCAGTTTCTTGGATTCTTGCCACAAGGTTCCAAATCCCCAGTGAATCTGTTCTCTAGGAACTAGAAAATTCCAGGCCTTTTTAGATAATTCTTTACATGCCTCTGTAGTATCTCAGATCAATATTGGAGACTTCTAGATTCCCTGCTGTGAACATTATTGGCTCTATTACTCAAGTTCAAGGTCAGAATGTTATAGATTTCCATTGGTATCCCCCACCCATCATTGAGCTATCCCATCTAAGAACTGTGGGCTTCCTCCCTTTGACAATATAGTCCTTCATTCTTTAGGTGTCATTGGAATATCTGATCTGAATGTTTTCAGTTTCTAGTTTTTTTATCTGATTTTCCATGAGCTTCTCTGGTAGGATCTCTGTCCCAATGCCAGAGAACTTCTGGCTATTTTACACACTCCTGACCAGGAGGAAGTAACCTACTATTGTTTCCTTTTGGATTTCTTAATCATTATTTGTTCTGGTGTCCATTTTATATCTTTGCTGAAGCATATGATCTGGGTTTTTCTATGACATATCATGTCACTATCTTAAACACAAGCCCCTACATGCAACTCTTAACCTGTCTTTTGAGATATTCCTTAATGGTTTCAGTATCCATGAAAAAAGCATTGCTAAGTAGAAACATCATTAACATTTTAATTTAGAATCATTTTGCTACAGCACTACTCATGGAGTGCCATTTGCAGCATTTTTCCATCTGTGCCTTTAATCATAAGGATTAATGAACTTTCATCTTTCTACAGAATAAATTCTAATTAAAATATTCACATGGGAATGGGTCTATCAGTTATGATCACAAAATATTGGAAACTCACTATCATGAAATGCCTGATTTCATAAGATGGCTAAGTCATGTAGAATATAACAAATTCTTGGCAGGTTCAAGACCTTAAAATAAACAATAATATTATATATATATATATATATATATATATATATATATATATATATATAATTATAATATATTCTATAGAATATATGTGTGTGTTTAAAGTAAATCATCCTTGCATGATTCAATCACTTGTGATGGGAGGTAATCTGTTCTAGTAGAATGAATGATAGATTTTGAATCAGAAAATCTGTGTTCCAATCTCATTCCTGCTATTTACTACCTGTATAAAGTAAGCAAGTCACTTGTCATTTCTCTGTGCCTCAGTTTCCTTATTTTTAAAATGAAAGGATTAGAGTGCTTCTTTAATCCTTCATCCTATAGTCCTATGAAATGTCTTTTTATTTCATTTCTGAGCTGTGAATCTGGCTTTGATGAGCTCTCCTGAAGTCGACATTTTCTTCATGTGATAATTTTTCAGTAAATTGTCTTTCTGCTTCCTCCAAACAAACCATCACAATGCAACAGAGCCAATTAAACCTAATGGGCACATTTGGTGGTACTCTCACCTACCAGAAAAGGAAGTGGAAAACATCAAGCAACAATTACCCAGAATAAAGTTGAGGGATTCTTAAATGGAACAAGTTACTTGTGAATGGAAAGAAGTGAGGATCAAGTTGCCTTGCCTTGGCAGAGTGTCCTCAAACTATTCATCCCCAATCATAGGGAAAATTGTTCCAGACAAGTTACTGTGCTGACTGAAAAATCCCTTCAACTCCAATATCAAGTGGATTTCCTTGTCTTTTATCAGTATTGCTGTTATCTGACAGACAGGTGTTAAACAAGCTCCTTTATTCCCAGGTTTCTGGTGGATATATTTCATAAGCATCTTTTGCCCTAAAACAACAAAGAAAAATAAAACAAATCCTTTTCTGAAAATTCAGGGCTGCTCATTATGCTATCCTTGCTTTTGTTGTTTCAAATGTGTCTGCCCTTATAGAAATAAATACAATAGTCACAGTTTAAATAGTCAAATTTATGTTTCCAAGGCATGTATATCATTCACAAATAAATCCAGCAATAAATCTCCTATTTTGTCAAAAATAATGAAAGCCTGAATTTAAAAGTCTTTTGTAAAGAAATCCCTTCTGAAAATGTTTATTAAGTTAGGCAAAATTAATCCTCATTTATGATTTTAATCAGGCATCTAACCATCTATTTATTTTCACTGTCTCTTAGTGAGGTGGTATCAGGGGGAAGAATCTTTTCTTCATGGGTTCTCTATAGCTTATCTGGATTTTGAACTAGTCCCAGACCTGGGTGTCTGCACTTCTGCAGTCAATGCCTCCCTTTGCAGAGGGTCAAGGTGTTTAGTAATCTCTAAGTTCAACCAGTTTTTAATGTGCTTGTCCTTCGGAAATAACAACTTTGAGAGTGATATGGATAAACAGCATGGTATAATGGATAAGTTGTGGCATGTATAGTCAAGAGGAAATTGTGTTTAAATCTGGCCACAGGTATTTATTATCTGAATGACACTGTACAAGGTTCTTAACTTTTCTGAGGATCAGTTTCTTCATCCATAAACTCAGATAAAATTGGGTAGAATATTGTCTTAGAATGAGAGTTATGCTGAAATAGCCTTCAAGAATACAGTCTTGAAGAGGCATCAGAATAGGACTCTAGGGAAAAGCTCCTTCAACTAGCTCTCACTTTATCCAAAGGAGAAGCAAAAATAGTTTCCTAGTGGTGAAGTGAACCTGATAGATGGTGAATGGAAAAGACTAATATAAAATGTTTTTTTTTTTTGGTTCTTTATGCAGAGGTCATTAGCTTTCCTGATATTTTGGTATGCCTAACCATAATTCTTGAATTTCTGAAGTTTATCTCTGGGTTTTTCCCCAGAAAATTTCAATATTCATCATTTAGAATATGATTTAGGTCGTTTCCATGACTGCTTTTTAATGGTAGAAGGGACTCTTAAGCTTCCCCATTAAAAAAAAAATATATATATATATATATATATATATATATATATATATATATATATATATATATATATTTCAATACATCAAAAAGCCTACTAA
>WOXC01009521.1:845000-852417 GCA_011680675.1 Gymnobelideus leadbeateri | reverse complement strand
AGAAGGATCAGTTAAAATTAGGGGGAAAAATATCCCAGCAAATTACTCAGTTAGAAAAAGATCTATAAGTAATACAAATATGTTGTCGGATCCTTTCGCGGGGCCTTCTGGATGCCACGTGGCGGGGAGCGCCGAGCAGAACAAAGCACACTTACACAGCAACTCAGGGGGCAACTCCAACTTTATTTCCTGCTCTTCTACATATATATAGCCTATCCTACGCAAGCACTTTCCATTTTGGCTCTTGGCCAATTACAACACCTTTTGCCTTTTAAGGTCAAGCACACCTTAACTCCTGGGACTCTTATCTCGAGATTTCTACCTGGAGCAAGGATATTCCTTGTGGACCCGGATGTGCCTTGTTCCTTAGAACAAGGCGTGGTCAGTTGGGGGCCTAGCAGTCCCTCAAGTGCCTAGAGGGTTAATGGGGGCTAGAGGCCTTGCCATCATCGCCTAAGCCCGGAGGCAGTGCCGTCACGGGTCCAGGGACCTCTCAAGGGACCTCTCAAGGGCACTGAGGTAAATCCTCATTGGCTCTCCTACACAAATAGAAGTAAAAGATTTAGGGAGGAACAAAAAGAAAGGTTTTAAAATTATGAAAACATAAAATTATAAAACCTCTCCAAAATTGGGAAGTAAAATGAATACAGTCATTATATCTCAGAAAATTGTATAAAAACATTACTCCAAATGCTGAAAACCAGGATCAGATTCATAATTCAGAACACACAACAAAGAAATATACAATTTTAAGTTCACCCAGACAAATCTTTGTTAAGTTTCAACATTATAAACAGTGTGGTAATGACCTATAAGATGTCAAGAAGAAAGATATCACATGTTCAAAGGAACTAATTGGAATTTCACAAGATTTTTTCTCCAAAAATAAGAAAAGAACAAAATGAGATAGAATATGATATAAATAGAATAGAACATAAAAAACTAACAAGAATAAAAGTAAACTATAGAAAACAAGGTTGGATCCAAATATCAGTGTCCAAACAAGGAAAACATTGTTTTGAAAAGTGAAAGACAAACTTTTAAAAACTGATACAACTTTGAGTAGTTCAGGGGGCAAAGGTCCATCCCTAAAGCAGCTTTAGACTGAAAACTAGTAAGAACAGCCAAAACTTTTAAATGACTTGCTGGTGGAGAGAACTAGTAGAAAAGCTGGCAAAGGCCTCAGAAGCTATTTGGGACATAACCAAAAGGAACCCCTAATATATGTTACCCAACAAGTGATCATCAAGCCTCTGCTTGAAGACTTTGAAAGAGGGAGAAAATATCACGATGTTATTAGCAAGGTTTTGATTTTTTACTTTTTTCTGAAATCAAACCTAAATTTGTCCCTTTGCAAATTCTACTCATTACTCTTGGTTCTTCTCTCTGGGAGCAAACAGAATAAGTCTAATACTTCTTCTCTATGATAATCCTTCAAATTCTTAAAAATAGCCATCATGTCCTTCCTGAGTCTTCTCTTCACCAGGCTCCACCTTCAACCAAACTTCATCTGAAGTAAATCTCCACATTATATACAGATATACAAATGTCCCTCCTCTGTAAGCTCTCCAGTTTATCAAGATTCTTCATAAACTGAGGTTTTCAGAACTTAACATAATATTCTAGAAGTGGTCTAGCCATGGCAGAGTACAAAAGAACTATCACCTCCTTAATCATGGAAGCTATATACCTCACCCTACCCCACAGCATTTTTTTGGTGGGGGGGAGGGAGCTACCTCATCAAACAGCTTAATCATAATGAACTTTAAGTCCACTAAAACCCTTAGATACTTTCCAAACAAATTGCTAGATGTGTCTGCTATGTAATCTGTCTATTGCCTTCTCTTATTTTCTTCAAATATATGCTCAATACATAATACATATTCTCATACAAATTTTACAGAGATAAGAAAGTAGACATATAGTACAATAGCTTATTGATGTCTTCTCAGGTGTCTTTTTTGGGTAATAATATCATCCATGATTTTCTTCCATGGTTTTAGTGTTTTGGTCACTGAGATTTCTTGAAAATGTTATCTCATCTGTCTTTAAAATTGTGTTGTCTCTAGTTAGGTGCTGGATTTTATTTTTTTTAAGTGCCATTTCTTCCTCTTATATCATACATCTGGTATGGAGAGGAATCACTGTCTTTAGAAATTCTGAACTTAAACACCAAATATAATGAATATTTTCATATTCATAACAAAAGACCATTGCTGATGGAATTGTATTACCTTGATTATAAGCAATTTGCTTTTCTCTTAAAGCAGCTTTCAAAGCTGTCCTCCTCCTCTATATTTTGTTTTACCCCTCTTTCTGTTCTCATTTCTACATTAAAAAAGACAATTGCTCAACGACTCTTTTCTTTCTCTTTTTTATAACACTGCCTCTACACTTTCATCATCCCACCCTTACCACTGAGAGAAAAAGAAAAACAAAGTTCTTGTAACAAATATGCATAGTCAATCAAAATGAATTCCCATATAATATGTCTAACGTATGTCTAATTCTGCCTCTTAAATCCATCGTTTGTCAGGAAGTGGTAGCATGTTTCAATTCTCTGGATTTATAGTTGATTATTGAACAAGGATAATATTTTCAAGTTCTCTCTTCCAAAACTGTTTTTCTTTATAATGTTGCTATTATATAAATTGTTCTCTTGGTTCTGCTCACTTCACTTTGTAGCAGTTCATACATCTTCACAGATTTCTCTGAAATCATGCCATTTCATAATTTCTTATGCTACGATAATGTTCTATTATATTAATATATCATAATTTGTTTAGCTACTGCTTAATGGAATGGACATCTCCTTATTTTCTATATTTTTGCTTCTACTAAAAGAACTATTATAAATTATTCTCTACCTACTTTTGCTTTAAGTATAGGCCTAGTAGTCAAAAGGTATGCACAATTTGTTGACTTTTAGGGTATAGGTCTAAATTACTTTCCAGAATAGTTGGACGAACCAATTCACAGATTCACTGTCATCAGTGAAATAGATCATGATAGATTTATCATGTTTGAATTATATGATTTTCCATCTGCTTCATGGCTATCTTTGTGACTGCTGGTGTGTATTCATGGATTTGAGTGGAATATCAGGATTATTAAAAGATTAAAACCATCTTTAACTCTTCCCTTCCTCTTACCTCACCCATGGAATCAACTGCCAACTCCTATCAAATTTACTGCAACAATGTCCACTACAATAGTGAAACAATATTTCTGATTTATCCAGCCTCTAAAAATGAATATGTCCTTTGCTCTCCAATCATACTGACTCCTCACTCTTCTCCTGCACAAGTTTTATAAGTCCTAAAAAGATCATCTTTTTACCATCTCTAAACATTAGTCTGGTAAGACACACAGGTCTCATCGGATGACTTTTCCACTTAAAAATCTTTATTATCTTCTCATTGTCTGCTTAAATAACAATAACAACAACCAAACTGCTTTATTTGGTCTTCTTTACTTTCTACACTCTAGGATCAATCTCCCTTTTCAGCCTTATTTCATACTATTCATCCTTTATGCAATCTGTGATTCAGCCAAATTGGACAACTTCTCTCAATCTTCCCCTGCTTGTACACTTTTGTGCAGGTTGTGTGCCTTATGAAGGGAAAATGTTTTCTATCCATCTTTTTGTGTTACTATTTTTTTCTCTGTTTAAATACCAAATTCAGGTGTCATGTACTTCATGAAGCTTAGACTGATCTCCCTAGTGATCTTTTTCTAATTTTTATAGTACATTGTCTACATTTCTCCTCTGTTATTGATATTTTATTATACTCATATGGGCACATATTATATTTCTTTAATTAAATTATAAGTTCCTTAAGGCCAGAGATCATATAACATTTAAATTGCTATACTCTGCCATTCCCAATATTTTGCACAGTGCATAATAGGCACTTTGAAATGTCTATTGAATTGTTTGTTGAATTAAAATAATATTAAATTTACCAAATTATTCTAGATGTTTGAAAGGAATATCTACATCTAATTTCCTTTTTCAAGTACATTTCACATTTAAAACACTTTAAAATTTCCATGAATCTGCATTCATTGACATGTATGTATCCCTTCCATCTTTACACACTTTACAAACACTACCCTTGCCTTCCTACCTTGTCCAGGTTTTCTCATGTTCTTTGCAGCAGAAGTACCAAACATCTTAGAAGCCTTTCTAGGTATATTTTTACATTGGTACAAGTTTGGTATTCAGGCTGTTCATATTGTATTTATCATGCTTGCGACATAATTGGCCCACTTCTTCCAATCACACATTTTTTTCAGTGAAATCCATTGTAATACTTTCTCTGCATATGTCTAATAATGCTGTTTCCAATATTCCCCTGCCTTGTGTCTCACCACTGACCTTTGGGTCACGCACAACTTTGGTTCTTCAGAGACTGTCGTCCAAGATTTGAACCAAGGGTGAAAATTATTTATTATTTATTATTTATTATTTAAGAGACAAAATTTTTTTTTTGTTTTCGTTTTTCCCAAGCAGAAGCTCAGGATCATTAAAAGCAATGTTCAACTTCCCAAATGCAAAAGTCAGCCTATTACCTTCTTTCTATTCATTTCAGGGTCCCGTTAATAACTAATCTGTACTGCCTTTCCACCTATACACGCATATGTGTACATACACAACATATGGGTGTATATGCTGATGTGCTAATACAACAAATTGACCATCAAACTTCACGGCAAAGTTTGGAAAATAGACATTTTTCATCCATTTAGTTTTTCCAGTGCAGAGGGACCAGTAATTTTGTGCTGGCCAGAACACAGTAAAGAAAGGTAACAAGGAGCAAAGACAGCAATTTTGTAAATGAAAGAAATGGGGCAGAACTTCTACCCAGTCTCACTCCAGATATTTGCATAGATCATAAAGGACAAAATGTTGGGAAAAGGTTGAAAGCTATCTCTAAGCTCCTTTGTAGCTTTCAGGTTCAACAGGTTTGATAAAAACTAAAAATAATTCCTAATTATAACTCATACTAGAATTAAACTAAGAAGATCAGAGAGGAATAGAAACAGGTCATATAGAGAATATTGTAGACTTCATCTTAACATGGGAGCTTTGTTAACTTTTGATTGTAGCTTGCCTGAGTAGAATGTAGCTCTAGGAGATGCACTAAAACTGCATTAGTCCTTTTCTTCCAGAGGGAGGCTTACTGATTGCTGTAGTCTAGAAGATGACGATGGAATACACAAATCTGCCCTGAAGAGGATTAATAACTGAAGTGATCATAAGAAGAAACTCCTGGCATGCATGCAGCACAGAGAATAGAGACAAACCAGCAAGCTTCACCAGAAACTACCAGCATCCCTGTAATATGTGAAGTATACTTTTTATTGATGTATGCAGCCTGATTATATGTGTTTCTACATCCTATATGTATGCAGCCCAGTGACATGGGTACCTCGTGTGTGTTCCCTTTCATGCATGCCTTTGATTATGCATACTCTATGTATGTCTTTCCCTACTAGTGATATAGTTACTCATGGGAGAGTACATCGCATATGTACATGAGGGGACTTCTTTCTTGTCACTTAATTTGTTGTTTAATGTTTAATGAAATGCCTTTTGCCTTAAATGAATGTGGCTTCTTGTTATTTGTAAAAGCAGTGCCATTGATAGAGGCTAATGATTTGGGGATCTAAGTAGGCCAATGGCCTACAAAATGCCTTGAATCTGAGATAACTTTCTGGGGGTCCACATATGAGAGAGCAGATGCTACATCTGTAGTAATCTTGGTGTAATCATGGATTTTTTTTGGAAGGAGTTTGAGATATTCAGTGCAGTATCCTCTTCAAAAAGGAGCATCCAGATGGTAATACCATTTGAAATATCCTCCATGGCAAACACTTTTGGTGAGCAGACATCTCTCTGAAGCTTATAATCAGAAGATAATTCATTCACCTGAGTTATTCCTGTGACTTTATTTATAAAGGAATCTTGTGTGATCTTAGCATATAATTAAGAAGCTCATTGTTGGTAGAGAGCCTTTAAAGGCTGCTGTTTTGCTTGACTGAGGCAAGCACTTTTTTTTAGTCAACAAACAATAAAGATGTCAAGATTTTGCCTTCACTGTACCTTTTGGTAACTGTAAAGACATGGGCTGCTGAAGAAAATAATTTGTTACAGCCCTCCTTTGCTCTTCTAATGTTTTCATCAAGGATCCTTTGAAATATGTATAGATCATTCTCATATATTATGAAGATGAGAAAATAGGCATACAGATTACTAGTTACTATCTTCTTGAAACCTACCCTTCATCCAACCTTTCACATTTCTTTCAAGGTGTACCACTACTCTTGTAGTTCGTAACCTAGGAATTATTGGAGGACCTGTATTATAAATTCACACCCAATATCTAATCAGTGGTCAAATCTTATTGGTTCTACTTCCATAGCATCTCTCATATCTGACCTCTCCATTTATATCATAGCAACCCCCCCCCCCGCCTGATTTCAGGCCTAAATAGTCACTCACTTGGATTACTGTAATAGCCTAATGGGTTTCCCTATATCTAGCCTCTCCCCCTTCCAATCCAGCCTCCTTTACTGCTCCCAAATTTATATTCCTTAATCAGGGATCTGACTACATTGCTCTCCATTCGAGAAGTTTCAGTGGTTCCCTATTCAACCTAGGATAAAATGCAAACTAATCTATTTCACATTTATATCTGTTCACAATTTCACTTTAGCTTGCCAATAAAGCTCTAAATACCATTATAAAGAGTCACAACTGAAAAAAAAGATCCACCAACAAACAGCAATCCAGGAAGGCCAGTAGGCAGAGATGAGGAGAGAGAACATTACAGGCATAGAGGACAACTAGAAAAATATGCCCACAGTCAAGAGATGGAATGTCTTGGTGGTGGAACAGCCAGGAGGCCAGTGTCACTGGATTGAAGAGTGCATATTAGGGAGGAAGGTGTAAGAAGACTGGAAAGATACAAAGGGGTTATGAAGGACTTTAAGTGCCAAACAGAGCATTTTGTGTTTGATCCTCTGGGTGATAGGAGTCTCTGGAGTTTACTGAGTAGGGGCAACCTGGTCAGACTTTTGTTTTAGGAAAATCACTTCTTATTGTTGTTTGTCCTTTGTTCCAAAAGAGGACCATGACATCAGGAAAATGATGCCATGACTTGCAAATGAATTGGACTCAAGTGATGGAGAACTGTGCAAAGTCAGCAGCCTCACTTTCTTTTCTAGAGCCATCTAGGTCCAGTGACAAAATAAAGGTCAGAATAACTGGAAATAGCCCAGGAAAATCCTTTAGTGGTTGAAGGGAGAATGGATTGAAATAAGAGAGTTTTGAGGAGGAAGCCCCACCAGCAGGCTATTGTAATACTCCAGACAAAAGAGAGAGAAATAGAAGAATAGGCATATTCTCTTT